>CM022486.1:19533633-20086738 GCA_011952105.1 Coreoperca whiteheadi | reverse complement strand
TGCACGCCCAGGAACTTGGTGCTGCTCACTCTCTCCACAGTCGCACCGTTGATGGTCAGATGAACATGCTGAGGGTGCGCTCTCCTGAAGTCAACAACAATCTCCTTTGTCTTCTCCACGTTCAGAGAGAGATTGTTGTCACTGCACCACCCGGCCAGGCGGCTCACCTCGCTCCTGTTGTTTGTCTCATCTCTGTTGCTAATGAGACCCACCACAGTCGTGTCATCCGCAAACTTAATAAAGAGGTTGGAGTTGAGTGACGGTGTGCAGTCGTGTGTCAGCAGAGTGAAGAGGAGGGGGCTCAGCACACATCCTTGGGGGGCCCCAGTGTTCAGTGTGATGATGCTGGATGTGTTGCTGCCGACACGTACTGCCTGAGGTCTTCCAGTCAGAAAGTCCAACAGCCAGTTGCACAGCGAAGTGTTGAGCCCCAGCTCGACCAGTTTGTGAATGAGCTGTTGAGGGATGATTGTGTTGAATGCTGAACTGAAGTCTATGAACAGCATTCTGACGTAGGAGTCTTTTTTCTCTAGATGTGTGAGTGCTGAGTGGAGGGTAGTTGAGATGGCATCATCGGTCGACCGGTTGGACCGATATGCAAACTGGAATGGGTCCGGGGAGGGCAGACTTGATGTGGTGCATGACTAGCCGTTCGAAGCACTTCATGAGGATGGGAGTAAGTGCAACAGGACGGTAGTCATTGAAGCAGGACGGAGATGGCTTCTTCGGGACTGGAATGATGGTGGTAGCTTTGAAGCATGTGGGAACAACAGCCTGACTAAGTGAGATGTTGAAAATGTCTGTGAAGACCTCAGTGAGTTCTGCTGCACAGTCTCTCAGTACACGCCCAGGAATGTTGTCAGGACCCGGAGCTTTGCGTGCATTGATCCTGCTGAAGGGTCTCCTCACGCTGTCCGGGGTCAGCATCATCACCTGGTCGCTGGGAGGAGGTGGAGTCTTCTGTGCAGTGGAGCTGTTTTGTGCCTCAAAGCGAGCGAAGAAGGCGTTCAGCTCGTTCAGCAGAGAGATGTTGCTGTCACAGGTCCGCTGTGGGGGTTTGTAGTCCGTAATGGTCTGTATCCCCTGCCACAAGCTCCGAGTGTCTCTGCTGTCACTGAAACGATGGGCTATCCTCCTGGAGTACTGTCTCTTAGCCTCTCTGATGCCGCGGGATAGGTTGGCCCTGGCTGTTCTCAGGCCCCCCTCATCTCCAGCTCTGAAGGCAGCGTTCCGCGTCTCCAGGAGTCTGTAGACCTCCCCTTTCATCCACGGCTTCTGGTTGGCCCGGACAGTGATGGTTTTTGTGACTGTTACATCCTCAATACACTTGGTGATGTAGGCAGTGACAGTCTCCGAGTACTCCTGGAGGTCAGTGGTGTTATTGTAAGTGGCAGCCTGCTTAAACATATTCCAGTCAGTTGTATCAAAGCAGTCTTGAAGAGCGTCAGACGACCCTTCTGGCCACACTTGAATCTGTTTCTGAACTGGTTTGGCGACTTTAACGAGCGGTCTGTATGCAGGCATTAGCATGACAGTGATGTGGTCTGAGGCACCAAGGACAGAGAGAAGCCGCTGCGTGTGGACGCGCTACCATCTTGTTATATTCACAAGATGGCCCCTGTCCCAGCAGTGCAGGGGCCAGCACACTCATTGACACATTGAGTATTGTAAAACGTTTTTGCTGCATTCACCCTCCTCCAGAAATATCTTAAAGTCCCCCCTCCACTCAAAAATGTGTTTTGCTACTTCATGTGGATGTTTGAGCTCCACTGTGCAGAATGATGTGTGTGCAGAGTTTGACACTGGAAGGCTGTTTTCACATTCATCTGCTGAGGGGGGGGGGGGGTTCTCTTTGCTCACCTTAAATTTTAAAACGTGTACATACAAACAGGATCTTGTGACATATTAAGTTCGGAGCTTCGAAGTCCACTATGCAACTGTACACAACTGTTATAGTGCAACCCTCCAGTGCACAGACACTGAGCATGGCTTTTCGATCAAGTAGGAGACGTGTTGTGTCTGGTAGTGTAACTTTTTTCAGTGAGGAAGACTGAGTAGATAGTAATTAAATACTAATTATACAAGGTAATTTAACATTTTTGTGAATAAAACAACATTATAATTGAAAGCAGAGCATTATATATGTCTAAAAAATATGTTTTGAAATGGGTCTTTCAAATGAACTTTCCAACATTATTTTGCATTCTATGCATTGTACCCCGCTCTTCAGTTTAAACACGTACCTTTTGCTTATTTACTATAGCGCTCTGTGACAACGAAAACATACGATTTCTAGCTTAAGTCAGCTCATCTCATGACCAAAAATGTACTATACATCACATAATGCAGTTTGGTTATCATGTGTTTATTGGGCAGCCTGTCTGTATAATGGCCTCACTCCTCTTTCGGTCACGCTCGATGAGCAGCTTCCCCTAGCTGTGCTTGCTTTTTGACACGTCTAAAGGGCTGTTTCTGACATCTTGCCATCCTGCTGGCCACCCCTCCCGCAGTGCTCATGCCAGGCAGGAGGAAAAAGCTGGTGACCTGGCCATTGCTGCCCTGCCCTAGGCCACCGCCACCCTGCTGGCAGCAGAAGGTCTGTTGGTCTGAAGCCATGGCAGGAACTCTGCCGGCCGCAGCTTGTGATGTCACGACAGACACGCTCACAGACGAGAGTTCTGATTGGACCTGGGGGTTTGCCTTTCTCACTTCCCGGGAAATGCCCTCTCAACAACTTACAGACATTCAAACTAATTATTGCTTTAATTGAATGTGATCCCAGCTTTTCTGCCTTCCTAGCTGATCAGCTGCCTTCACAGAACATAAAGGAAACCAGAATTATGTTCTCTCCTTTTGTGATGTAATTTGAACATTTGTAATTCCAATTTTTACAGCTCATCTTTTACTCCCTTTTGTTAATTAGTTACCAGTGCATAAAGAACAGACTTCATTTGTGCAAAGTTTTTCTTGTCAGATCAAAACTAAACTTTCATGCTCAGATACACTTGAAGTGTTTGGCATTTGAAGACTATATAAAGCTGTTTTTGTCACTCTAGACTGGTATGAAATATATATTATATATATATATAATATATATACTGTATATGAAGAGTTAATTTGCAAAAACGCCATTCTTAATCAAAACAATGCAACATCATCATCAATACCACCGGGATACTCCACAAACTAAAAGACACCAATGAGAGTTTTGACAGCAGGGCTTCAAATGGCAGAATGCAAAGGCCTCTAGTGACCCACTACCATGTCTCCCCCCCTACTCTTACATGTATGGTTTGGTCCTACATCCTGTTAAGAGTAGCAGCAGGAGTGGACCATCACATTTGGTGCTCAGCGTGGGGGCGGTTGGTGAGCTGTAATGTTCCAGCTATCCCATGGAGATACACTTCTGCCTCTCTGCGAAGATTTGGTGTTTTCTCATTTGCATTTGCTAATGAGATCCTGTTTGCATGACTTTATACTGGAAGGCTATCTCTCTGAATATCTCTCTACAAATACAGGAAGGGGGTGAAGTCCTATTTATTTAACCTTTATTAACCAATTAGCCCCACTTTTTCAGTAGAGATCTGGCCAAGAGAGCACCATCATGGTCGTGCGATGTTGCAGACAAATACAATGACACATTCAAAAAAACAT
Organism: Coreoperca whiteheadi; assembly: GCA_011952105.1. Taxonomy (NCBI): domain Eukaryota; kingdom Metazoa; phylum Chordata; class Actinopteri; order Centrarchiformes; family Sinipercidae; genus Coreoperca; species Coreoperca whiteheadi. The sequence goes on along the minus strand of CM022486.1, from coordinate 20,083,084 downwards.
CTCCTTAGTTACATTAAAATTGTACGTATTTGTAAGTGAGTAAATTGATATAACACATGAGCCACATTGGCACTCTGAGGTATCACCTACATTGTGAGTCACTAGTGGAGCAACAGTTGCAACAACTTCACAGTGATATTGTAAAAGCTCTTATGCTGGCATTCAACAAAGGGAAAGGACAGGTTTATGTCATTATGTGATCCTAACCTAGTCCAGTCTTTGAAATTTGTTCAAACCAAAAGGATACTTCTTATTTTTTGTTTTTTACTGTCTGTCTTTGCTACAAGAGAGCATACTATTTCACTGATGATCGAGTGCCTGAGCATGCCCTCACCAGCTCACCCTGATCTCAACTTCACACAAGAGATTCATCCTCCTAGAAGCTGTCCTCAGCCAAGACCCATTAGTCCCAAAATCACTTATCTGAAGGGATGTTCTAGAAGTCTCAGACCACTGCCAATTAAGGCCCCAATTAGAGCACTTCCTCGTTATCACCCAATCTGTACTGTTAAGAATTCCTGCCCACCAATCTGCCAGTCTCAGCAGCCCCCCAAAACAGTCACAATTCGATCTCAGGTCACGGTAATGACTATTGCCTTGATAAAACCACGCTGATGCTCAGAGACAGTGATACGTTTAAGGCCAGACAACAAGTGATATAAACACGCCCTTAAAAGCTTTTAACATTTACTGAGGTTAAGTTACAAAGCAAAAAGAAGTATGGGAATTCCAATGACCTCTAATGCACCTTCTGCTTAATTTTCATGGGGCTGCCAAGTGGTTACATTTACCAACTTTGCTGAAGTGCTGCTGCTCAAGCCACTGCATACTTACCACCGCAAGGCTGTTTTTGTCTAGCTGACCTTTGACCTCCCAGTGAAAGAGGGTATCCCTACAGGCTGCAGTTGAGCGTCACTTTATGTTATTAAGACAATACTGTAAATAGTAGATCAACTGTTCCCCCTCTCCCATCCTTGTCATAATCTTTAGAAATATACACAAGATTTAATGAGAATAAATTCTTTGTGTCTCCATTACTGTAATGTACCAATCCTCTCATTTCACTTGGTTCTGATTACGCCTTTTTTTCACACAGAGCATAAACAGAGATTGAATAGATCTATATATTGACCCAGCAGTAACAAAGCATCAATACAGTATAATAACCAAGCAATAGCTAAAGAAATTCTATGTATTGTTTGGAAGCGTGTCCTTCTCTCCAGTGGGGTGGAAAAAATATAGCCGAGAGGCAGGACCCTGAGCATGTTTTTCTCATATGGGATAGTGCTGACTGTGGTATCACATTATGATTAACAATTTAACTATGATCCCCTTCTTTCCCATTGTTATTCCACAGATGACTGAGAGTAAGAGCGAAATGCCAGCGACGGCACGCAGGCTTCATTAGATTCATTGATTGATTTATTGTTTTCCATGGTTGTAATCACTTGCCCCAAGGTAATTTGTAAGCTCTTTATGGTTCAGAGGTATAAGCCTGAGAGTTAATTAATCAGCTTTGTTTAGAAGTTTGAAAGTAGAAATTCCCGTATGAATTAGTAACCGCTCGAAAGGCAACAGTCCCTGTGACTTAGAATCTCTTGTTTACCACTAGAAAAAAAATCAAAACTAAGCAGGTAAACAGACATAATTATGTCTGGATGATCTTTCGCTTTTACCTTGATTCATCTTTACCCTGTTAATTTTCTTCTTGTCAGATGCAAATTTAGGACTTTGTCACGTTTCAGAAGACACAGTCTTCAGTATCTTGTTAAAAACTACACGTCGGGCATTAAAAGTTATTGCAGTCATTCAATTAAATATCAAGCCAGGGCTCACCAAATAACAAAGAATCCAACCCTACACACACACTTAATACCAAATTAGTGTAAATTATTAAATAAACTGACACAGTCAAAGATTTTTGGCATTTAAAACTTCTGTAATATTTTCCAATAATTATCACCAAAAACATTTTTTACACTCCTAGACCCATGTTGTGCTTTTATTCTTGTGTTAGCCACTTAAACCAGCCCTCTTTATAAAAAAACTCCCATAAAAAGTATTGCTTCTCTCAACTGAGGTAGAGCGGTAAAGTCACCCCAGAATCTGACAATACTATTTTTATGTTCTGACCCAAATCTTTGCTCATGACATAAGCTAAAGTTCCTGCTGCCCCCTCACCCACAAAACCCCTGATATGGCCATTGTCAGTCTTAACTGAAGCTCTGACTCGCTTTAATTGGCTTTTCGATGGTATGTGAATGGGGACTGCTGTTTATGGGTTAAGTGCATCTTAATCAGAGCTTTAATCCAGTCATTAACAGAGAAACATGAGGTGTTGAGAGGAGTGGAGAGAGACTGATAATTGAGAGGCTGCTTCCTTGCTCCCTGTGCTGTGAGTGTGTATGTCTAGGCTAATGTATATGTGCATGCATACTTTAGGAATGCAGAAGACACTGGCAAGACAATATGAAGTAAGAAAGTCTTCCAAAAAGTTGTCAATATTAGTGAAATGTTATGCAGTGCATGTAAGGACAGAAGCATTTGCTTTTCATATTTAAATATACCCTCACATTTTTCCTATGATTATACTGTAGGTCTACACTTGGTAGAACTAAATGCAATGGATTTCAAAGATGAATAATATGCCCTCCATAGTACTTCTAGAACAAAACAAAAATTGCCAGAGAAAACATTTCAAAAAACAATTTTCTTTATTTCAGACCCTACAATTGTACTCTGGTGAAAACATATACCACTGCTGATAGATTGCTATTGTCTACAAAACACAACCTCCATACCCGCCCCATTCCTCCCTATTGCTCAGCTGTCACATTCTCACTGAGTTTTTCTCACTGTATATTTTAGCACCTATCCCCTGTGTGAGGCCTGTGTTCTTCCGTACCCCCACACCGTCCCCTTCTCTCTCACATGCACGCACACGCACACGCACACACACACACACACACACACACACACACACACACACACACAGAGCTTTGAATCTACAAGTCTATACTGAATAAACATTTTGCTTTTAGATAGGGTTCTCATTTGCATCATCCTTTGCGAGGTGTATTTGTCACCATGTTTAGTGTAATTTATTATAGACATACACACACTTACTGATCCTATAAAAGTACTGTCAATTGCTCACAAACATTTAGTGCTAGTCACCTTCTGAGAGTGGATCATCTATAAATAAAACTCAAACAATAGCCCATTCATAATTCTGCTGGTGGCAATGAAGCTGAGCAAATTGGGCTACTAAAGAGGAGGTATATTTAATATGTTTCCCTTAAGATTGGGGTTGGATGGTATCGTATCCAGTGTGAATTTAGTATTAAATTAGCTTAACGAATCCTATCCCTTGTTGAATTTGTTTAGGTTTAGCTTTAACAGTTTTGAGTAACATAACTTTACAATACCTATGAACAGTCAAAAAAAATACAATTGCAAGTTTTGCCAGATATTTGCAAATGTTTTGTACATCAAGCTTCGCTAATAACAAAATAGAAAGACAATAAAACATTCAATAAAACATTTGTTAGAATTGGATCGAATATCAACTTCGAACTGGATCCAAACTATAAACGTCTACCAGAAACCAATCCTTGTGTCCAGTAGTGTGAACATGTGCACGTTGACATTTTAACATATTTCTGGTTTGTGCGACACCTTGCCCATTATGTGTGTCTCTCTGTGTGTTGTGTGTATAATATATTATTTTAAGGTGTGAAGGGTCTGATGACAAGATGTATGCTGCTGGCCAAGCTTTACCTCTCCCAAAGCTTCACCACACTCGTCTCCTCATGTGAAAGTGTGAAAACATTTACAGGCCATTTACAGCACGAGATGACACTTCCTCCCAGGTCAGCAGGTCTCACAAACACACACACACACACACACACACACACACACAGCAACATCTCTGTCTAATGCTGATAGAGAGGAAAGAGGAGGCAGCCCTCTTGCTTCAGGGATTCATTTCATTAGATGAAGTGAAGAGGAGAAAAGAGAGAAGAATGTGCCTGCATACTGTGAAGGCAATTGATGAAGATCTCCAAGCATTACATGCAAAAAAGCAAAGATTCAGACAGCTGTATCTGTAGCCTGACTATACAGAAGAACTGATAGAGTGAAGATTTAATGGCGTCGGGACAGTGCTTTTGTACATTTAAAAGTCACAAATGTGATTTTACTTGGGCACACACATAAGCACACTTTCTCACACACATACACACGCTGATGCACATACTTACTTATAAAAACTTCTCTTTTATCCATTAAAAAACTATCGATCTTGTGCTTTGCCTTCTTTGCTTGATGGGGTTTTTTTTTCATAATGGAAAGTATCCCCGGCCATTTCTTCAGCCTATTCTTCATTTGGAGTAATTATAGATGGAGAGGTAAAAGATGTTTTTTCCCCTTTCTTTTCTTTTCTCCTTCCTACCTATCTTCCTCTTCCCTGCGTGCATTCAGTGGAGCTCTCACCACTGCATTCTTATTAGGGACATGTCTGAAAGGCTCCCGCAGCATGTGGTGTCCTCTGACCATTCGCTATGGTTGCTTTTTGTTGGCATTAACAAGCCAAGCAACCATGGATAGCTTTTCAACAGGTACAAACTTTTCCTTTTAGATAATTAACCGCATTCAGACACTCAGTGCAGTGTAGGCAATGTGGGTACTGAAGCCTGGAGAGGATCATATGCTAGAAAAAAGGACAGAGAAAGGGGAGAGTGATGGAGAAAAAACTTGATCAAAAGACAAGATGTTCTCTTTGGTGTTGTTTAGTGCTAGTGGATTCTATACCAAACTCCTATTCAAATGGTGTGGTCTTCATTTCTGCTCTCCTTGTTGTTCTCGTCTCTGTCCTCTTCATCTTTTCATCAAGATGGACCATGTAATGAGGTAAAACTCCGGTCATTGTAGAATGGTCAAAGGTTTGCTGCCTTAATGAATGGGAGAAACACAAGAAAGGCTGAATGCTCTCCCTCGTACCTGTTTGCCTCGCCGCAAAAGCCCCAGGATGCCTCCTGAAGAAGGCCTCCTCCATCCATTGCTGTCTCATCTCTTGTTAAAGGGGGCATAAAGCGAAGGCAGAGGGGAAAAGTAATTTTCTTCTCCTGTCCATCCATTCTTTTGGTGGGTTTCTTCCACTTTTTGCTCTGTACTTTCATAAAGCTTATAATTATCTTGGTGAGAGCCCCTCAAGTGAGAACGAATGGGGTCTTTGTACCCATCTCTCTTCAGCCCTCTCCTGTTTCTGGGAAGAAGGAAGTCATTAACATTTGGTCTTCCCCTTTTACAGATGCAGTGAGAAAGCCAGATGTGTCTCCTCTAAAAGAAAAAACCTTTCAACAACTTAATTTCACAAATGTATTTTCTGAATCACAGCTGAGCATGTCAGAACAGGACATGAGGATAATGCAGTAACTAAAGGAAGTTATCAAACTTTTATCTCATATTTACTGTTTACTTTATACTAATTAGTGAACTGGCCAGTTATATTGTTTAATCATATTTGTATGTGAGATGTGCAGCACTGTCATGCAAAACTCAAGACCGAGTGAAATATGCCATTGCTATTTTCTTACTCTGTTGATACTCCTTTTTTAAAAATGTATAGAGCCAAAGAAAATCATCAATAGTATAACCACAAGCTGACAAGACAGGACATTAGCAACATCTTTACCGACCTGGCAGCAGAGATCACAGGTTTGGGGTCAAACTCTCCCCCTCTATCATCTATACAAACAGTACCTCCGCTCACCCACCCCTCCCTCGATCCCTCTGACCTCCATCCCCAACTCTTCTGGCTGATTACTCCTAATGTAATTTTAATTAAAAACTGTGGTGTCAAAGGGTTTAGCCTGCCTGAGAAGCGGGTGCAGATTGTGGCACAGTGGCAGACCCCTTCACTTGCTTGAGAGGAAATGCATCCTGACATTGCTTGGGTGGTGCCAACATGTCCAGAGCCAGGTTAAGCTAAAAGGCTTTCTGGTCGATTTGAATATCATGGTATAACTTTATTTTAGGAAGTTGCGTGATCTGCCTGGAAATATTTGTGTTATTTCTCATATTGTTAAATTTGGGTTTGTACGCTTTTTACCTATAGGTGTCATTTCATTTTGGACACACCAGTGCCATTAATGCGTCTAACTTGTATTAGTTGAGCAGGAGTAAGTTGTTGCTATCATCATCATAATAATAAAAAACAAACAAATCTCAATATTCTGTGCCACATATCAGGCCTGCGTAAAGAGCTGAGGTATATGAGCAAAATATGAAGGGAGATGGATTGATGAAAAGGTAATGCCTTTACCATCAGTCATTTTAGCCGCCTGCATCACGGATCACCATAACTATTTCGGCAGAATATTTATAATCTTGTGTGAAATAAATCAGTACCAAAAGCCAGCAAGAAGACAAGGTGAAACCATCAAGCTGTGACTCATTCTAATATCAAGATATACTTAGTTGACATTGACAATAATTACCACTGCCAAATTTCACAGGGGTGACCTGCGGAAGGTGCCCCACAGCAGGACTCAACAGCAGAGGTCTGCCTGTAGGTTTGTAATCCCCTCACCCGAGCCGTTGGATTTTCTGCTCTCCATCGACCCTGAAGAGGCTCCCCGTGACTCAGGCTTAAGCACTCTCAAAAGTCTCATCTCCACACCCCATCTGGCGGCCGTACGACGTCTTGGAAGTCACAGATACGAGGAGTGGGGACTGAGGCAGCAGAGCAGACGAGGGAATCAGAACACACCTCCTCCTTCTCGATGTGGCTGTGTGCAGCAGAGAGGAGCCCTTAGTAAAACCCACAGTCTGGCTTAGGCATTATACTCATCCAAATTACTTGAAGAATCCGTTTTAGTTAATTAAATGTTTATACCTTCCCTGTAATAGTACTTGTTGCAAGAAAGGCTTTATCATCCTTGGTGCGACACATCTTCCCCGCACTTTTAACAGTGCTTTTAGTGGATAATAATATTATAATAATGATATTATAATTGGTTTTCTGGAGACACACAAGGGTAAGAGGTGTCAATGACCCTTTAACATTCTCTAACAGGGGCCTTGTTTTGTGGCCGTCAGTGGACAGTTGGAGGAGCTGGTGGTTGGCCCTGAGCAGTGAGGCATGTAGTAAGAGGGTTTAACTTTGCTAACCTCCTTCTGCCAGGTTCATGGGGCCCTGCTGCTTGGGTAATATTGGATCAGTGTTGGGAGCCCGTGCCCTGCCATATCAGCCAGCATGCTACCTGGGGTATTGAGCATTTTCCACTATAGAGCCAACTGGGCTTGATACTTACTTACTTTCTCTCTTCCTCCAACAGAGAATAGATATGGTTCCTTTTCCATCTTGTATAGTATTGTACAGACTCTGATATTGTTTTAAAGGCATTATGTAAGACTTCTACTCTAATAGGTTTGCTGAACTGGGAACCAACAATACTCCACCAGGTGTTAAGATTTTTATCTTTAAAGGCTGACATTCCAGGATCTGCTCTGCTTCAAAACAAAACAACTATATGCAATTGCTTCAGTAATTGCTTTTCTCGCATACTAAGTTAATTAAGTCACTAAGTTAATTAGTCAAACTACCTCATAGCTGTTTGACTATTGCATTATGCCTCACTTGTTCTTTATCTTTTGTTTAACAACCTAATCAATAAACCCAATGAGAGTTCACACTTGCAATTAATATGCATCTGGTGTTTCCATTGTGAAAACTGTGGTCAAACGAGAATATAAGAGCAGAGTAAAGGGCAAGCATGATGGCAGTTCAGTAGGCAGGCAATACTGTCAGAGAAAATAATAAGGACTCTGTGAGAGAAGCAGGTTGTAACATTGAATATTATTACCATATACGATAAAAAGAAACACATGACATTGTGTTTTCCAATAGAGAAACCTGCATTCTCTATTCTTTTCTTATGAAGAATATGAAGTGTTTGAACTTAGAGTGGTAAAGTGGTGAATCATCTCAACCCTTTAGCTAATCTAATTGCTTAGTTTGCTCATGCCACTTGGTCTACTTTACTGCTTTTATAATTATGTGTCTGCATTTTCCATTTGCTGTGTGAAAACATTACTTATATACATATTCCTGCTAAGTTACCATACACCTACAGTGGATATTTTAAACATATTTCTTTCAGGATGAACCATATCAAATAAAGCTCATTTTTTGTCGAGTATTCAAGAGATATTAAAATATATTATTTCTCAGATTTGGTTTAGTGGTTCTACAATCATTTGCATGAGCTCCACTTGTCCTTGTTGTAGAAATTTGGCTAGTGCTGCAGTTTGGAAAGATCTGCTGATATTAAAATCTGCAGATGCCCACCTGGTGTCAAGAGGGATGGAAACAGAAGAGTGTGATGTCTGGGAGGTGTTTGGTTCGAGCTTGTGTCTGTCCATCTGTTTGTATGTGTCTAAGTCTAGGCTAAACAAAGAAAAATAAGACATTACAAAAACGTGCATTACACACAGGTGATGGTCTCTGTTTGGAGTCTCTGTTTTTTTTACTTGTAGAAATCATTGTTTTTTTTTTCAGGCCTTTGATTTGTAGATGAAAAGAATGTGCTCCTCCACAGAGGAAAGTGACAGCTTTAGCGCTGTAAGTTCAGAGAGCCGTGAGAACTTCAGGCAGAAAGGCAAGAGATTCATATCCCCTCTGCTGGTGGCGTGTGTGGGTGAGTGTGAGTTGTGAAGGCGCACTGGGTGTGTATGTGTGGTTTGGATGTGGAGGTGGGTAGCTTGTGCCTGTTTCTTACTGTACTCTATAGTCTAACTGTATGTGTGAAGATTGTCTTTTTCTTCAAGGTGTGTGTGTCTGTAAGTGTGTACCTGTCGCTTTGACTGAACAGGTGGGGCTTCTTTGCATGGGATCTAGACAGCCAGTCCGCCACACAACTGAGTGTGGTCAGGCTTACTGTGCTCAACAGGCAGTCTGTGGTGCAGGCTGAGATACATTGTGGCTGGATGTCGATGTACTCGAGTATTCTTTCAATGTTCTTATGGCTCTATTCCACTCATGCCCGTTGGTCCAAACGACACATATTTTTGTTATTGAGTATTCTTTTGCGTGTGAAAGAAGAAAGAAATACGAATCTATTATTAAAGCATTCATTGATTAAATCTCGCAAAACTAAAGCTATAACTAAAGCTGTAAATTGGAAGACTGTTTAGTTTGTCAGTGATGCTACAGATATCATAACTGACAGTATTGTTGCTTCTGCCTGTATATCAAATCACATGTGACGTTAGCAAGGGATTTATACAATTAGTTCAAAACCATCAATTCAAATGTAAGTATGCGCTGGTCTTTACTAAACTGACTCTGACAACATTTGACCATTTGACATATTACACTACTACACTATTTCACACCATTAAGAGAAAAAAACCTGGAGCGTGGACAAATGAACAAGAACACCTTACGATACTTTGCAATGAAGTCCCTCACAAAATACATACCAAATCAACAGCTCTATGACATACTGTACCAAAGTTTAAGACTAAGTTTTACAAAGGCAGTACTCTTTGCAAGACTTCTGTATTGCCTTGTTTTAAGGTGTTACTGTATGGTACCGGGGGTTGACATAAAAGCAGTAAGTGTTGTCTAACCAGGAGGGATTTATACCATGTGTTGTAGGTACTTCACAGCTAATGTTTAGTGCATTTACAGTGAAAACCTCTAATGTGTTATTTAATGTAGAATTAAGATTATTATTATTATGATTATTTATTATTATTATGACATGGCAAGGACAAATGCAGCAATAACTCAACGATCCACTATAGAATTGACCAAAGAGGTAAATCACCACCTCGCTGACATTAAGCTTCACAGAGGTAGGGTTTATTGCGGGGCTCTCGGACAGGTGTGCCAAATTAACCGATAACTCGAATGCAATTTATAGCCACGGTTGAGTCTGTGTGACTCTGGGATTTGTAGTTTTTATGCCGCCTAACTACGTCAGCGGAAGTATTTTGCGTGTCGCGAGCCAGGTCACATTGGCTCAGTTTTGTAATGTTTTGAGAAACATCGCCACAATGGAGGCAGCTAACGCAGGTATTAAACATGTCTCCTGTCCTAAATGGTTTACGTGTCTTGTATGACATAAGGTTAGCAAAGTATCTAAGTTAACCTACTGTACTCAGCCCCATGCATTTAGGAAAGACTATTCACGTTATGTGGACTCGTGTAGCTAACGTAACCTAAAGTGGCTATCGCAAATGGCTCTAAATGTGTCCGCTAGGTTACATGTTCACCACCTTCTTCAGTCTAAACGTTGACTTTATATGCGTTGAACGCTGTTCGGTCGTCTGCATGAATGTAACGTTAGTTAATGAATAATAGTGACGGTGTCGCCCCAGAATTGTCACTTATGAGTGGTGAAGCAAAGGTCTCTCATAATGACATGTAAGAGGCACGAACGGGGGCTAATGATGCTGGCCATGTTGCTTTCCCTGTGTATCTGTGTTTTTGCCCTGCTTCCACAGAGGAGATCCAGCTAAGACACGTGGAGAAGGATGTCCTAATCCCCAAGCTGATGAGGGAGAAAGCCAAGGAGCGCTGTGCCGAGAAAGTTGAAGGTGTGTCTTTGTCTTTCTGTCCCCACCCAATAAAGCCACAGCTTAGAAACGTAGGACCACAGCCATTCTAGTCTCTACTAACTTGTGTTTACTTATCGTTTTGCAGGTAACATTTACACCTGATAAATGAACATGCATTTAATTTACACATATTGTAGTTGGATTAAAATTGTTTGGTTTCCATCCACAATTAAGATCACAAGTATGACGATTTGATTAATCAATTATACAAAGTTTAGTATACATATCCTGGTTAAATGTATGCACACAAGACAAGCTTATTTCAATGTTTTTGTACAGAAACTTGTCCAACTGCCTCGTCTAAGTCCATAAATATTGTCATGGTGTTTATATGCAGACATTTTGACATATTAATAACAACTGCATTCAATTCAGGTGAGCCAGGTCCTTGGTATTGTGCATACTGGCTCACTGGAATGGCCCATAAGAAGTGAGCCTTCATTAACTAAATCAGTAACATATTACACTCAATCTTGAACCACGTGTTTCCATCGAGGAACAAAAAAGTTTTGGAGAACTGTATAAGATAACAACAAAATAGGCAAAGTTATTTAAAATGAAAGCATTTCAGTTTGACTAACATTGGTTATTAGGGCTGTAACGATATGCGATATGAAATCGAAATCGCAATACGCAGGTCCACGAACCTGTATCGCGATGTGAGAATGCAACCACATTTTTAAATTACTATAAGTATTATTTGAAGTTAACATTATAAAATACGTAGACCTACACCACAAAACTAGTTGAGGATAAATTCTTTAATTTTATCTGTAAGCGTCCTTTCCAATCATGTGACGCGTCACGCGAGCTAGTTGAAGAACGCGAGGAAACATGGCAACCAACCCAGAGATCGCGGACCCCCCTAATACTTTTAAGTCAGCAGTATGGCAACATTTCGGCTATCCGGTGGAGAACATGGATGGCAATCGTGTAGTTGACAAGACCCACACAATTTGCCGTAAGTGTTTCAAGTAGCTTCCCCAACCGGCCGGCAACACAAGCAACATGCAGATGCATATCTTAAGGCACCATCCCGACATCAGTTTAGCTCGTGCACAGAAAATAACCCAACAGCAGCAGCCTACACTGCCGAGTTTATTCCAAGCAAAGTTTCCAGCCAATTAGGATCGAGCACAAAAAATTACAGATGCAATTGGAATTTTTATGTCACTGGATATGTGCCCTTTTTCAGTTGTTGAAAATGAGGGATTCAAGTATTTACTTAGTGTGCTCGAGCCCTGTTATGCATTACCGAGCAGGGCGCATTTCACTCAAAATGTGCTACCAAAACTTCTGGAGAAAACAAAGGCTAAGGTGGAGGAAGGGTTGAGTACTGCTGAATCCATCGCAATCACCACCGATGGATGGACGTCCCGTGCCACAGACAGCTATATGACCGAGATATGTGGTTTAGAGCACAGACAGTAAGCCTCAGTTACCTCAGTGCGAAAAAACATTAACCATTTTTATTTGTAAGTGTAAGATTGATTGAAGAAGAATTTTCAAAATGCTCGAATCATCCATTCCACTATGGACTTTAGTTCTGTTTGTTTTTCAACAGTATTTTATTACAAAGAAAACAGAAGTGTTATAGCTTTGGCTATATAGTTTAATTTACTTAGGTATTTTGTTAATAATTTGCATAGTTAATATTGTTATTTGGTGTTCAGTTTATACAGGTTTTTCAAATGTTATTTAATAAATTTATTTATTTTTCCTCAAAATATCTTTTGAACTGTTTTGTCAAAGCCCCCCCCATATCGAGGTTTGTATCGTACCGTGGGTCAAAAATCGTGATACGAACCGAATCGTGGGCTTGGTGTATCGTTACAGCCCTATTGGTTATTAAATCTAGGGAAAAGGAAAAGCTTATCTTAACGTATGCCCCTCAGAAGTATTAGTGTCAGTGTGGTAAATTAACTAATCAGATCTTTCCTATTTCATAATAAAGACTACAAAATGAGTGCAATAAGTCACAAGCGAGGGAGCACCTAGGATCTCAATCATCCCAAGGGTACAGCTGCGCTCACAGCTAGCATCCAATCACAAGGACGCGTCGAAGTAAGGATTACTAGCAAATTGACGCGGAATGGGTGGGGAATGAAATTAAGCATTATCTGCAGTTTTAAAGGTCACAAAACACTATTTTTCTTCCGTGTCTTTTCTTTGCTTTAGTTGAATTCACTCCCTAAATATATGCATGCATATTGGTCAGGAAATCAGTTATACATTTTTAAATCCAAGCATATGAAGGCCCTCTGTGTGGATCCTTTTGAATTTAAGGGTTTTATATTCTATATTTATTCTAGAAAATACACCCCTGCAATCAGCCCAAATTAAAGTTTTAGTCAAAAATAAATCTTCACACAATACTGCTTGTTCATTTCAGGTTAGGAACTTAAGTCTTATTATTCTCCGCATTAGTTAGCAGTGGGTTTAGTGCATGTTACTGAAGTATGACCAGATTAATTTAGTCCCCCATTCTGGTCATTTTAGAGATTTTAACTAATAGCCTAATATTCAGTTTTCATTACAGTTAAGCTTCACAATAGGATATTGCCACCCACCAGTTTTGTTCTGTTTTATGGTTTGCAAACAAAGAAATGCCTGGAAATTCAAACATGTTAGAAAACCCAACTTTTTGCAGATATTATGGAAATAAAGTTTATTTATATTGGTAGAAGGATGCTATATTGGTAGAAGGATGCTATATTGGTAGAAGGATGCTATATTGGTAGAAGGATGCTGAGGTTGGAGCTGCCAGGCAGGAGGTCTAGAGGAAGACCAAAGAGGAGATTTATGGATGTAGTGAGAGAGGACATGAAGTTAATTGGTGTGAGTGAAGAGGATGCAGAGGACAGGGTTAGATGGAGGCGCATGATTCGCTGTGGCGACCCCTGAAAGGGAACAGCCGAAAGGAAAAGAAGAAGATGGAAATAAAGTTTATTAATGTTTCCTCAGTTATGGTTCAACATATCCTTCAGGCTGGAGTCAACAACATGTGGCTTAAAGTCCGCTTACAATATTTAATATACAGCTAATCCAATAGAAAATATGACTCCAAGCCATCATTTTAATGGCAAACTAAACCTGCAACCATAAAAATCTCACTCTAATATTGAAAACACTAAATTATTAATGCATTTAACATTAAAATTGTTTTCCAGATGTTAACAGTTGATGTTTTCATGTCTTTAAATTTTTTTTTTAAATTTTGACACATCTATCAGATCATAATCTGCAACACTGCATTTTTTGGTATGGAGACGTATTTGATATCTTCCTTCTATGGACGTTTTTCTAACCTTGTTTTTCTTGTCCCTTAATCTTTTGACTGTTCATGGCTAAACTGTTTCCCGCCACTGTAACCACCCACATCTTGAGTCCTTTGAATTTCTCTGAGTTGAGGAGCAGGCCAATTGGCATGACACTGAAACGGTGGCTGCAGCTTTGCTCATGTATGGCCCGTCTATTGCAGCAACACATCAGCCAGATAATGACTAGGTTATGTGGTTTCTAAAAATCTGATGACAGCCTGTATGAGCCAGTGTGTACTGCTCACGTGGAGATATAATGCACATGCAGCCAGAGGTGATGGGACAGACAGTGGCTGTGTGGGTAGTGGAAACCCCCCTCACATTACTAGCTTCTCGTCCCACTCATTTTCACACCTCCACGTCCGCCCTCTATCACTTCATTCTGTATGTTTGTGTCTGCACTGGGCTGTATGATTGTGTTTTACAAAGAAAAGTAAAAAAAAACAGAATCTGAGAAGAGTGTTTTTTTTGTTTTGTTTTTTTTCCTGTGTTATCTCTCTGCATATGCCTCTAAACACCCCACTGTTGTAAATTGTAGGCTTTGTTGTTCAAGCAGACAACTCCTACTGACCTGTACATAAGCTCTTTGTAATTTTATTTCACCTGACGAGATTTTTCCTATTGCCTTGATGAATCATGTCAGTACTCGCATGTCTTTCAGAACCCAACTATTTGAACAACCCACATACTCAATTAGCAACCACTTTCACATTGACATCGATTACTATTATGTTTTTGCAAGACTTTGTTTTGCAGAAAACTACTTCGAAATTGAATTAATTAGGTCTGTGTCTGGACCCCCACATCCAAAACATGGAAGAAAAACTCCATTAAAATAGATGTTTTCTGAATGACATATTTTAATTTGCTTTTTTATTATTCATTCAGAAATACATACATCTTGCTCAAAATCCAGACATTTATTTTGTTATAACTAATTATGCTTACATGTTCACACCTTTTATATCTTCCTCTAAAGGTCCACGTCTCCCTAAACATTCAAGCCCCTATCTTCTGCTTTCTAACTGCCAAACTATACTTCTGCATCTTTAAAAATGGCAAACAAAACAGCTTAAAGTGAAGGTGGCATCAGACCTTTCTTTAGAAGGGCCTCTTCTGCCATAAAGCTAGTCACATATGCCTTTGCCATAGCTGCGATCAGAAAGGCAACCCTCTGCAGCCTCTATTAGTACCATGGGACAGGGATGAGGCGTTTGCTGATTAGATTAGTCGCAGTATTCTGCTTCTCTAAATTGGTTTTTCAGTTTTTTTTTTTTCACATCTGCATCCTCATGAAAATGTCTGTGTGATAACCATACTGATGCCACAGATAAAGGTAATTATGATGTCAGTTGTTTGAAAGGGGACATGGGAGGTCATTGTTTTTAATTATATCCTTGAGAAAGAGCTTGCTAACAAGGTGAAGACTCAGTCTTCAACACTTTGTTTACGAGGACCTTGCACGTTTAATCTGGAATACACCGTTAGCCAGGGCACACTGACACTGACGCAGCCTTGTGAAAGGACTTTTCATTTGTATTACAATTGACAATCACCATATTTAGTGCTCACCTCGTTTTACATGTTGTGTTCCAATTATATAGATTTGTATCTTTTGCCTTTGATTGCAACCTGTTTAGGGGACAGTGACTGGGGTCAGAAGGGGTAGACATGTAACAAAGGTTAAACATTTGTTAATCTGGACATGAACCGTCTCAGGTGTTTTGTATGTGCATTGTTTTTAACTAAGCTGCTTTGTGCCTTTTTTTTTTTTTAAATTCATTGTTTCATATAGGCCTAAGTAACATCTTTACAAACGTGCAGTCATTTGCAGATTTTCTCCAGTCTGTAAGGAATAATTTTTTTTTCTAGAGGTCACAGTATGATGTAATCATTTGGCTCTTGGCCTTGTCTTACCCATTAAAGTAAAGATGTGTGTGATATGTAGGGTCTACATGGTGGAGGATGGTATGCCTCCAGTTATATGGCTAAGCGACAAGAAGTGCTTCTGCACTAAGTAGACAGTCTGGAGTTCTACGACATTGATGTGCTGTCCGCTCCACTGAGGGCTCCATACCCTCTGGACTGACCTCTTCTGCCACACCCCCCCCCCCCCCAACCATGAGTTGAGGCATCTGTTGTCACCACCTCTCGCTTCGTTGGAATTGAGCTCCAGGGGCTTGATTGCCGAGCAGCCTGGGAAATGTCTGGACAGTCAAACTTGCCCCAATAAGGAAAGAATGTAGTAGGCACTGAATCCTCTCTACCCACCCTCCCTTATTCCCCTCAGACATAGTGATGTTAGGGCTGCCGTTATGCACTTGCTGGGGTTGACGAGGTGGACGTTGCTCACTTCTGGGCTGACACCAACTGCCTGCAGCACCCTGCCTATGTTGCCAGAACTGTGTCACTGGGTTTAGATGATGTGAGCACTGTGGGTCTCGTACGCCACATTTCTTGGAGCACTGGGCTGGGGCTCTCATGCCCCTACTCGGATAACCCCAGGCCTCTGAAGCCTGGCTCCGCTGTTTTCTGTGCTCCAATGCTCTTTCAGCTTCTGGCCAAATAACTGGCTTGGCATAACAGGAAGCTTTTGCAGTTTGTCTACAGTCATCGGACCATGGCGCCCTGTGCAAGCCACACCTGCCCTTGTGTCACGACAAGGGTGGACATCCAACAACCAAGTTCTCTGGTCATAAATCCGGAGGCAAAAAACGCTGCGTCATTTGTGTCACCCAACTCTTCTTCATACGCCAGCTGTAAGATTCTAGACTGAGTTTCCAATGGGGGGGTGATTAACCTGCAGAGAACGCCAGGCGAACAGCAAGAAGGTCAAAGAGATGGAATTTAGGCTACCAAATCGTATTTATAGTTGGGACGTGCAGGTAGCCAATACGTCATATGCTTGACTTTGTTATAGGAGATCTCAACCTATGCGGGTCACAAGGAGACGTATCCACTGTATACACCGGCAGTCAGAAAGGAATGAAACAGAATAATTCTCAAGGCCACAGACATTTTTATATTTGCGGGTGGTGGGCTGACTGTTACAGAGCCAATGTGGAAAATGGGCGACCACAGTTATAACCACTATGTGGCCAGTACAGCTAAGTTCAGTCCTTGTGTGAACAAGGAAACATGGGTTTCATTTTGATAAGAGGCTTGGCAATGTGTTCTATGACCAGGTTCCGTCTTGTGGTTGAGTGCCGAGATGAGGCCAATCTTGGTTTGGTTGTGGGTGCTTGTACTCTTGGAACAAATAATCTAAGGTGAAAGGAAGGATGTTAATAGAATTTAAGCAAGTTTTATAAAATTTTTGTTTGAGGCTATTGTACATGTTGAGCCTGTTCCTCTTTTTCTGCTAATTTTGCTCTCTGCTACCTCCCTTCTCCAGCCTTCAACCACTGCTGTAAAGAATCTGGTTTCTTCATGGTGTTTAAGTGTCGAGAGGAGAATGCAGCACTGAAGGAATGTCTGACAATACAGTGAGTATTTTGCAGTTTCTTCTGCAACACTCAGCACTCACACAGTAAGGTGGCTCCCCATGTGTTATTGCACCACGTGTTAACCCAACAACATCTTTGAGCCACCCTCGCTGACATGCTCGACTGTTGCCTATCAAGTCTCAGTAGTCTCAAACCACATGATCTCCATTAAAGTGATAGTCATATAAGGCTCCTTTTTAATTCTGTAAAATAAATTCTGTTCCTTCTGACTTCCACCAGCTACAAGGACCCTGCGTTCTTCGAGCAGTGTAAGCAGGAGTACATCCAAGAGAAACTGGAGTTTGAGAGGACAGGGATCCCAACCAAGAACAGGAAACAAAAACTCCCAACTAGCATGTAATGAACAACATGACACTCAAACAACTTCCCTCCTTTGAAGGGGCTGAGCGTGAGGCTCTGGCCAGAACCAGAGCCAAGCCCTGCACACCCAGGAGGTCATCTGACTGGGTTTATTACTCTTAAATGCACAATCCTGTGTATTTTATTTAAATATGTGGAATTACTGACTAAGAGTGGTTTATAATCAAAAGACTGCCTATTTCTTATGTTCTGTATATTTGTGAAGTGTTATCTATTAGATGGCCCAACTTATCTTCCTCACTTGAAAGAATCAGCAGCATTTACATTACATTTACCAATGACTTATGGAATATACAGAAAGATCTGATCATGTTACATTCACCTTCTTTATCTAAATCTGGAAGATCTTCATTAGAGTGCAGCACTTCAGCTTTAGAGACGTGGCTAAATTGAGGGATGCTCTATCTGCTGAACACTTTTTGTAGAGTGTTTATACTGTACATGCAATGAGAGCACCAGTGGTAATGGGTCTGGCTCGTTGCCTTTGCCTGTCCCTACAGCTTGGTAAATCACCTGCAGAAGAAAGTCTATTTTAACATACAATGAATTTAAAAAAGACTTGGAAATTAAACACGTACAGTGTATGTAAGAGACCTCTACCAAGCAATGAATCATGTGTGATCATATCCTGTGACATATGCAATGCAATGAAGTGTGTCATTGTAAATACAAAAATATTCAGTAGCAGTAAAGTGTATATCAGTGGTAAATTAGACAAAACATAATGTTTGAATGCATTTTGTTCCAGATAAACTTTTAACATCCTCTCTTATTCAGTCAAACATGAATGACGTGTGTCTCATAGAGGTCTGGCCTTTCGTTACTGCTGAAACGTGTCATCAATAGCATTAACATTCAGCAATGCTTGCAGTGCACTGTGTACTTCAGTTCAATATCATTTCAGTGCATTCAAAAGTAGCTAGCAATTTCTAAACCTATACTGATTAAATTTGTCGCCCTTATTGGCTTTAATTAGTACAGCTTTGGTTAGACGTTAATGTGTTTCAATTTCTTTTGTATTTTGATTTTGTTGCTCGGCCTCAGTCAGACCACACTAACAGAACAGTCTGGAGCTAAACTAACTTCTTAATTTTTTGAAGGGTCGGATTGTTTATTTAAGACCTTTTTTTTTTATTTTTATGAAAACAATTGAAAAAGTAAAAATCGATCTTGGTTCATTTCTGTTTCATTATAACCACTACCTTTTCGTTTTCATTGTGCTTTCAGACGAGGCGGACTGTTCAGGCCATCTCACATGTTCTTTGTTCTATGCCTGTACTTCCAAGGATCAAAGATGTCAGTGAGTTACTGTGCTAGGGTATCATTATCTTACATAATGAAAAGTTATCACCTGGTTCTCTGAACATGTTTTTATCGTTCTCTTTTTGGTGAGAGCTGAATTGACTCCTCGGTTGTAATCCATGGATGTCTGTGACGAGGCAGGTGATTATTGAAAAAATACCAGTATGCAGAACTTGTTAAATAGAAAACAAGGAAGTGCAGTACTCTGACTTAATGTACAGTGTGAAATTATAAGACAATATTAATAAAGTAGTGTTTAAGTAATGGCCAGAGAGGATACATGACTCAAACCATTAGTTGATTGTTAAAATCTGAAAATCAGCCAGGTCATAAATTGAGTGCGTCAGCAGTAGTATAGAGGCTGTGTGATGGACAGTAGGACTTGTTGTTCTGTTGCAGAGATAGAAGTGTAAAATAAATGTCTTAAAATTGTGAGGAAAGGAAGGCAAACAAAAAAGCATTGGTGGTTTCAACTGTAAAATAGCTTGAAATGTCAAAGTCTACAGTTTCATTAACTTGAACGTCATTGCTATAAATATGAATAGAGAAACAGCAACTTCACACAGTCACTTCCTTGCCTTCGTTTAATTGATCATATTTACAAACAGTCTGAAGTGCAGTAAATCTAAAATATAATCCATATCTACTGTACATTGCATTTTGGTTTGCAAATCGTTTACAGAAGTATGAAACTACTGCTGTAAAATAACATTTCTTAAAAATTAACAAGACCACAGTTATCATGAAACAGACTGAAGAAAATGGACAAACAAAAAAAAACAACCATGGACCTTTTGTGCTTTGTGCACCTACTTTTCAAGTCACAGCTCACATTTCTTCAGATTAATAGACTTATTGTCTTGCCACCATTGCAGACAGCTCTTGCACACATCAGAAGTCTTGGGGGTGGGGGAGAAAAAACCCAAAACCTATGGTTTGGAGTGCAAAACCGCATTTGGCAGAGTACTGAAGCCCACCATATACATTTATACAGATATGCACATTCTTCCCTCTTTATATCTTAATCTACTCATAATGTGTTTTCTTTTGTACATCCATCAAGTTGTTTATACTCATCTGATTCTTAAAATGAGAAATCAAAGAGAAACTTCCCTCTTCACACAACTATTGTCATACTGCAGAACAAATGTATCACAGATTAACATCAGCACAGTACAGAGTTTAGATACATTTTCTGTCATTCAAAATCTCCACAAACCTCAACAGGTTTCCATCTTAATCAGGGTGTCAAATACAGGCGAGAGTATGAAGCCTATTCCATGAGTTCGTCAAATGCAAGGTTCTACAGCAAAACATCCAACAACGCACATCGTTACATCTGCAACTGAGAAAAGAAAACATAGCAGAGAATGTCTCACAGTAGTTCTGCGACAACTGAATGTGTGATAACAGGCAGGTTTAAGGAGGCTTGCTTGAGTTGTGGAATTTCTGTGAAACAGTTGAACATTTTCGGGTGCCAGTGAGGATGGAGTGCTTAATTTCAGAAAGCAATACATTTTGAGATTAAAATAATTTTCTACTCATTATGCAATATCCTCAAAAATCCTAATACTGTAATTGCATTCTCAAAAATGACTCCGTAAGCGTAGGTAGATTGACAGCCTACTTTGATATTGATCCATAGGACCTTAATGAAAATTAAAACTTTTCAAAGAATAAAAAGATGTCAAATCTTTCATTTGGTAGCTGTTCAAATTTGGATCAAAAATCTGTGATTATCCTACGGTTACTGTATGTTTGTCTCCATCACAGTACAAAAACAATCGCATCAAGTCCACCTTGACATCTCCTTCACACGATCTTGAGACATACATAGGAGTACATACCTTGTATACTTTACAGCGATCATATGTAAAAATACTTGCAATGGAGGGAGTATAGTTTTACAGATTCTACTATTATGCTGTGGCCCCAGTGATCACTGGCCACAGTAAATGGAGAAAGGGGCCCTTTGAGCCCTATTAGGTTTATTATGATGAGATACAGATACAGGCAGGCGAAAGATGCCCACACACTGATCTGCACACACAGGCACACACTGTTTGATGTGTGTATTTGCACACACAGAAATAAAACTGCCTGTATGCATGCTTGCACACACTTATGCATGTGCATACAAGGACACATACACACGGACAAAATATTTATTCTGCTAAGGGTCTCTCGTCAACTTTTCCTCTGCAAAGTCAGATATGTTCACCGATGCGGTGTGCAGAGATGACAGATAATTGAGTTTAGAGTCTGTACCTCGAAAAGGCCTCCTCTGGTCACAATTAGTTCCCACAACTAGCAGGTCCAGTCCAGCCCAGAGGAGTGGTCTTATCAACTTAAGGCAGGTTAGGTGATAGCTATGTGGCAGGGTTGGAGAGTCCATTCATTCATCCATTTCTTTATTTTCCATCCAATTGCACACTTTATTTAATCATATATTCTCCCATCAAAGTTCCTCTCAATAGGGCTTAGCCCACTCGGCATTGGGGGGGCTCCTGGGACTGCAGTTTCCAATTGAGGTTGAGGAGTTAGATGCAGCGTTGGAGTGTCCCTCCCAGAACATGGCATCACTGGGTTTGGGGGGGCTGGGGAAGGACCGCGAGCTGTCATCCAGGGAGGCTTGGTTCAGGGGAGGCGGGGGCAGGGTGACAGAGCAGGTGTCACTGCCAACCAGTCCCTCTCCTGAACAGCTCTGGGCGGGCCAGGGCCCATTGTACCAGCAGTCCTCCCTCAGACTGTCTGGCAGCAGGGTGCCTGACAGCCCGCCGACAGGGGGGCAGGGGCGGCCGGAACATGAGGGGAGTGGGGGGGCACTAGGGGGACGAGGCACTGACGCCCGAGAAACTGCGTGGTGGTTGTTCTTTTCCATGTCGTCCAGACACTGGATTGGAACTGTTGAGGCAGCTAGAGAAAGAGAGAGGAGTGGGAGGAAAGAAGGGAAGGGGCAAAGTGAAGGACAGCAGGAGGAAAGATGAGAGCACAAATTCTTATATCTGGTGAGAGCCTGACCACACATCGTCAGCACTGATTGTGGTAACAGCAGCATCAGTATCAATATTAGCATTTTATTTCCAAGAAATATATTTTTAAAACAATATTTTGACTATCCTTCTTATTGGTAACTATAATATTTCAGTCATTAATTTCATTGCTATGATATGGGGACATGGTGACACTACTTGACATAGCTTTAGCTGGGGGAAAGGAGAAACCACAGAATTCATCACGATTATTGAAACCTGTATATTTCCAAAAGTTGACACTGGGTGGTCAGTCAAATTGTTATTCTTTGATCACATATTGTCTGATTCAAATATGTATTTTTTATTAGTTTTGTACTATTTTTTTTGGACACATTCCTTGTATGGCTGAGAAGATAGCTTTTAAATACCTTACTCGGTGAAGTAAGATTTATTATATTTGGCATATAGTTCCGTTTGAGTGCACTGTAGACATGTTAACAGAGCACAAAATATTATGGGCGTGACATACTGAAGGATAATTTGAAGCAGTTTATTCTTTATGTCTGAAGAGCTGATAATTGGCATTAACTTAACTCCTGAATTTAGTATTCAGCATTATTAACTATATGTCAGAAATGGATATCACTTAACATTTACTTCTCAGTTTTCAGTTAAAGGGACAGTTCACTACATAATCAAAAATACATATTTTTCCTCTTACCTGAAGTACATTCTATCCGTCTAGATACTTTTGGTGTGAGTTGCCGAGTTTTGGAGATTTCTGCATTTTTTTTTAAATATGATTGGACTGTAAGGCACCCGGCTTTTGGTGCTCAAAGCTCCAAAAAATCTATTTGAAAAACTCAACAGCAATGTTTATTTCCAGAAACCATGAGATTCATTTTATTTATTTCTATGTATAAGGTGGTGAGAGGAGTGTGTAAGAAGTGATTTATTCTTTTAACTACATCATGTTTGTCTTTAAAAGCCAGTTGGCGGCATAAATGAAGCCATCTTCTCTTTCCTCCAATAGCTAGAAGACGTCTCCTGTATTTGGCACCACTGTACTTATTTACACATGGATTAAATGTAGGTTTCAAAAGAGATAAAAAAAATACCAAGGTGTGTTCAACAAAGCCTTTTGATTCCTGACTAGATAATAGGCCTCATCGTGTAAAAACTCACAATAAAATCTCCTCACCATGTTCTATAAATATCACCTGTGAATCAGTAAATATCCAAAATAATAATAACTATTTTAGATATTTAAACAACCATCTATGCATAAACTAAGCACAGAGGTTTATGCTTTGTATAGAATAAAAGTGTGGCACACTGTCTTTCTATACAAAGCATATCCATACCCAAATCAGATGTCCTAATTTCACACACACATCATTGCTTTGCTATCAAATCATCATCATTTTAAGCAAATAATAAAGTTTTAAATGATTATCTCCTCCTGCTTTTTTCCCTACCTCTCTCCATCCACACATCATCTATCCATCCACCCCTCCCTGCTACTCTTCCATCAGAGGGTCTCCTGAGTCTAGGATTTGAATAAAAGTGATTCCAAAGAAGCAACATTAGTAGAATACAGATGCACAATATGACTGATTAAATACATACTCCCCTCCCTCCCTTTCTTTGCCACTACTGCTTTCCTTATTTCTCTCCATCTGTCTCATCTTAGTTACAGGATTACCCTCTTATTCAGTGGAATAAATAGGCCAAGATTTATTTTCTTGCCATATTTCATTCTAATTTTCACCTCCTAGTCTCCTCTTCTGACACACCGAGGGAATTGACAACAGAGGTAATCTCTCCTAGGGTAGAATACATCATCATAGAGGGAGTGGAGATGAGGGACAGACCATTTCACTATGTCCTTTATCAAAGTGTTTGAGTACTTCGATAATATCCACAGTCTTGTCACACCCTTATACAAATTGCAACGAGAGCAGCAGGAGAAATCTTCTCAGTAAGTAGTACTTCTTCAGAAAAAGCCTTCCCTTTGCTGAAGAGAGGCAGTAGTAACCCCCTTTTTCATTTGACGTTAGCCACACTAGTTCCTGTATAGAGAAGCAAGGCTTGAATTCCAGCCACTCTACTTGAAGTGCATATAAACCATACATCTGGCACTCAGGTTAAAGACTCATTTTCAAATGTCAGATTGGTTAAACACGCTAACACTTGTCTTGTGTCACTTGTAGTTTTTAACTTCATATTGCATTGTTCCCCCTCATTGCTTATCATTCCGTTAACAGTCTACTGGTATCTCCTATAATCGTTTCACACTGTCTCTCGAACTGAAGGCCTGAATATGATACTACTATGGTCAAAGATTACAAATGTTAATATATTTTACATCAGAACAATATAAAGATGAAAAACAACATATTAAAGGTTATAAAATAGGATAAACATTCAAAACCAAAACTAAAGAAAATAAATTACCTGGGTTCTTAAGGGAAAAGCAGAAGTGCCATTTGTTTTAAACTAGTCTAGAAGACATAAGGAACCTGAGAAAAGGGTTCAAGGCTGCACTCACTGCATCTCAGTGGTGAGAAATTGCTACTGTATAAGGGAATATAGGGAATAGAGTATGCTCCCCATGATGTATATTCTAGTGCTGGTGGTTTATCACATAAACTGACACAAATATACAAATTAAAGATTAATTAAAGAAGGAATGATTTGCATAGGCCAACAATGGCACAACCATGAGCGTGCCAACATGTTTGTGTGCATGTGCCTCACCTTGTCTTGTCTCACTGATGAGTGGCCTGAGTTTCCTAATCAGGCCTGTTTGGTGCTTCAGCTCTGAATGGAGACGAGTGACCTCGCAGCACAAAGCCTTGTACGTCTGCTGCATGCTCCTCTCCCTACAGAAGAACAGAACGCTTCATTTAAACATTATGTTTAAGGAATTTCTGCTCTTTTACACAGCCTGTGTTGTTTGAAACATCCAACTGTCAGACAGGATCTCATGTGGTATACATTACAAACTGTGTGGCATACTGTGGCTCATAGTTTCACTGGAATATCTGTGAAATATCCTTGCTGTTATTCACTTACTCATTCTTAATCGCAAGCAATTTTTAGAACATGAATTAGGTCAAAATTTGTAGGATATACAATCATAGAAACCTAATCTGTTTAGCAAATTACAGAAATTCCTGAAGAGGCTTGTTAAAAGAGTGATTTCTTTGTGGTAATTGTAAGTTTGTCCCTAGAGCCAGATTCCGGCCCCCCCGGCATGTCTTCCATTGCGGAAGCAGAGGCTGAGGGCTCGGTTGTGGACTCGTCGATCTCCCGGGCTGAGGTCACTGAGGTAGTTGAGAAGCTCCTCGGTGGCAAGGCACCGGGGCTGGATGAGATCCGCCCTGAGTACCTCAAGTCTCTGGATGTTGTGGGGCTGTCTTGGTTGACACGCCTCTGCAACATCGCGTGGCGGCTGGGGACAGTGCCTCTGGACTGGCAGACTGGGGTGGTGGTCCCTCTGTTTAAAAAGGGGGACCGGAGGGTGTGTTCCAACTACAGGGGATCACACTCCTCAGCCTCCCCGGAAAAGTCTATGCCAGGGTACTGGAGAGGAGAATTCAGCCAATAGTCGAACCTCGGATTCAGGAGGAACAATGCGGTTTTCGTCCCGGTCGTGGAACACTGGAACATCTCTATACCGTCGCCGGAGGATTCATGGGAGTTTGCCCAACCAGTCCACATGTGCTTTGTGGATCTGGAAAAGGCATTCGACTGTGTCCCTCACGGCGACCTGTGGGGGGTGCTCTGGGAGTAAGCGGTTCAGGGCCCTCTGCTAAGGGCTGTCAGGTCCCTATACGACCGGAGCAGGAGTTTGGTTCGCATTGCCGGCAGTAAGTCAGATCTGTTCCCGGTGCATGTTGGACTCCGGCAGGGCTGCCCTTTGTCACCGGCCCTGTTCATTTTTTATATGAACAGGATTTCTAGGCGCAGTCGGGGGCCGGAGAGAGTCCGGTTTGGGGACCACAGGATTTCGTCTGTGCTTTTTGCAGATGATGTTGTCCTGTTGGCTTCATCAAATCAGGACCGTAAGCGTGCACTGGGACGGTTTGCAGCCGAGCAGCTGGGATGAGAATCAGCACCTCCATGTCCGAGGCCACGGTTCTCAGCGAGGCGCTCGGTCACTCGGGAGGAGCTCAGAGTAGAGCCGCTGCTCCTCCACATCGAGAGGAGCCAGCTGAGGTGGCTCGGGCATCTGTTCCGGATGCCTCCTGGACGCCTCCCTGGGGCATGTCCAACTGGGAGGAGGCCCCGGGGAAGACCTAGGACACGCTGGAGGGACTATGTCTCTCGGCTGGCCTGGGAACGCCTCGGTATTCCCCCGGAAGAGCTGGAGGAAGTGTCTGGGGAGAGGGAAGTCTGGGCGTCTCTGCTTAGACTGCTGCCCCCTCGACCCGGATAAGCGGTAGAAGATGGATGGATGGATGGAATTGTAAGTTTGCTATATGGTTTGTTTCTTTGCGGACACATTTAACACTTTCACTAAATGTGCTGATTTAAAGCCACAGAGTTTCCCAGGTGTGGAGCATTATCCCATAACAGCATAAGTTCACATTACTAATAGTATTAGTGGTAATGCGAAGTAATGTGAGACTTGCAAAGGAAAGACACTTCTCTATACAAACGATGATACCATTGTTGACACAAAAAGTACAAAGTGCATTGATGGATTAAATGCTAAACCACTCAGCGGTATCAGCTGCATTACAAACCAACAAGGTAAAAAAAAATAAAAAGTGGTATACGAGGCAACACCTACAAACTGCCCAATCCACACCTTATGTAAAGATGCAAAATCTCATCAACACACATTCAAACACCTGCCTGACACAGCAAAAAAAAAACAAAAACACGAGAAAAACTGACGAAACACTAAAGCTTTTTGTGCTGCTAAAAACTAACACCATCTGAAAACTGCTGACACGTGAAACAATTAGAATGCACCACAAATAGAATTTTCTTCATGAAATGTGAGGAGATGCAAATTTACAGGAGATTATCGTCACTAGAAAAGTAAGTGGAGGGCGATTCCACATGCTACAGACCTTGTATACACCAAAACACTGGAGTGCAAATTTAAATTATTTCTAATGGACACAAGTGTTTCAGCTGGTGTTGATCATGTATAAAGTTCAGGTACTTCTGATGTTATCTACATATCATAAACTGTTATGCAGACAGAGTTAAAATGTGTAAGGTTGCACCCTCCTCTAGTGGCTATAGGGACAATTACAACACCAGCAGACACCATGCAGGGTATCACAGCAACATCACATCACATGAGTAACGATACACCTAACCAGCGTACTCTTTCACATGCCATTTGTCCCAAATTTGCTCCTCGTGTCACTTCTTAAAACTTTCTCACAAATGTTTAAAGGCTCATTCTAGTGTTTTAGCCAGAATACATTTCTTCTTATTTTGCAGGATGCAGCTGAATTCATTTAACATTAGGTACGATGTACAACTTTGGCAGAGATTTAAAATGTGCTTGGGATGTATGTGTGCAGTCATGATATTTGTTGCATTTGCAGTTGAAAACATAGATTGGAAAATGTCTTCCCTGTGTTGCGTTTACGTGCACATGGAAAGCATTGCATTCACAAGCTGTCTTGTCAGAAAATTAGAGAGAGAGAACAAAAACAAAAAAATCAAACATGGACATTTTCTAAAGGATAATGTCTATTCTGTAGCTTCCTGCTTTCAAAAATGTCTCTAAATTAACGAGTCTAAATTAGGGTGCTGCAACAGTGCTTACCTGCTTGGCCATTTTTGTTCACTGAAATGAGGGTCGGACACTGAATAGGCATTCATTCTTATAAAATATTCACAATTCATAAAACACTATACCTTGCATTATACTTTGCTTCAAAGGTCTGGTCCAAGTCTGGTCCGTTAAGGCCATGGGGTTCCTCCTAAAACAGAGTTATGTTATGCAAAATAGAGAGTGGAGGTGGTGTCTGAAGTTGTTTTTAAGTATTGTCATGTTTTTTTATTAGAACATAACCCACGCTCCCCTTTCTCTTCATTTCTCTTTCATCCTTCAGCAATTTATTTTGCTACTGTTTAAGCTGGAGCATACCCACCCCTGCTCTTCTTTCTCAGTCCTTCCCCTCAGCATTACTCTGTTTCTTAGTGCCACCCTGTCTCGCGCTGCCCTAACACCTCTCCTATAGTTAGATCACATCAAGAGAGTGCTGTGTTTCAGCACTGCGCTCTGCATGCCCTCTTATCTTACCCCTTCTTTTCTCTGTCCTCCTTTTTCCATGATCCTCTCCTTGCTGTTCTACTCTTTCTCTCCACCTTCACTTACCCCACTTCTCTCCAGCAGTCTGCTGTTTTCCAGTGTCACCCTTTTCAGCTCCTCCTGCAGTTTGTTGATCTTTAGCTCAGTGGAGACCCTGTCCACCTGCCAGTAGTCCTGAGGGCTGTTCAGGCTCCGCATCACTGCGCGCGCACACACACACACAGACACACACAGACACACACAAACACACACACAGACACACACAGACACACACACACACACACACACACACACAATATATGGTTTTAAACAGTGGTGGAAGAAGTGTTCAGACCCTCTATGTAATTAAAAGTAGAAATACGACAGTGTAAAAATATTCTATTACAAGTAAAGAAAAGTGCATTCAAATTTTACTTGAGTAAAAATCTAGAAGTATTATCAGCAAAATGCACTAAAAGTATCAAAAATAAAAGCGCTTCGCATGCAATGGCCCCTTTCAACGCGTTATAATATTATATACATTATATTATTATTATTTCTATTGATGCAAAAATGAAAAAAAATGGTCACCACATTCTATAAGTTGATCACAGATTTTGTATTGAATATAGAATAGTATTGGCTTTGCGTCATGGACTGCAATATCAAAATATTTCAACACATAAATGTATCATATTATCGCAGTTTAATAAGAAGATTTTCATACAGACTGATTCAGTGTTTTAAGTACTGCTCATCTGTTATCCAACGCAGAAAGAAGCCCTCTGTGCTCTACTTGTACCTTGGCTGGTCTCCATCTCTGTCCTCAGCTGAAGCAGCTCCAACTCTTTGGCCTGGAGCTGCTCCGTCAGCAACCTTTCACTGTCACTCTTCTCCTTTTTCTGACAGAGAAAGAGAGGTGGCAGTGAGGTGGGGGGGTGGGGGGGTCGGGAGAGACATATCAATGCACCGAACTCTCTCTTAATTTCAACTCATTTTTTCCCCAATACAACAGCCTTTTGACACAATTCCGATTATGATAGACAATGAATGAAAGGAATGAAATCAACAAAAATAATGTGAGTAACGATATTAGTTAATAGAACAAAATGCATCATGAAATAGATATATATATATATATATATATATATTTTTATTTCATGTATGTAATCAGGTTAGTACAAGTTACATTTCAATGTGATTTTAACAATGCAAGACAAACAAAAACAATGCAGGTGTCGACTGATTAAAGAATAAAATAAAGTAGCGGTAGAACATGGTAAGTACGACTAGATTTAAATAAATGTCCCTCTGTCTATATATCTCCGAGCTACCACTTGTCTCTTTTGCAGGAAGTGACGTATTTAGCAGCCAACACTGCACAAAGGGGTCATTTCTCCCTTTCTGTCAGACTTCTGAATAAGGGGCAATTTTTTTTCCAGTTTTTTGAAAGAACTCCACCCAAATAAATCTGTATTTTTGACATTTTGTTAGAAAATGTAATTCTGTCTCTTCTGCCTCCATACCTCACTGCCATTCAATGGAATCGATTCTATAACTGATTTAAATATATTGAGCAATGTCCTAATTGGAATTTGGATTTGAACTGAACGCACGATGGCATAGAAAATCCCTTTTTCCCCTTCTCTCTCTCACGGTCCCGGGTAAGATCGGCTCGCCTGTGCTGTATTTGTGTTATGACATCATGAGCTTGGTGTTTCTCCTCAAGTTTTGAATCAAAATTACAGCAGACGAATTAGTTGCAAAAAAACGCTTTATTCTCCTTAGACTTAAAAATATGCAGTGCTTCCAGGTTTGCAACATTCTTGATCTTTGTGCCAGGCTCTAGTCTGTTTGAGGAAAGTTCAAATTAATCAGTGAACGCACCAGTTTGTTAAGCTCCATCTGCAGGTCCTCCTTCTCTATATAGATACCTCGGTAAGCACTGAAGGCCTTATTCACGTACTGGGGACCCTCTGATGGAGGAGCCTCAGGCCTGAAGAGCTACAGTGGTGAAAGATAAAATACACAGAGAAGAGAAGAGAGATCAATTTCATTTCATTTAAATATATGTGGCAGGAAGTTACTTTCCTCCCCCCACATCCTATCTTGACGGGCCAGATGCTGCAGCAGATACAACCAAAAGTGATAAGAGATGAGACACTTCTAGAGAAGTAACTCTGCCCCCACACTTTGTGCAGCATTCTCACTTTAGCTTACCATCTGTATTAAAACCCTTCCTGGTTAAATAGCTCTCACTGTATTGTGCTCGATCCTTTGTTTTTGAAATCTAATTTCAGGAGCATCCCCCCCCAAGTGTAGCGCTGCAACACGTTTGGCAATGCCATACTTTTCCAGACCTCCTCTCTGTTTTTAGACAGCGCAGATTTATGTCTCATTGTTTTATAGCTTTGACTATAGGCCAACAATATTAATGATGCTGGCATGCAGACTCTCCCAGAGGCAAGTATTTTGCAGTGTGGTGGTGAATTTGCTGACTTTTCCAAACTTTCTCTGAGCATTTTGTGCTTGTCCGTTATTGTTATGTTCTGGAAAATGGAAAACAATCTGTTTTATGCACATTCATGCACACCGTGTCTAAACCTTCCTCTGTGGCTGTTCAGCCATTTGGATAAGCAGTAGGTTCTTTTACTTCATTCTCCTCATTTTCTCTTTCTTCTATCTTCTCCTTGCCTCTCTCCCTCAATCACCCCTTCGTTTACATCTATACCTTATCCTCCAGCTGCTTAACCCTCTTCCTCAGCAAGGTATTCTCTCGCTCTGTATCTCTCAGCCTCTTCTTGATGTCCTCATAGGCAGTAACCAGGGCGAAGTGGGAAGCAACGGATTCATCGCCAGCACACACCGATACAGGACTCTCGCCAGCAGCGGTGTAGGCCGTCTCATGTTTAAGGATGCAAATGTCATCATCCACTGCCAAGGGCTCCATGCCTGCACAGGCCTACTCTGTAGCAAATAGAAGACCTGGGGATTACATAAAGAGTTTCATTTTCAAAGTGATAAATCTTGTTTTGTTGTTTTTTTTTTTGTAAAAGCCAAGACAACAAAATGACGAATTAAATGAGGTAACATTTGGTTTGACAACTCAAGTTAGCACCTACTACTACCATAAAGCATTTGTATGCTCTTTTATTTACAATTCATTGGCTTGTTAAGTAGATTTGTAATAAGTTCCTGCACATTATTGTGACATGTTAGGGGATGGTTAATGTGTTGTACTACATATCCCAAAGATCATTCTGCAATTAACCAGTGTCCCAGTGCTTTGTCCGGTTGATGAAACTTGAAATTTCTGCAGGTACAGTAGCCCTCTGCTCTCAGCGTATGCTTACTAAGGGATGGTCTTCTATTTCCTCAATACAAACCACTGCTGCAGGAAATGTACAAAGCTTCACTTCCTGTGTGCATGAGACATTTTCACAAGGACAGAGCTATCAGAGGTGAAGTGAATTCATGACCTCTTGGGGGAAAGTGGTTTGTTGTTTTAAAAACCAAACCTGTTTGGCTGCGACAAACAATTTAAATTAAGTGAAAAGGTATTTAAACATGAAGTCGAGCACAGTGGTTAAAATTTAAGCAACAGCACGTTTATACATGTTCTTTAGTCTGGATTCTAAAGAAAACTGACTATGAGGCAGAGTTTCAGCTTACATTTGATGGGGTTCAGAAATTGCCGATTTGTTTAACAATGTCCCCTGATCTTAAAATAACCTAATGTAATTGTATTTTTGGCTGCTCAAATGTTTGCTCGACAGGTGTGTTTTGTTTCATCATTAATTCATGTAAGAGCTTAGCAAAAGGTCTAGAGTTGATTGCCGCTGTGACTTATAATAGAGAGAGACAAGCCTCAACCAGCATCAGGCCACATACGGATGAGCTCAGTGCCGCCATCGTCAGGCCAACCTTCCAATAACATATCTTCCTTGTGCAAAGTTGATTCAACCTCCTCCAAACTTAAGTCCTGTGGCTTATATTTGAACCGTCTAATCCTCCAAATCTAAAAATATGGGTTATAAACAATGTCAGATATATAATAGTCCTACGTGACATATATATATATAGATGCTGTGAACAGAAATTGGCAGTTTTGCAATTTGGGATATCTGGCACATTTGTGTGCACTATGGTTTGCATGGTTTCCATGACTGCAGTATGTGAAATACTGTACATACAAAAACACACCATTTGTGGATTTTCCCCCTCAAGTGTTAAACACAAAAGGTAAACCTTGATTGTGCACAGGTACTGAGGAGAAAAGGGTCTCACACTGACCGGCCCGTTGTTATAGGGATGTGATACTGTCCAGTTGACTCTCAATATGAATTTAAGCAGGTAGCGAAACTACCTGAAACAGACAGTCTAACACTAATCTAAACACCTCCCTAGGTCCTTTCTCTTTACTTGAGAGTCTCTCGGCAGCAGTGCAGCTAACGCTAGTTGATGATGTCAGCATGCAATGATGCAGCAAACGCCGAGGAGCCAAGTTTTTAACACTGAAGGCCAAAGCTTTTAGACAAATGAATTTCAGGATAATTACTGACCGGCTATTAGATCCATGCCATGGATACAAACTAAGAAAAACAGAAACGCACAGCCGCTGACTTTAAAGGATCGAATCGAAAGTGACCCCAGCAAGTAACGCAACGTTACTCAAAACGAAAGTCAACGTGAATCCAAACCGAGACACGAAGAGCAAAGTAGACCAAGTTACCCTCGATAAAACAGGACAGATAACAGCTAACAGGGTAATGGCAGTACAATCAGGGTAATGCAAACAATCAATGAGTCTCGTTTGTACACGATGCTAACGTTATGTTGTTAGCTTTCGCGAGCTCTGTTGACAACCGATAAAACACACAGGCAGTGATAAAATAGCTTTCAGAATGAATAACACAGTTAAACAGTGACACGGAGAAACATCAAATATATATCAATAGCTACGGTGATTAAAATGATCGATCTGTTATGATGGTAACAGTTAGCTAGCGCGTAGCTAACGTTAACGTCTTCTGGCTACTTGTGGCTAGGTGAAGCAAAAGCAGTCGATTATCTTTCACTCTCGACTCTCACTAACCGTGTTAGAGTCTGTCCTCAATTAGGTGCCAGTTGGCCAAACAGGATTATCATTTATTCTTGAAAAAAGAAGACCTGTTTCTCGGAGAAAAACAAAGAGACAATGCTGGACACTCGCACCGTGTCAGAACTGACAGGTGAGGAAACAAAAACTTCCGGGAGTCACTTGGCTGCCTACGTCCTTTCAAAATAAACGCACGATATAAATTGAAGTGTGCCAAACTAGTTTCTGCACCCTCGGGCAGAAGATCATTGAATTAATTGATTTTATTTGGACAGCATGTACAAGAGGAGGAACCATTACTGGATTCAAAACAGTTAAGAAAAAGTAATACACTGACTTTCAGTCGGTTTGCTTCCAGTTGACAGATGGACGTAAAGGCGCTCACTGGAAGGCCGTGTCGGGTTCCATCTCCGGGCCCGCTCGACAGCACGTTTAAGCAGTAACGTTACTGTGCCTGTTAAAGTTTAATGTTCCTGTGTATAACGTTATGTGGGGACATTTTCCGGATGATAGTGCCAGAGTAAGCGGCATCGAATTCAGGCCTCACGTCTCACTTCAGTCGGCGAGGTATCGTCCTAGCCAGGGCCAAAGTGTTGGACGGGCGGACCAACTGTGTTCAAACGTTACACCTTTCTTCCACAGCTTCCGCTAGTTGAGCAAGAGTAAGCGCCGATAAAAAATCAAATAGAAGATAAAGAAGAAGACATTGACATATTTTACTCTCCAGAACAGCTTTCTAGACCGACTGACTTTAGGAAAAGCTGCCCCTTAATTGTCTCTTTAGTGGCACCGAAGAGACTGTTCTCTCGAGCACACTTAGCCAAGCTAACTTGAGGTTATCTTCCACACTGGCGCCGCCATAATATAACGTTAACTGTTCATTTCTTTCTCAATGACAAAAAGAGGAATGGAAATGATCGTATTTTCTGTCATAGTTGAGCTGTAAGATATATTGACATAACGTTAGCTATCTAACGTTAACTAACTGTTTATCACCGAAGCAAAAAAATACAAAAAGCTAACGTTACTTTAAATGCCATCTTTAACTTGTTCCATTTTTGTGCTAACGGTAATGGTCGTGCAGTTCATGCAGCTTTCTTAGCCCAGTGAGATGTGACGTGGACATAGTCAGTGATCGATTATTTATTATTTTATAGGTTGTATTTGATTTAAAAATGTATATTTACTTTAGTAACGTTACATATCTGCCCTTCACTGTGATGTCTTCTTTTGTCTACACAGCTAATCGAAGCCCTGTGCCAGTGTCACTGGAAAGTCCTACAGAAAGTGCCAAAGTGAGTTGCTGGTCTTCCCCACTGGGGACTTTCTCTCACATTGAATCTGAAATCTCACTCTTAGCCAACATGTCTAATTCATATAATGGTTTTATATGATATCATCTGATTAGTTCTTCAAGTTTAAGAGACAGCATAAAAACAACACTAAGCGCTCTGATAACTTGGCAACTTGCCTTCATGATTTCTAATGTTGGTCTTACTCCACTGTGTTTTTTGGGACTTGTCACCTATTAATTTCACTGCTATCAAAATGTTGCCAAATGTTTCCTAAATGTGCTATATTAATCACTTTTAAAGGCTATAGGAGTCAGAAGTGTGAAATATAACCCCTGTGCTTTGGCTGTGGAAGAAGCTGCAAAGATCATTGACATGACACGGGAAGAGGATCCTGAGATCTGCATCTCGAAGACTCGTGAGCGTAAGCCCAACACTTGCACAAGTCAGCACTATAGAAAGACAACAGATAATGCGTTTTTACTCTCTTCCCTGTGACTGTGGCATGCACTAGTGTTGTTCTTAGTCTTTCAGAGAGGAACAATGCTTTTCAATTATAATAGAAGACTTTAATTTTATTCATTTCCAAATATAATGAATAGTAATATTTTTTTTTTTGCCTGCACCTTATTCTGCACAGTCCAAAGTGAATATGTAATGTTTTTTGGGCATTATGTCAGTCTTGATTTAAGGCTACTGTGGGTAGAGTCAATGACATTAAGTGACTTTTTCATCATCATTTCAATAACAAATATTAATGTATTTCCTTGAGTCCAGTTTATGGTAGTGTTGTCTTCAGGCTGTACTTACAGGCATACATACAAATTCCAACCAGTAATTTGAGAGTCCTCTTGTAAAACTGTTTTTCTTTCCTCAAGAGATACTTTTCCTGTTTGCGACTTTTGATTGATGCCCACATATATTCAATCTAAACGTTCCAGTATGAAGCAACATGAGATTTACGTGGCATTTCATTACAGCTAGAACTGTTTTATGTTTGTGTCTTTGTCTTTAGATTTGCAGTCGTTTTAATGATATCCTCTCTGTACCCTGGAACTGAGAAGTGCTGCTTTCAGGATGAGGAATTGTTCGAAAAATACCAAATGTATTGTGGATGGTAGAGGTGGGGAGTGGGGCTACTACTGGGTTTTTTGTGTCATTGCAGTGTTGTCAGAGGCTCAGTTTCTGATGAAAGACATAGAGGAGCTGCTGGACTGGTGTACATCAACAGGTCCCTCCAACCAGAGACGGTACAGAATGGTGCGCATAGAGGCAGGGGTGGGAATCCCTCAACAAACCTCATGCAACCATGTGACAATGACCATGACCACACTATTTCCCTAACCTTAACCAAGTAGTTTCATTTTTCTAACCTTAACCATACTGCCTTCGGGGAGCTTAGTTGGTAACGCGGTTCCATGAGGTTTGTATTCTTACTTCTTGCCTTCGTTCTTTCTTCTTTCCCCTACGGACATCGCAACCAGAGAAGTGTATTTGTTTAATTAATTTCATCCTGTCTTTAAAGCATGTAATGAAGCAGATAGGACTATTATATTCACAGGTTACATGAGTTCCCTACAGTTGCATAGCAACACACTTAATTTGCGCTCTCAGCTGGAAAACACTAGCCTGAGATGTAAACTGAATCAATGTAGTTTTCAGTTGACAGAAGCTGTTTAACTATTTACCATTTAATTGTGCACTCTAGGTCAAGCTTCACGGCTTCTTTTACATGGTCTTCCATTAAAGGGATCAAGGGACAAACAGCTTTGAGCATTAAATCCTCCTGACCTATTTCTTGGGGCCACGTACCAGAGGAGCCAAAAAACAAATACAACTTTGGTCAGAAATATCTTTGCTTTAATGAAATGCCTTCAATGCATGATGTTCAGGTTTAGCAGCTGTTATTTCAGTCTATTCATTCAGTAGCCTCGATAGCTGCTAGCTCCATTTTATCCATGCTTGTTGCCATATTCTTTGGATTCTGGCTGCGGCCCAGTTAGATGACGTTCCCAACCTAAGTGCCACCTACAAAGGCAGTGATTGGTAGCATGGTGGTGAGGACTGATACATTGTCTTTCTATCTGGAAGCATGCAAGCAAACACACACACACACACACACACACACACACACTAGTAAACACATAAACCCATGTGCACATCATCCTCTCTATTGTACAAATGACCTTGTTATTATTTGATGTGCTCAGGCGTACAGTGCACAGCGTGGTCTAGTATGCATGTTGCTGTTGTGACAGATGCAGCAGGAGTGTCAGGCCAGCATAGAGGAGGACGGAGGGACCTTGGTCATAGAGGGCTTCAGGTTTGAGAGTGCGGCAAGCAGGGAGGACCTGAGGAGGCTGAGTTCACAGGCTGGTGGTTCACAGGACGCCAGGGCGACGCATGACTGATGGCTACCACAGTGGTTTCATCACACAAGGTCAACAAGGTCAAACGACTGGCAGAGGTAACAATGGCAGACAGAGAGCCAACAGATGACATGATTTAAAATGATGGGAGAAAGGCTATCGATTGACATGTGTAGCTCCTTACAACAGAAAGAGAAAGCAGTATGGCACCATGTTGTATTGAGGATATAGACTATTTTTAGGTAAACGTTAAAAAAGTTCCTACATGTTTACATAAGACAAGAGTTATTTGTGCATTGTTGCTTTTTTAAAGATATTTGATCATTGAGAACATACTTTGACAGTTTTGAATTGCCGTATTTGGCACAACGTTGGAGTTAACCATTTCAGAATATGGCCATACAGTTGACGTTGAGTGTTGTATTTGTGACAGTACTACAATATATTCCAGAAGGGGATTTTATAGGTTAAAGTTAGATTGCCATTGTTTAGACTAATGGTGATGTCTTTTCAGTATTTATTTTACTTTGGTTACTTATTGCCCAACCCAGCATTGTACATTTTGCAGTTGCAGTAGTGTGATCTAAATGAAACAGTGGCTCACTGACATTCAATACAGTTCTGTCTCTTTTATTTCTTTAGAGTCATTGCCTTTAAATATAGTGTGGGTCACGCACACCTTTAACGTCCTTCTGTATACAACAACACACTGTGTAGGTTAGATGGGGACATGGCTTTCTCTCTGTTTACACAGAGCTGTTAGACTATTCAGTGTCCTTCCTGTTTGTACCCTATTGTAGATCATCCTGCTCCCTAAAAGCACCTCTACTGCTCTGATTATAGTAAAGTTTCACAGCCTGCCATACTTTTTACTGCTGTCAGCCTGAAGAAAAATAGTATAATAAATGAATATGACAGTGTTAAACTTGGGTATCTGAAGGTCTAAAAGAAATCTTAGAATCTTATAATTGAATAACCTGAAGTCAAAACCTTTTAAAGTTGTTAAATACAGTTGACTGCATCGGAGGATGCTTATGACAGTACAGTCCCTCTGTCTTAAATATGTTGCTCTTCCTCAGTCCACCATGTAGGAATTCGTCCTGTTAGGTCCGGTGCATTATTTACTGTGTCTTTACTCTTACGCTAATTTTGGTGGTGAAACTGGTACTAAAAGCATTTTACATGAATTTATAAACTTGCGATACCACTTTCATTATATCATAGCATCGATTCACAGTATTTTATGAAAAATGTCATATTCTAGACATTGCGATACTGTTGTGTCATCTCTAAATGATTGGTCAAATTTGTTTTGTAATTGATTACTAACAGCATCGCTCTCTGTTTTTAAACATCATTTTATCTAAATAATCTTTAAAATTTCAGTTCTAGTGCGATCTGCAGCAGAAATGAAATTATAGCAAAGGGCCATCTAAAAACTTTGAACTGATTATGCCAAGGGAAGCCAAATGTAGTATCAGTGAGAACAATATACTTATCAGCCCTTCATTACCTTGTAAATCCCTCTACTGTATATATGTTAAGGGGACATCCTATGCTACTGTAGCCTGTTTTTATAGTAAAGTCCCGTTGTAAACACCAAGTCAGCTTCATTTTGGTAACCTCACACATAAGTAGCATTTGTTTTAGCACCATTAGTTGTTTGACATAGAATTACATGTCTTTTGTTTGTATAATTGTAAAATAACTCCCCTAGATGGTGAAACCAAGACATAAAAATTAATCATTCCTGCCTCGCCATGTTATGTACGCCCTGTGTAAAGTAGGAAAGCGGCTTGTTTGGTTCGGCATTGAACAAACGAGAGCGGCCAGTAGATTACCAAGAGTCAGAGCATCAATGTAACCAATTAACAAACTCCCACTTAGAATGTGTGCTGAGTGATTAAACCCAGAAGTTTACCAAGCATTAACATACTAGACAGAATGACATAATATATGCAAATAAGGTCATTATTATGAATGTGCTAGTTCAATGCCCAAATTAAGAGCTTGTTTGGAGCACTTGGGATGTGTTTGCAAGCATGAGCTCTATGACAACATATTACCGAAATAATGGTCACTTGAAAAATGTAATTGGTTTGACATTTGGCTGTAAGCTATACAGCAAGTATGCTGTACCTCACTGGAACGCAGAGACCGCTTAAATCAGATGTAACCATTGAAAGGAATAGCGAGAAATCCCTTATATTGATAGGACTAGGGGAAAGGGTTTAATAATAAATTGTTTGGACATATAATATGCAGACACACACTCACAGTTTGCACACAAACGCATGCATCCTGTAATCAGGCCAAGTGGTAGAAAAGCATTCAGCAGATGCTGAATTAGTAATGACAGAAGTTGCAGATTGGCTGTGTTGATTGTCATGTTTTTGTCCTAAAGTGCTGCATGAATTATTTATGTTACAGCCCATGTAATTAGATGTTGATGGGAAAGGACTGGACCAGGAAAACATGATCGCTTGCTGTTCTTTGGAAATGATTAATCAGTCGCTTGGTTCTTAATCGTTTTTGACAATTTTTCGACTTTGAACCTCGTCATACTGAGATGGCTACAGCATCCATCTCTTCACAACAGCTTCCAACAGATTGACACTGCTGAATTGGGTGGTAGCTTTTGGTGTATGATTGCAGTTGTGGTTTGTTTGGGTGATCATCTCGTGCCTGTTTTTGATATAAATATTTGCTGCCCACAAATCTACATTGATGGAACCGAGAGACTTGAAGCAACAGCAGATGCATGTTATGATCATTTACTACCAGTAGAGGATGCTGTTTCTTTGTTATTTTTCTCATCCTTGCACCCGTGTATTAGGCACTTAAGTGATTATAATGGATGACAATGAGACATTCAAAGGCATATGAAACTCATTCTAGAGAAATAGAGTGGCTGATGGTTGGACTCTTACTGAGTTGTGTAAAACCTTGAGTTTGAACATTATGGAATTAGTAGAGAGCACAGACACACAGAACATACTCACCTTTGTCTCTTGGCAAAGTAGAACGTATTCACCCCTTATTAATCACCAGTGTATGGGTGGTGGGGTCACAGTATACCCTCTATGATCCCTTTCTCTGCAGTATAACACCTCAACCACTACAACTGCACTAATGCAGTTAAAGTTAAGATCAGTAAAGCCAGCAGTACGATCATATATCACTGCTGTCTCAGAGTTGTTTCACACTGCTGAACCAAACTGCACCGACACAAATTACGCCTATAGTAGAAATAACTCCAGTATTTTTCTCTCTCTCTGTTTCAAAACACTGTGGAGGTTTGACAGCCGTGGTTTGCCGTGATGTGGTGAAGATTTATCGCCCATCAATTGCGCGTCACGCTGCACAGGGAGGCATGGTGTCGTAAACTTTAGATAGGAGTGGGGTGCTCTTTGTAGCCTGGATTTGAACCCACTTGATGAGAAAATGGCCAAACCAAAACATTGGATCACATACTTTGTGCTTTGTGCGAGATGCTCAGCCTCAGAGCTCTATTTGCATGTATTCCACGAGGCCTCCATTGGTCCGAGCGTTCTTGGCAACCCACAGGGTGTTTTTCACATTGTTCTTCAAAACTGTTCTGAAGTAAAGTGCACTTGCCTGCTTACTGATTCAGTACAGACCCTGAAACTGTGCCATGTAATCAAGAACTGGCCTTCTTTAGACAGCACAGAGGTCAGCCATATCCAAGGCCCCCATATATGTGTTGGTACAGCAGAGGGCATCCCTGTAGACTGAATGAGCATAGCTGCAGCAGGGCATCCAAGGCCCTTCCTTTGTTTTTGCTGAGCCAATTAGAGAGAGATAGCATCTGCTATGAAAGAAGAACAATGGCTTGTTCACTGCGTGTTTGAGTGTGTGTGTGTGTGTATGTGGATACGCACAGTTTGTGTGTGTATGTCTGTAGGCTAGTTAGTGATTATGCGTGTGTGTGCGTTTCTGTAGCTACAGTATATGAGCATGTGGGGTATGTGTGTTGAATAGTAATAAGAGAGAGAGAGACGAGTATTGTATACAGCAGAGGAGAGGAAACAAGAAAATGACTGCCTACAAAGTATGACAGACAGCATATGGCTTCATCTGCTGTGATTCAGTTAAGCCCCGCACAAACACACACGCACACAGCAAATCACCAGAGAGGCAAATATAAATTAGGAAGACTTCCTGCGTTTATGCACTGAGGCACATACAATGCTTGTAATTAAAAAGTCACCGCTATTGAGTGACAGTCTGGCTCATGCACAGTTAGTTTGTGTCCTCGCTCCAACTTCTGTGAAACTTTTTGACAGGAAGTGTGGTGATGATTTCGCAGTAGGCCGTAACACTCCATCTCTCCAAAGGACCTGGAGGTCATTAACCCCTACCTGCTGCTGTCTCGAGCTGTGTAGAGTTTGATGACTCTTCTTTTCTAGCTACGGAGTGAAAAGAGAGAGCTATGAGAGTGTGTGTGTGTGCGCGCACGTTTAGCAGAGCTAGCTAGCACCCCTGGCTTGGCCAGCCTGCTCCACCATATGGCCACATTTATCATCTATCTTGCTATTCATTAAGACTGCCCTTGCTGGCTGCAGATGCACTGCTGGGGGCCTCAACCTCACCTCAGAAACACTGTGGACGACTGACTGCAGTCCACTGTAATTTTGGGTGTGAATGCTGCAGAATTATACTGCATGTGGCCAAACACCATGAACCAAATGTTATTTTGCTTTGCAGGAGGTCCCATTTTGCATCAGAGGAAAGCGTTGATTAAAATGCAGTTTGAATTCAATTATATCTAATAATGATATAATAGTTATTTGTGCCAAGATCAATTGTCTGTGTACAGTCTCCCACAGTGTGCTGTTCTCCCGTTCTGTGTGACATGTTTTGTAACTAAACAAACATAATAACGGCTCATCAGTATTATCTGACCCATTGTTTGACTGCCCTCCCTGAAAGCTGTTCGGGAAAAATATTGTTTCTTCATTTTTACAAAGAGATGCGGCTGCTGCTGTACAGCTATGTGCTTATATATTTACACATATTAGACTTAGTATTTCATACATCAGCTCATCTTCTCATCTTGCCTGGTGACGTATTGTTTAACAAAAGTCCGTGACATCAGTATTTCATATGGTATGTTATATTTATGGCAGACATGAAGATGAATGATCACCAATGACTACTCAACATGACAGACTTTTTTTTGCTCCTGTTTCCCTTTGTGAGGAACACATCAAAAGCGTTTCTAGTTTATAACATAACCTTTCTTGTTACATAAAAAGAGAAGGAATTAACATTTTAGACATGATGTATTAATGGATGGTTTTCCTGCGTCAGCTACAAATAGTGCTCTGATTAACATATCAGTCTTGTTCCCTGAGCTAACTGTGGCAGTGCAAAATGATTACCTGCGCGGGGGATTTTTGAGTTTGATCTGCTCTCAACTCGTGCAGCGTGTCAGACTGTATTTACACGATGCACAAAACATCTTTGACTTTCTGATCTTGGTTGTGTATATTTTGTTAGAATTTGTAATTCTTCGCCTCCTGTTTGGAGACAGAGAAGCAAAATGGGACTGACAGTGATATCCCAAAGTATTTACCATCTTACCCAGAGAGCAGAAAACACTCTACTTACCGATACAATGAATTAACTGTTTTTTTCCTTGTTCACTGGTGTGTGCTATGGAGTCTGGAGTGGAACTAGTAGCACTGTTTGAGCAGTGCACAGTAATTTTCTTTCGGTCTCCCTCGCTTTGGTAGTTTCCATCTTTCTTTAATTTTGCGTAGCAAAATTACAATTTTGATGATGTGCGGACATTTGTGTCTTTTTGTGAATATGCACCAGACAGAACGGGTAGGGAGCTCAAATCCAGATTTGATCTAATGTTTACCTGTTGAGCGTTCATCTGCTGACATCCTCCTCATTGGTAGCAATTTGAAACTATCCAGTCAAAGAATTTTGTGAAAGTGGCAGAAAGGTTCGCTACGGGGATAAGTTAGAACAATTGTTTCTGCAGTTTCTTTTCTATTTTCTCATGATATGATTCTGGGGTGTAGCAAATTCAAACACGAGAGACTTCGCACAATAGGAAAAGTTAACGAGATGTGGGAGCAGTCGGGTGAATATACCCCATCGTGTTATAATTTTTACGGATAATCACGGCATGAGCCGTGCAGGAATGTCTACCTAGACAGTGCTGGTGTTGACGAATTCAAGAACATTAAGTCTAGCGGAAGATCTAGATGGTTGCGATCTGGAGCGGGATTTGTGTTGAGCTCATTGGATGGACCCGTTGAACAGCTGGTTCTAATCAAAACGGGGTGAAGGTGGGTTGCGTCAATCTAACGCTTAAATGAAAGCTGAAAGCAGCAAAGAAGGGATTCAAGTTTCCACTGAAACAAGATGATTGGCTCACGGAGGTCGTGGCAAAACTGTTCTAAACAAACAAGAGGTTGTGTTTGAAATCACTCCCTATCAAGGCTGCAGACTAACTTTTTACATTGTGTACAGACTCTCTGGGGTTGGCGGGTCTGAATCAAACGTCCAGGGCCATTTTTCATTCCCACTCCAGCCCTGGTTTCCTCTGGAGAGTTTCTTCTATCCTGTCAAGTTTATAACTACAGTTTTTAGTTTCGCTGCTTAAATGTCCCATGATATTTGCTGTGACATTACTGCACGCATGGAAACGTGTCAAATGACGGACAGCAGCCTCGCTAATCATTAAAGTAAATCGTTAAAGAAAACACCCGTACAGCAATACAACACACAATCAAGAATTCACCTGGAAAGCTCGCGCTGCTCAACATCATTTCTACAGCAATATAGCCTAC
The DNA here is from genome assembly GCA_011952105.1 of Coreoperca whiteheadi. Classification (NCBI taxonomy): domain Eukaryota; kingdom Metazoa; phylum Chordata; class Actinopteri; order Centrarchiformes; family Sinipercidae; genus Coreoperca; species Coreoperca whiteheadi. The sequence continues at coordinate 20,039,135 of CM022486.1, read as the reverse complement.
AGGGAGGTGAAGTGAAATGTCCGTGCTGGTGCGCATCTCTAAATCGGAGAAAATAATTTGTTCGGTTGGATGATTAACGTATATATTCAGATTTGGATAACGTAATGCATCACCACTGCACACCCAAACATATTTTTATACATAATTTTTTTAATCAGACCTGCTAAATTTCAGGTTGCACCAGTGCGAACAACGCACTTGTTTATTTTTGGTTTTTTGATTTTTGGCCACGTGTGACCAAAACGGTCGGACACCATGCCTATTTATTATATAGTGCACTGCATTTACCCTCTGCTTTTTTATGTAAGTGTACAAATTCATTTTGCGCATCATATAGTCCCCTTATACATAAGTAGTGTAATGGAATGTAACCTTCTTTTAGCTAACAATCCCACAATGCAGTGTGTCTGATGTTGTAAATGCAAAAATCAACCGTCCTGTTACCTGTCTGTGACGCACAATGACAATGATTCATAAATGTCTGACATTTCATTAACTGTCTATGAAATAGGAAACAGTGAATGGCTGAACAAGGGTGTGATTTCGGACACAGCTAGAATAAACATGGGAGATCTTCCTGATTGAAGTTTGGTTAAGCTTATTAAACTAGAATTGTGTTTTCTAATTGGTTATACAGAGATTTGAACATACAATGCCCAAGCAATAACTTACTGGCCTGGACCAGTGTGGTCTCGCATTCTACTCGCCGTCTTCCTTATATACTAAGTGGGTGAGCAGCAGGACTATTCCACATTGTGTTGGGACTGTGAGGCCAGCTGTTGTTTCTGTGCATCCCTGTTAAGCATCAGAACATCAAACAGCAAGCATGACTTAACTGCCCTCCGAAAATCACACACTGTTGTTGTGCCTGTCATTTTTATCTCAGGAAGAAGACTTTGCATTTCTCTCCCACTCTGTGTAACACACTTGATTTTCTCTCATTCTGCCTGTCCGTCTTCGTCTGTCTCTTCTTGACGGTTTGACAGTGTGACAGCGGTGGAGAGAAGTCTTCAGTCTTGGCGGGGGGGGGGGGATGTCAGCAGGAGTGAGATGTCTGTCTTGGCATCACTGATTGTTCTGTGTGTGGGTGTGTGTCCATGCTTGTGTGAATTTGATGCTTGTGTGTGGATGCTTTAGGTGTGCTTATGTGTTGAATATTGAATATGTTTCCGTGCATACTCTGGTGTTACCTTTGTTTGCTTGCATGCAACTTTGCACTGTCCCTTCAGATTTGTTTCATTGTACTGTATATCGCAGTATTCAGAGCATCAAAGGATGATTCTAAATTGGCAGTTATTTTAGCAGGCTATAATGATATAGATTTTTTTTTTTTGTCCTGAATGGAGCACCTTTATGAACTACGTCTCTGTGGCATTTTGGATGTTGTAGGCATTCAAGCTTATGAGGCAAAATCCCTCTTAAGAGACTGCACTGACTGCAAGTGAGACCTTGTTTTTCCAGATTGTGCAAGAGACTACATACACACAGATTTAGTTTAGGAAAAAACACCAGATACACAAATACTTAATAATCTATTTCTGATGTAAATTGTCTATGGATTTTACTAGTTTGCAGGAACACTGAATTAGCAGTAAAGGGTATAGGAAAACAACAATTTGAGCTAAATGCTTTAGGAGTATTTCAACAAAGCTTGTTATTCCATAATACTAAATAATACTAGCTGCTCACTGTTCAGTTACTTCCTTTAATGCTTTTCCCCTTCTTTCTGCCTTTGAAGATAGAAATTACTGATATGCATTTTAACACACTGGAGGATTGGCAGAACTAAGGGAAGAAGTGGTGTTGTTTGACAGATTGTAAAATCACATTGCTGTGGATTATATTGTAGATTTCTGTGGCTAGAGGCTTAGTAAAAAGACTAAATAAACTGCACTAGAAACTCGTCTGTTGATGCAGATGTGAAAGTCTCACTTTTTACTGCTTACAAAAGCAATTCCAGTTTAGTTCTCCTTTCAGCTGTCAGACAGACATTCCAGTACATGGAATGATGTGGACAGATGATAAATATCAAAGTATAAACGTTTGTTGTGCTCTTTCTGTTCTGTTTCACACATATGTCAGTGACATAGATCTTTAGGACATTATACTTTTTGAAAAGTTTAGCTATGTCCTCTCCACCTTTTTTAATCTCCTTTTTAGGTGTTGCAATCAGCAGCACTAAAAATCACATCTCAGCAGATGCAGATGTACTCTCAACAATGCAGTTGGCTCCCATATACAGGTGTACCACAATGTGTGGCTTATGACCTTCCTAGCCAATAGGCAATAGCTTCTGGATTCACAACAGCGGGCTGGCTTGCCATTAAGACACAATAGTCTTTGCTGTTCTGTTTTAAGTAGGATGTGACAGGAGAATCTTTGTAGTAGGAGAGCAGCTTGTAGAGTTCTGTTGTTGCAAATCCAGTAGCAGTGTTCATATCTTCTCCTTTCTCTTGCGCTCATTTTTATTAAGGTTACTATTTTTTATTAGAGCACCTTAACTGCACTATATATTACAAAGTGATTTGTTTATGCTCGGCTTTTCCACTACTGGCTTCAATGGAGATGGGTTTCAAAAATAACTTTAATTTGTGCACCGCCTGCTACGCTTAACAGCAAGAAAGTACAACAAAGCGACGCTGTTTGGATCTGATTTTTATTGCTAAACAAGACAGGCATTTAACCTAACAGTTCTATAGCGTTCATGAGGAAATTAAAAAGTGTCCAGTCAGAAGCCAGAGTGTGAAGCCAGAGTAACTGAAATGCTATTAAGTGAATATATTTGCAAAGAAATGACAGAATTTCAGTGCAAAATGCTGGTTATATTTCCACAGTGGTTTACTTTCTACTCCTGCATAATAGCCCTCCCAATTCAGATGTCGTCTGGACAGGTTTGGTAGACCAGTTCAAGTGGTGCCTATATAATCAGGCTGCTGGCAGAGAGACATGCCTGGGCATATGAAACCAGCGAAATGAGAGGATGTGTGGACAAAGATAAGGATGAGAGTGAAACCATGACCTTGGAATAGTATTAATGACAGACTTGGTCACATATAAACTTTGATGACAAAAGAGGCCCTTATTCCTGCAAGGAGGTAAAACCCTATGAGGGCGGTGTATGCATTCTGAAAATGATAAACTAATCTGATTTTATATGTGTGTGTGGTTGTGTGTGAAGGAGTTTTCAAGTGCAGTGGAATTTCCCCGAACCTTGGATTCTATCAGGGGAATTACCCCTCGGGACACCTGATGCTTCATAGCATTTCTCACTCACACACACACACACAAAGTCTGTCAAAGTGACAGAGAATGATTTGTCTGCTTGTGTCTCTCTGGTCAGAGCCTTGTTATTGGGTCACAGACGTGCTCCCATATGTCATACTTGTATGACATATCACACTCATACCCCTTTTCCACCAAAATGAACCAGGTGCTGGTTCAGAGCCAGTGCTAGAGCCAGTTCGGAGTTGGTTCAAAGGACGAGCCTTCTAAGAACCCGTTTGTGTTTCCACTGGCTACAGAGCAGCACAGAGCCAGGTCTCACGTGGCCGTATACGTCACATCTTTCCCGGTGACGCTAGCGCGGCAGCGCCGAACACAAACACCGACAACAGTCGCGGACGTTGCGTTGCTATTTATGTTCGCTGTAGTTTGTACAGACGGAGGTTACGAGCGAGAGTAACGGAACGTACATAACATTTATTTTTAACAATAACATGTCAACTTTAGCCTCAGCATGTTGCTACCCTCCTAGCATCAACTCTGCTGATAAACGATCACACTGTAGTTAAATAAAAATTTATTAAGCGTTGGTGTAAGAAGCGGAAGTGAAAACTGTTGGTCACGGTAACCCCGCCCCCAGGCGCCGCAGTAAGCGGGGCTTACTTCTAGCCCAGCAACGAGTTGGTGCTACTTAAGAACCACTTTTCCTGGCTCCGAGCTGGTGCTTCGGCTATGGAAACACAAAGAACCGATTTGAAACTTGGCTCTGGCTCCGAACTAGCACCAGCCCTGCCTCGGTGGAAAAGGGGTAAAATATGAAGCAATACAAAAAGGAGAACCTGCTGTCAGTCTAAATGCTTTCAACTCTTCTTTATTAGAAGTTTTCCTGTCTCTTTTATGATTTAGATCAGGTTTCCCAAACCTTTCCTGGAGTAGCCCTTGTCCTGCATGTTTTATGCTGCAATTCATGTTTTATGCCATTTACGTAGCTGGGCATGATGTCAATACGTGTTCCAGAACAACAAATCGGAAAACCTCCAGCCATTGTTAGCAATACCAGTTGATAACAAAGCATTGCACAGTATTTTGCGCATACAACATGTCCACAGATAGAAGTTGGACGGTACTGTGGGTACGCCTGATTTAATGATACACAAAAGACTGAAGTGCTAATAACAGTATATTACTACAGCTTTCACTTTACTGTTGTTACTTGACTTTACTGTTTACAATTTTTAGGAAGTCATCTTGGCCTTTAGATAATTGTGATGGTTGTTTTTCACCATTTTCTGATACTTTATAGACCAGGATATCGAAAATGAAATATAACTCTGGCAGCCCTAACTAGCAGATGCTCTAAATTGAGGTATCAGAATCGGTATTGGGAGAGGAAAAGTTTGATTGGTTGCATCGCTATCCTCCCTATCCAGCCATCTTGGATTTTGAGGTCGTGGTTAGTGAGGATCTTCCGACTTTCCGAGTCGGATATTCAACTTCAGGGGGCGTTCCAGCGGAAATGTTCGTCTGGGAACCCAAAAATTCCGACTTACTACTTCAAATGGGATGCAACAGTTGATTTAATTGATCAGCTTGTTATCAAGCAGAGTTCATAACAAGTTGATCATTTGAATCAGCTGTGTTGGAGCAGGGAGAGATCTCAAACATGCAGGACAAGGTTTACTTCAGGAGAGTCTTGGGAAACAAAAAAAGAGCTTGTCGTTCAGTGCGTGTAGTTATTAACCTAAATAGGTATCTAAGAGGCTCCTAAGTACCACATTTATTCACCAAAAAGACATTCTGTATTAACAAAGCTTTACCAGATGCCAAGGCAGACCCATATTTCAACATTCCACTATTCCTTTGCTGTACATTCATTTTTGTTGTAAAATCAATGTAACGGTGTAAATATGTCAATTCTAACGAGACAACCTGAGAAACTCACTATGTTTTTACCCTTGCGTGTCACATCAGCTTTGTTTAGATTAGTGTACATGCGTAGTGGGGGGGATACCTCTCTTGTGTTCATATAATTACTACTGTGAACACACAGAAATACATATAGGCATATATTGTTACGCTGATACTATGTCATTAAATGGCCTCGGGCGCTTCGATGTTCAAACACGTTTTCTACATGGGGCCCTAATCAAAGCCAGCTTCAGCCGTCCTGCTGGCACCCACACACAGAGACTGTGGACTGGAGTATGATGTTGTTTTCCAGGCTGAGCTAATTGTCTTGGGGGCTCAGTTCTCTTTCTCTGGTTGCGGTCGGACTTTGCTCTGTTACACGATGCATCCGCGGGTCCCTGGGAAGGCTCTAATGAAGAGTTATGAGAAGCTGGATGCCTGTTGGCTGTGGAGAGAGGGATGGAGGGAGGGCAAGGAGAGGTGGAAGATGGGAGCGAGGCAGAGAAGGGTGAAGAGTGAAGCATGAGAGGAAGACGGGGGAGAGGAAAGGAGGGAGAGGGCATGCAGTGAGGCAGAATGATGGATGCAAGGAAAGAAGGCATTAGAGGCTATGGGAAGAGAGAACCAACACCCTTTGAAGCCCCTGCAGTTCCAAAAGCCCGCTACTGCAGGCCACTGCTTTGCTGGCATTACAGCCTTGCAACATGTACGCTACACACACTTCACACGCCGTGTGATGTGCCTTATCCATTAGAGGAGTCTTGATGTCTTTGGATGAGTGTGATGAAAATTAAGATATTTTCTCACTGAAGACTAAACGTTTACGTCGTCATCAGGCGAGGTGGTTGGTGTTCTGTAACTATAACAGAACTGCACTATTTGCATTTTTATGTAACGTTTGGGGCCTAAGCCTGCTGGCCAGCATTACAGTTTTACTGTCCTCGGGAGTGCTAACATGAATTATCTTCCGGTTGTACAAGTCGGGTGTTTATGTCGCGTCTCTCTGAAGGCCTGCCTGCATCCATGAGCCTGTTTTTTTATTCTGTCCCTCTCTTACTCTATCTCATGAATATCCGCTTGTATAGCGATTACATTTGTGAATGTAAGCTTTCAGACCTCTAAGCTTTCTCCCTGTCTGTCTTTTTCTTGCTTACTCTTTCCTGCCTTTTCCCTGTTTGTGTCTGTGGGAGCCGAGTATCTTGTTTCCACTCTTACCCGTTGTGGGTTTACTGAAAAACATCTGAAAGATTTAAAAAGCAAATCTCAGGATTTATTCAGTGTCTGTCAGTTTTCAAACCATTTAATGCACAACATGTCCCTGCATATTGTAAGTATGTTAATCAAAGTATTATCTCGAGGTTGTGTTTTTTAGTGTCACTTTTTGCTGAAGAGGAATCCTATAAATGAGCGTGTAAACATGGATTGAGTGTCAGCACACAGGTGTTCCCCCCCCCCCCTATTTTGGTAAGCAGCGGTTATGATCTAAGCTCAAGTGCAGCAAGTTTTTAAATCCTCAAAGTTAGTAGTTTTGAATTCACCAAGAACGTTTAGGGGAAAAAACACATCCGCCACTCATAGGGTCTTCTAAAAAGGTCCTTTCATGGTATTTTTCCAAGTGCATTTTCATTATATTTAGCCATAACCTGCGTCCATAAACTTCTATTAGCATGGTCTAAAAAGGTAACTGTCACAAATACACTGTCTTAGAGCATCGCCAATTTTGTTGGTTGAAACACTTCTGTGAAAAATGTCAGGAAAATCCTGGCAAATAAAATGTAACTTTGCCTCTTCCAGAGATTATTGAAAGGAAACAAAAGGACGGATGTTTCTTGATCAGACTGTTTTCACATAGTTAAATAGAGTCGTACTTTAATAATGTTAATAGCAACATTGTTTTTACCATTTGCATAAATCACAGCAACAAGGAAAGTTCACAGTCCACAGAGACCTTTTGAAACCTGTTTTTCATATGGTTAGAGCTGCCCCCCTATGCGGATGACAGGGCAGCTGCAACCATTTTGATCTCCGATGGGGTTGACCAGGTCGTGTGGAGGGTAGAGGACACTTTTTCTGTCCCTTTTCAGGGGAGAATCCTTCCTTTGAATTCCTCTCTTCCTTCTGCCTTCACTGTAGTCGAAATGCCAGCCAGCCTGATAGAGAAGGAGACAGAGAAAGAGAGAGGGAGATCTGCAGTCTGCTGGGAGAAATCCATTGAAAGCATACATGATGACACACTTCCCCCATTCAGTCTGATGAGCTATTGAAAAGCAAGATGACATTTTGCAATAATACACCATATAGCTCCAGAGTTTAGTGAGATGAAACATTATTCATAAATATGTGATGTATGGCATTTATTAATGTATTTGGCTAGATTTGCTGTCAAATCATTCTCGAGTTTGAGTTTTATTTGTAAGGAAATATGCCGCACCTTGACAAAGCGATGAACCATGACAGGGAGCCATTCTAATCAGCTATACAAGCACATTGTTTAGCCCAAGGAATTTAAGGAGTCACAGTGAATAAAATGACAAGATTTATAAGGCATCTCCTGCATAATTATGAAAAATGATCTACTATCTACTAAATGTGAGCACACCCCTGTGATTGTCGAAGTTACAGAGCACCAAGAATTGTGTTCAGGCTTCAGCTTTGTGTCCTAGTTACAGTGGAGATTCTGCTACATCAGCCTGCACACGAGCCTGCAAAATCAGTTTTAGGTGATGAGAGAAAATTATTTAGTTGACGTGGTTTCCCAGGAGAGAGTGTTTGAAAACTTGTGCATCTTGTATTTACTGCTGAGAGGTGTGTGTTTCTGTATAGCGATATTGTAACACTAACAATGCACTGATTTGGGAAATCAGATTGGCTTTTTGGGAAAGGCAGGCGAGATCATGCTATTATGCTTGTCCTCTTTCCTTGTCTGCCTCCCTCAATTTTTACTCTTTTCACCTCCCTCTCTGTGTCGTCCTCTTCCATCATTCCTCCCTCTGTGAGAAGGAGAATGCATGTTATTTCCTTTTATGTCCCCAATTCGGTGTGAAGTCCCCATGAAGGGTAGTAGATTAGCGCCATTCTCATCCAGATAATTTTAACAGCTGCAGCGATGGTGGTGCTGCCGACATCTGAAGCCTCTTGTCTCCAGAGAGTCACTCTGGCTGTTGGTTGAATTTCTGTCGCTTCAGATCAGCCCAGCTGGAGAAACACTAAACAGGCACATTTTATTCGCCACGGGCCCCCGCGGATGTTCTGGCTACACAATGCTTGAGCTGCAGTATCAACGAAGTATTGACTGTTGCATTCAGAGGAACAGAGAGGGTACCGAGGGGGCTTAAATTAAGTTCTACAGAAAAATGGAAAAAAAGATGGATGTTTGAAAAGAGCAAACAAGCTGTTGTTGGTTTGGATTGTCTAAGCATGTTGTTGTTAAAGTTTTGTGGGTTTAATACCCTGTAGGTTCGAGTGCACAAACTGAAAACCCATTAAAGTGGTCGCCTTAGAAGAGTCTTCCAGTCAGGCCAGTGTGAGCATTTTAAATTGGGCCATGTAATGGTCAGGTTTAATGTTAGATGTTAGACATGGACACCTGTGGAGAAACTGCATAAGGTTTTTACGTAATTACTGAAAGACCAGTCATTTCCAGGGTATTTTATTATCTTTCTCTTCCCCCTTTCATGTCCCAAGTATTTTGTAAATGCTCAGGCCTGGACTTACCGTAACTCTCAGCACTTCAGTGGAAAAGTGGATTTAATGCTAATAACAAATAGTGTCTATTTCCCATTGTCATTCCACTCTGGCATCCTACTCTGGCTTTGAGTGACAGTTTTCTCTTTTTAACAGAGAACTACATATAGAATGGAAAATATTTACAGCAAGTTTAACTTTTGACATACTAACGTATTTTATTGACTCCTAATGAGTGTTTGGAGACAAGCGGGTGGTCCAGTCAACAGCATTTTTGGTCGAAAATCAGTAACATCAGTAAAATGTAAAAATCAGTTATCCGTACAGAAAATAAAAGGAAAGCGTAAAGGAATCGTTTGACATTTTGGGAAATACTTTCTGAGAGTTAGACAAGAAGATTGATACCACTCTCATCTGTACAGTAAAAATGGAGCTGGAAAAGGCAGCTGGTTAGCGTAGCTTTTCTTAGCATATCGACTGGAAACAACCAGCCTAGTTCTGTCCAAAGGTAACAAAATCCGCCTACCAGCACTTCTAAAGAGAACTAAATAACATGTTTTATCTCGATTTCCTAATCCGTCCAAAAACTCAAGTTAAAAAACACTGTTTTCCTGGGGGTTATGTTACGGAGTATTTCTTGGCCAGGACCAGCAACTTCTTGGGAGTCTCCACTGGTTGCCTGGCAACTGGTCTAGCTAAGTGCTAAGGTAAGCCAAGTGGCAGCTGGCTCCATCTAAATATTAAGCATAACGACATGCAAATGTATCAATCTTCTCATCTACCTTTCTGCAAGAAAGTGACTAAAAGTAGCCTGACTGGCTTGACCGTTCATTCACTGTTCCGATAGTAGACGTCTGATGGACACCATGTGGGCCTCCCAAAACGAGGCCTCCCGGGTTGATACCTCCTCTGCTGCAGCCCTCTATCGGGACGCGGAGAAGGCTTTTACAGGGTAGAGTGGCAATACTTGTTCTTTGCCCTAGAGGCCTTTTGGTTTTAGCGAGAAATTGGGTAGTAGTTGGGTCAATCTCTTGTGCACTGACCCTAGAGCCTCAGTTATAACAAATTCTGTTATCTCGGAGTTAAGTCATATTAGCTAAGTCAGCTAATATGTGCTAACATCAGTTACCGTTTTTTCCACACTAACTGGCAACTACACCACGTGATACCAGCGTTGTTATACTGCTGGCTGACCAGCCTTGTTAGAAGTAGGAACCAAACGTCAGACATCTCACACAGAGATAAATATAACATTAATTTTGGACTGGTCAGAATTTTTTTAATGATTAATTCACAATCATAATATGTTATTTTTTTTAGGAAAAGTGATACTTTTATTCTCCACCTTTCTAAAATCTCTGTGGTTTTATTTTGTATTTTTTGTCAAACTATTTATAATTGGCAAATCTTCCTATGGGACCTTACTGGACTACAATTGTACTATAAGAATAGGTGAGTTATCGTTAACAAACCCACACAATTTACTTTTTTACATTACTTTTTTGCAAACTTTTTTTGAATTCTGCAGCCACTAAATAACCAGATACATTCGGTCATATAAAGGATCAAACAAATTTAAGGGTTTGAGTTTGTCATGTAGCCTTGTTGTAAAAGAGATGAATTGAGTGTTGTCAAGTACAGCATTGGAGAGCATTTCTAATGGATTTGATACAACCAAAGAATGTTTTTTGGGTTGTTTTTTTTTTGTCGATTCAGCTCTGTAATCACTGAACTCAGTTGCAGGGCATGAGCCAGCGTCATTGGCAGATCTGCAAACTGCCTGTGTGCTGTGTTTGCGTTGGGTCGGTATTGATTTTGTGTTTGTCCTGGTAAATACTGTATTTTGGAACCCAGTGCTTCACTGAAATGTGGACAGAGTTGTTGGATGGTAACAGAGGAGAGGGAATGACACACATGGGAGAGAGGTAAAAGAGTGCATGGAGCAACAGTAATACAGCAAGTAGGAAAGTATGATCTTGAGGACATAGGAAGAGAAGGAAAGCCATAGGAGAACAGTAAAATAACAGCAAGTATAAAAGGAGACGGTAAAGGAGAGAAGACAGACGATGGGGTAGAAATGCAAAAATTATAACAGAAGAATAATGAAGAGGAGGAAGAAGACGACACTGGACTGCACTGTTCATTCTTACTTGGAAACACACACACACACACACACTCCAACTCACCTCCAGCAGAGCAGACAAGATTTGTGGCCAAATCATCCACCACCCTCTTCCCCCACTCCCTCCCTTTGCTGTTCAAGAACCTAATTACAGCGATAATTTGGCCTTGTTTGCTGTAGTCGTTATTGCGTTCTGTAAGCACTGGTCAGCTAGTGAAAACACAGACTCCAGATCAGAGTTGTTATCGGCCCCTGCCTAGAAACCTGAAGAGGAAAAAAAGTTAAGAAAAGAAAGAACTGTCAGATGTAGTGTCAAGCTGTGTCAAGTACAATGAACGCCAAAGCTTTCTCCATGCTCACTGACGCCAGCAGACATGATTAAGAAAGAATTAAATTCAAAGAAAAAATAATAAAGATGAGTGGGTACATAATCTTGGTTGCTGAGTGTGTTGTGTCATTTAAGGAAAATGAGACAGTGAGACAAATGATCCTCTTAATGCTTGCTTTGTCGCTAATTAAGTGAAATTACAGACTTTCCTTCATTTAAACATCAATGAAAGACACTTCAAGATCTAGACAAGCCTAATTACAAAGAGGAGCAGCATACACCAGAAAACTGTTGACTTTTTCAGCTTAAACAGTGCTTTAAATATAGTGCTAGTTTTTTACTTTGGTGTTGGTGATTGTGACAATGATTGAATATATAGTTTGAACATAAGACTTCCTTTACAGAGACAAAAGTATAACGTGTCACTATGATTTGATATGGGTTTTTGTTATGGTTTTTTTAATACAGTGATAAAATTGTTCAACAGCAACTGTAGTTTGCTAGTATTTTATGCTAATATATTAATACATTTGACAATATTTAAGCCAGAGGATTTCAGATGCAACACAGATCGCTGATAAGATTATCATGATAATCACTGATGATCAATCATTGGATCATTGGCATCTAAACAAAATGTCATTAGGGTATGTTTAGGCTTTAGATTTATGCTTCCCGTGCAACACCAACTCATTATTGGATGCTAAACTATAGTGTAGGAACTGATAGGTTTATGCTAGAAATGTATACGGTAAGGTGCTTTTGACTTTCACCATTGCCCCTATTGCATTTCCAAACTATGCTAAATGCTGTGGGATCAACACAAAAATACCACTGCAAAAAATGGCCATCAGTGGAAGCCGGGATTTTAAGTGAGACGAAAGGACTGCCACAGTTGGAGACTGCATTAGTTGAAGTCCTGACTAGATAAATTGCAGACTAAGCTCATCCTGAAGCAGTACTCAGTCTCTAGAACCCCGAGGAGGCATTCAAGTCTGCTGGGATGCCCCCCTCCATTTATTAAATGATTTTGCTGCAGTTACATAGCTGTATAAATGTCAGCTGACATGTGGGCGAAACTCCATTTAAAGCTTGTCAGAGAGATTTATCAGGGTATTAAAAACTTTTAAATGTGCTGTTTTTTAAAGCCGCTGTGATGTGCCATACACCTCCAAAGCTGCGTATCATTACAGAAGAGTGAACTGGGTTCTTTAGCAAATAAACACAGTATATTTACCTCCTGCACAGGCCACCACTGATCCACACAGAGTAAAGTAACGGTGCACTGTACATTGAAATAGGACAGACAATGGATATTTCATAGAAGTCTGTAAGCAATATATTAATTGTATGATGATGTATAAATTACCAATTTATTTAAAAGGCTGAAGGACTATCTCAGAATCACTTTAGTAGAAAGTGACAAATATTGTGGTGCACCTGTATTCCAATTATTACAGTGTTCTTTTTATTAAGACACAGAAATAAATGATATCTTGCACATGACGAAGAAGGTATATCTCTGACCTAACTAGTGTGCGTATACTCCACTAGTCTACAGACTTTTATGATAAATATTTGGTGTTGGCTCCCTTTGGTGACAAATACATGTCCTCAGTTGACTAAGCACAAATATGCCAGAACGAGGCCATCACTGACCCATACTTTCCAGGCGAACCACGCTCATGTGTTCCATGCACTGCATTGCGAGTCATCTGGTGCATAACATGAAATTATGACAGTGTCATTTTTACGATCCTTATTCTAGAATTAGGGCTGATGCTACCGAGCCAACTGTGGGGTTTCCGTCATGGTGGCTGCTGTGACCATCATAAAAATCCCCCTGGTGCCTTTACACACACAAGTACACACACACACACACGCTGTCTCTCCACTTTTACTCTCGCACATAGCCACAGACTCTGCACCGGTGGATTTATGGTGTGTGAACAACACAGTTTTATTTTTTTTTATGAGGGGCTTAGACAAACAGTATTTGGAGCCAATTGATCTTTATGCTGTACATTATCCCATTTGCCGGAATACATTTCTCTTTTTGCCAGTAACATTGGCTAGAACTTGGCAAAACTCGGACAGTGGACTAGACACACATGGTCAACAAAACAAAGGCGTGTACACACACAATTATGTCTTTTGTTTGATCAGTCAGCTGTCAGAATGGCTGTTAAAGAGTCCCGTGGCTATATAAAAGAACCCGAAATGTCTTTGAGTTAGATTTCCAAATCTTTCTCAGACGAATAGGATTAAGTTCTATAAAACAGGAAAATGGGGACAAAAAGTGTACCACAGAAGGGCAGTATACTATGAATGTATATGTTTGAGGGTCACACAAGAAAAGTCAAAGCCTATCACTCGGAAATGTTGCTAATTGGCCGAAGAAAGTTGGTTTTGCTATTGTCTCAAGAAGTTTGTGAGGCAGGCCTGACTTAATGAAAGTAGGGATGCCAGGGATTCTGGGCCTGTTTATGTCTGTTTATGCTAACAGTATACACCAAAGAAAACTGAATTTGGGTTGCTTATACATGTCAAACTGCTGTTCAGTGCATTTCTGCAAGCACGTCAGTGCACTCACTAACTCACAGTTTGTTCTTCCAATGACCAGCAGGGTCCAAAACGAACACTCGCCACTTGGTGACGAAGTGGCTCTCATTACTACAACACATCATTTGGCTGACCATGTTTTGTTTTGCATTGGCTCTGCACACTGGTGGCAGCATGTAACGCATGACTGTCAAAAATTGCATCGCAATTCTTTGATGGACCCTCTCTGTCCACTGTTGCTACGGTTATCTAGCTTGCTCAGTGTTTCCGCTGCACCTATGTGTTACTGGCTGAGCCTCCCCCTTTAAGGCAGGTGGTCTTGTGGGAAACCTGTCTATGTGACATAGACTAGCTGGTTTGTTGTGGGAAGCGAGTCTCTCGCTGTGTGTGAGAGAAGTACCAGAATGTTGCCACAGTCACAGAAAAGTGTATGGTATACGGGCTAGTTAAGTTACTTTAGTCAGCCACTGCGTGGCTATTTAAACATAATAGCTATTGAAAAAATAGAGTCCGCTGTCACAGAAGAGAAATAAAGTCCCTGTTCATGCAGTGTTACTACGGCGTCCTCCTGCATTCTTCACAGCATAGTTGTGTGAAAAGCTACTTACCACGCTGTGCTACCCTAACTTGTTAAAAAACATAGTAACTATTCAGATCTGTAAAAGTACTAATACCACACTGTAAAAATAATTGAAACTGTTTATTAAGTAAAACTTTGTAAGTATAATCAGGAAAATGTACTTTAACGTATTTGTACGTACTCAATGTTATATACTGTTATACTATAATACCTTTAGGTTATTATTACTGATTAATTATGAAAATTTCATGTTACGATTATCCTGGTCAAAATCATTGCGATTCATTATATTATCCCGATAATCATCAAATTATGCTTCAAACTTTTAAAATGGCACTAAAACATGCTGGAATCACTTGACCTTACATTTTGTTAAGAGACACATATTTCTATTGCATCACAGAGAGGACACATCTTTTTAGTGACCATCCTTTTTAGTGAAAATCAAACAATCATAAATCATAAGGTGCCCCTCCATAAATAGAGGATAAATAAATAAAAAGTAGCAACATTGTGTGAGTCTGTTCTTTCTTACATGATAATTCAATTCAATTCAATTCAATTCAATTTTATTTATATAGCCCAGTATCACAAATCACATTTGCCTCAAAGGGCTTCACAATCTGTAACATACGACCCCCTCTGTCCTTAGACCCTCGATTCGATTAAGAAAAAACTACCCAAAAAAACCCTTTTAACAGGGAAAAGAAATGATAGAAACCTCAGGAAGAGCAACAGAGGAGGGGTCCTTGTCCCAGGACGGACAGACATGCAATAGATGTTGTAAGTACAGAATAGATTCATAGCATAAAAATTATAACATATGCAGTTATGATGGCATAAATCCTGTATTTTCTAAATCAGGCTCTATTTTAATTAACTAACTTTAATTCTCCCTGCGACGAGTTGGCCACTGTCCAGGGTGTACCCCGCCTAAGGCCCAAAGCCACTGGGATAGGCTCCAGTTACCCGCGACCCCCAACGGGAACAAGCGGTAGCAAATGAACTTTAATTCTCTACCATGATGTCAAATGGTACAGGCAACAATTTGCATCAGACTACATCATTTACCCCTGACTGAAGAAATACAGGAATTATCCTTTAACAAAATACAGTCCAACTGACATTGGCCTTTCAAGTCACTCGTGAGGATATTCACGACTATCCCGATCCTGCTAATAGATCGTTTAATCTGCCATGGTTGCTGCAGCTATTTAACTTTTGAAACTCTCTCGTGTTCAACCTGTTTTTGTTTTCAAAGGTTGGCTGCATCTGAGCATAGACTTTTATTTCTGCAGTAAAATGAGAGGCTGCAATTAACTCTTACTCCTCATATGATGTGTATTTGGATAATTGTGTTTGATGAATTTATCTGGGGATGTATTTTTCAGTGAAATCCTTGATTAAGTCTTTGTGGTTTTTTATACTATTTGTTTATAATTGTTTTTTTTACTTGCACTTTTGTGTAATACTTCAGCTTGACATAAGCTCAGGAACTTTTGTTCATTAAATGAATATTTGCTTTAGAATGCTTGTTGTTATCAATAGTTGCGAGGGAGTATGCAGCTTTCTTTTGCATAACAATGTGCAGATTTAGGGACTACTGTTATTTAACATGGGAAAGAAAATCTGGTGGATCTCAGGTGCAATTGGTTACCGTGTCGCAGTTTTCCACCTTCTCAGGGACACAAGACAAGAAGGGCCCAAGAGATTTCCCGATCCTCAAAGTAAATAAAAATGAGAAGCAGCAGCCTAGCTACCTCACTGTGCCCATTGTGTCTTCATTCTAAACAAGGAACAAGTGGCATAAGGGACTCATGGAAAATGCATTGGGGGCAGTTAAGGAGGCTTTGGGGAAATTTCAACAAGCTTAGGCTGGGCAGCCTGATGAATACAGCGTATCATTTAGAGCACAACGTTACGGTTTCACCTGTGCGGACACATCAAATTTGATTTTGCTTGGACTACGCTGCAGACCTTACTTGCTACATTAGCAGGGTTCATCCATCCTTTTCAAACTGTTACACACTCTACTAATGGAGCAGACACCCATACATCTGACTGGCTTGGCTAATTCAATTAACTCAGCAACATTTGATCAAATAAAAGTCCAAGCCTGGGAGCTTAATTAAATACAAGGGGTTGGGGAAATGCCCGTGTATGTGCATGTGTATTTTAGTATGCCTGCACCCACATCTGGGTGAGTATGGGGTGTATTTGTGCTTGTCTGCAGTACGAGTGCATGGATGGTGTCTGCTTGTGGTGTGTGTGTGTGTGTGTGTGTGTGTGAGTGACTGCAGCTGCATGCCTGATTCAGTTTGTGTGTTTATGCTTGCATGGCTGTTTGGGTGTGTGTTTTTTATAACTGGTTGCTAGGCAAGGGATGAGATAAAGTGTTTAACTAAGACACAGGAGATTTCTAATGTGCTCTTCCATTGAGCTGCTGAATACACAATAGGAGCGAGTTCAGCAAAGTTCACATTAAAACCACTTCTGACTGTTTGCTCAATGGTACATGAATATGTATTTGTATTAGATTGTTTGATTTTTGTTCACAAAAAACAATTATATATTCCAAAAACACCTTTCAGCCAAAACAAACAGGCAGAAATGTTCCTGCACAAGGTAAGGGCACATGTGCCCTAAAGAGTTTGAACTACCAACTTGACAACAACAACGATGGGGCACAAACTCAGGCAAAAGTTTAACTCAATAATTTACACATATTTATTTACAGTCAGCACACAAAAACAGAAGCTAATGTTTTGACAAAATGGGCATCTTTGGGGCTTCTTTTCATGTGCCATCTTTGTGGATGTCCACGGTGTCGAGACAAATAATGATTCTAAAACAACAAAACTTGACAAATAAATCCAAAGTAAGTCAAGAAACCTAAAGCAAAAAACAATGGAAGAACATTTAGGCTAGTAGAATGATGAAAGCCTCTGCTAAAGTCTGAGGGATAGCCAAGTTGTGAGGAGTACACAGCCATTCACTGCCCTTCTCCCAATTAAGACATCTCACCAAGCACTGATTCTCTCCACATTGGAGAGGATGACTCTGGAGGATGATCCTCAGGCACTTTTGGAAGTCCTTGAAGTGTTGGTTGTAGCATGTAGACCGCAGAAGAGAGAATGGGTGCATTGACTGCTCTCTGTGTCACCAGAGAAGCACAGCTCACAGCACAGTTTCCTGGCATCCTCGTGGACTGAAGCAGCCAGTCCTGGATGGCTGCTGGTTTCAGGGGACCCCCTATCAGGATGCTGGCTTCCCATTCCCTCTTTGACACAGGCAGATAGTGATTGTAGCTGCAGATTTCCAGTGACCAGTGCCACCAGCCCTCCACACTTGCTGCAGTCATAGCACAAGAAGAGATCCAAATGTTCATTTACCCGTCAGCAGGTGGACACCCAGAACCATGGGAGTACATTTGGACATACTTAACCCTGACACTGAAAGCCTGCACCCTGTTTCTGGCGCTGTCTACCCGGCTCATGCTCCTCTTACATGCTTGACCGCTTACGGATTATCTCGGGGTAGGTCAAAGGTCAAATCCTGCTTACTTTCTCATCTCTGTGTGAAGTCGGTGTGATTGTCACATTTAGTTAGAGAAAGTGTCGTATGCAGCCCCCCAAATTTCAACATCAGAAAGGTGTTGGGGAGAGGGGGTTACCGGCGTTTTTTGACCAAAATTACAGTCTTCCACATGTTAATGTGCTTGCTGATAGTTAGAACTAGGTTAAAGACAGGGCCATCTGTTATTTGGTGTGCATCGAGTACTCCAGGCCTCCAGGATTTTGTCCCTTTCACCTGCTGTATGAACATAAACCTAGGGGTGTATTCGATCTACTCAAAGAGAGCTCGGAGGGCTGCCCAAGCACCAATAAAACTGAAATTCAGTACATTCTGGACATATGAGCAAAACTCCTTTCACTAAGTTAGATAGCACAGGAGAATTTGCTCCAGGCACAGGAACCTCAACTTCATCTGTGTAACAGAGATGGTTGCTGAGACAATTTTCAACAGGAGTGCTGGTATTGGACCCATTTTTTTCAGCTCCAAATTACTCACCAGGTGTCAGGGGCCATTTATGGTCACATGACAAATGAAGGATGTTGTTTATGAGGTATGCCTGGAGGCCAAAACAAAACAAAACACCACATGCCATGTCAGTCTCCTTAAACTTGCAATGTAATACCTGTCTCGCTGCTGAAAATGGAGAATGAAAAAGATCAGTTCAGACCGGCGGTTACAAAATCATCCAAGCTTGACTGCCGTTTGTGATGACCATTTCTCAAGAGGCCAGAGAGTAAAAACCACTACCACATAGAGCCACCCTTAGGGGTAGTGGTGCACACCCTTCCCTACTGCTTGTCAGAACAAAAGTAATGAATATGGTAACTTGTAGTTTTGTTCAGGTACTGGACCAATTCATTAGATTTCCATTTGGTTTTTTTTTTTGGGGGGGGGGGGGGGGTGCTCACAGTGCTCAACAACTCCTGTACATGTTTCTGCACATTCATAGTTTATATAGTTAGCTGCTGCCTGGTGGGATGAAATCTTCACCTGTTGTGACAGCTGGCAGCTGAACATGCAGTACTTTGACACCATTTTGACGACAGAAATGGATGGTCTTGACATCCCATTATTGGTTGTCAACCTCCCCTGCCGCCTGTAAGCATGCTAGTTGCTATACTCTTCCTTTTTTCTTGGAAATGATCTGTTAAGGCAATTCAAATTTTATAAACCCTATCAAATGCCATGAGGGAGGAATATTTGCAAGGCATACAAAGAATATCTAGCAGTCATCTGAGACACCAGCTCAGTGCTGCAATATGCCCGTTCAGTACTGACTTACAGCATTTATAAAAGAATACCTGCACCGGCTTTTATAGTAGTGATGTATGCACAGTAGGCAAATTCTGTGGTGGCCTCTGCATGATGGAGCAATTTGTTATCCTGTGTAACTAAGTAGAAGAGGAATGCCCCTGCCACTGTCAAGGGTCAATTTTATATTCCCATTGGTGCCACTCATTTTAAACACAAGAACAGTTGGGCTTGTTACACTGGCCCAGTGGTATGTGTTGTCTCCTTACCAATTTATGTAGAAGCAGATTTTGTTTGCAGTTAACTCCTCACTGGTTCCTTCTCACATTTTGTATACGATGTTCACAGTATTTAAATCTACATAATTAACAGTTAATTGTCTTTCCCAAGGTGTTGAGTGTGTTGGTGTGTGTAGCATGTATATGATCCCCATTATTTGATGAAGTCTACAATCATGATGCAGCTAAAACCCCAGCTCTCAGGAGAGCCTCTCCTCTGCCATTTTCGATTTCTCTTGTTTCTCTTACCTCTTATCTGCCTTTGTGCGTCTCTGTGATCTTGTTCTTCCCTTGCTCCTGTCTCTTCTCATCCTCTGTCCTCGTTGCTCCCCTCCTCTCCTCTCCTTCTAGGACTTTCTTCCTCTCCTCAGGTGACAGGGTGATGGATTAAGCCCAAATAAAGTCATTCATCTTTCAATTAGAGCCAGTGTTGAGGAGGTGCCAGCCATTATGAAGCTGTCTGGAAGACGGGGAGCGAGGGAGTGATGGAGAGAAGAAGAAAACAGGGTGAGAGTGAGTTATGGTATTAGTGTGAGAGACAGAGATAGAGAGATGTTTGTGAAAGACAGAGTGGGAAAAGAGGTGAGAAAGGAATAAAGAGAGTGCTGTGTGTGTGTGAGTGTGAGGGAGCAGATCCAACTATTAAAACATCACTCCCGTGCCGCCATCAGAACAGAACTCCCATGCCTGCCCGACCACCCACGGTCTAGCTCCCCACGTCATCACCAGCCCAGCTTGAGCTTTTACGCAACATTGCCTTTCACTGATTTTATTTTTTTCCCTCTATTGTTGTCGATGTTTCTTATGAGTCTGATGAATTTGTTCTGAGTGGCTTAGTCATAGAATTGGAGGGCTGTGGAGTGTGTGTGTGTGTGTGTAGAAAGGCCCTTGCATATACATGTGTGTGTGTAGAGGTAAGCATAGATATTGGTCTGCAAATGTGTGTATCTGTTCTCTGTACATATTACAGTGTGGGTGCATATATCAGTATAGTGTATCAATACAGTATGTGTAGTCGTATACAATAACGTGTGTGGGTGCATGAGAGGGCGAGGACAGTGGTGTTTGAGGAGTCGGTTATGACTTAGTACCCTCGCCTTCATTCTCTCCAAGAAACCAATACTGAGTTGTTGGCATATTTTCATTTTTTCCCGTTTTACTTCTTCTTCTTCTTGAAGGGAATATTATGTACTGTAGGCGCACAGGGACGAGTTCTAATGAATTTGAATGAGCGTCTCAATTTATTTTCCATGTTTTATTTATTTTTTCAGGGTTTGGGGAGTAAATTGAATCGACAGTGGTGATGCGTGCGCTAGTCAGGAGCAATATAGGGACCTGCTGTTCTGATTAAGTTCCTGTTATGGAGCCGTTCATTATTGATTTCATTTCTCCTCACTTCTCCTCCCTCTCACATTCGCATTCGCTCCATATCTCTTTCTTCTCAGCAGGTCTCTCCCTCTTTCTCTCTGCCTCGTATTCTTTCCTTCTTCTTCGCTGTCAGCTCTCATTTAAAAGCAGCAAGTTTGTATTTATAAAAGTCTTCAGTTTTGTTTCAAACCTAATACAGTATTCTTTTTTGCTTCTAATCCCCCTCTAGTATTTTGATTTTTGGCAACTTTGTAATGTGGGGGCTCGCTTTGTTCTCATTGGAGCAAAGTCCTGAATCATGTTGTTCGGCTGTTTCACTCACCCTGATCAGTGAACTTAGACAACATCTATGGTTTATTTACCAACCAGTTAGATACAGCACTGAAGTGAGCTGAGTATTATTTGGTGAAACACCAAATCAATTTTCTCTCTGTGCTGTTAAGCGATTTGTGCTAGAAGGAGGTCTACTGGCATGTGTCTTGAAACAAGCATTTCCACAATATAATGTCAAAAAACAGCAAAAGATTAATATTTTAGATTAATAATCTTCCAGCTCACATGTTGTTTTTGTACTTGCTGTACTTCTGTTGTGTTCATATAAATTAGAACAGGATTGTTGTGCATTATACACATGACCACATCTCAGTAGACAATTCACTGTGAATCACTAATTCTTTGTACAGTTTGTCTTTACACAAAGGTGTTATGTGGCCCATTATCAGCTCTTGTCAGACTTGCTGTGTATTAATTGGCACCTATATGCATTTTGGGAGTTCAGTACATTGTTCACCTTCCCCGTGATATGATAGCAGGGCTGGCACCCAAACCATACCCATGGCTCTCAGACTGTAGATTAGATTGATAACCTCTAAAAACAACACTCTTTAACATTGGTCAAGTTCATGTTAACTCAAGAGCATTGTCTGGTTATTTTTTACTCAAGTCCTGTTTAAACAAAACAAGTTACACATGGAATCTCAAAGAAGCAGAGGTCTCCTGCCACTGAAATGCAAACTTTTATTCAAAACAGAGGCAAGGCAGGTTTAGATGCATGCCTTTAAAATTAGGCAACGCTCCAGCCTCGCAGATGCTGCTAGATTTAATGAGCTACTTGTTCTATATGCTAACGTGTTTGCATGTACCAGGGACAGAACCACTCCAGGTCTAATGAGAGTGGATTTTGGCACCAGTTCTCTCTACACAGACATTAATTGATAAGGAGACGCATGAGCCAACCATCCAAAAATGGGCCTAGTCCTTTTACGTGTTGTTCCCCACCTGCTTTATAACTGACCTTCAAAATGTTTTGCATTTCACCGTGATGATATCATATATTCACAGCTAACACTTAAGGGTGCTGTAGCTCAGGTAGAGTGGGCTGGCTGTTAATCGTAAGGTTGATCCCCTGCTCCTGAGGTTCCCATATTGAAGTGAAAATCCATTTGAGTATACGGTAGATTCTGACCCCCCCCAGTGAGAGATTGGACTCTCACTGGAAAACATAGGTCACAAGTACTGATGCGTCTTTCAAGAAATAAGTACGTTCTCAAATAAAACTGCCTTCCCTTTAAGGAGCCTGCAGTTAAATCGCTTTTGTGGAGGATTAAGAAGTGCAGCTTCTGTACAGTAAGAGGCCAGCAGCTATGTTGACACTGAGCTATGGTTTGGAGGCAAACTGAAAACCTCTGTCTGCTGGTGTTATTATGACTAACTTCCTATAACCCGACCTCTCCATGAGTCAAGAGCCACCTCACAGAGAAAGGAATGCAACGACAGGTTCCATGGAAAAATGAAGAGGAGAACCTGTTGTTTAAATGAGTGTCTGGCCTTTTTGACTGGCTGGCAGCTTTACTTACTGGCAGTGTGGGTGGCAGTCTGGATCACAGACAGGTCGGCTATAGCACAATGTCGTTTCTTTCGTGGATATTATTCCTCGTCTCTTTGCTGACTAGTAAATGCTAGTTGCTTGGCTTTTGGCTGGCTCTCTCTTTGCTTAATGTGTGGCTGGATCATATAAAAAACTCAATAGTAACTATACAATACTCACTTCAGATCATTTCAGCACCTCATACATTAATCTGATGTTTTTATTTATATAGTTTATTGTATGTAGACATTTTTGAGCTAATCTTAAAAGCAAGGTTTCAAATGTAGTTTTGTCTGGCAGCCTCTGTCTGCCTTTTAAAGGAACTACCTTGTCAAAATTCTGGCTTTCTTAGCCCAAACTGTGAGAGAGTGAGGGCGGCCTGCTGAAACATCTGTGGTCTTGGCTGGGAATTAATGACTACAGATAGATTGGGATTAAGGATCCTGGATGTGAGCTCTGGGGTGGGGGGACGGAAAAATTGGCTGGGGCCAGGGGTTGTGAGTTGGGAACTAGGCGTGGGGTGAGGTAGGGGTTTGGAAAATTGGGAAAGCTAGAAAACTGGAGTTGAAAGTTCGGGAACGGGTAAGCGCAGGACTGAGGGAATTGGGGGTGAGGAAGGATGGGCATGGGAAGGGCCCAGCGAGTGCTGGGAAACTGGGGTTTAAGACAGGTACAAAGGTCGTTGTAGAAACTGCAGTAAAACTACCACACTGCTTCACCAAACAAATCTAAGTCTTGTAGCTGTATTGGGTATTTCTGGCCCAGGTAATTAATGCAATGTTTAATGGACTTTTATTTAATCAAAATACCCAGTACAATGACTTACTTTAATGCTAAGTCAATATTTTTATAGTGTGGGGTTTGGTGTAAGGGAAACTATGAATTAGGTGGATAGCGTGGCTAAGGAAATAGACTTGTGTTTCTGTGATGTGGAGACTGTTGTGAAGCACTACTCTGGAGCTGGTTTAGGGTCTACAAATTGAGGTTTGTGGAAGGAGGGTTATGTTAAGTTTTTTTGTCTCTTTTCGTGACCGCAGAATGTACTGAATAGATAGATGGATAACAGATAAATTGGAATACAAAAGAATTTGGACTGAGCTGGAACACGTGAGAGTGGAGATGGCTTCCCAGCTGGGAAGTTGGTCTGGGGGGTTAAGGGAGGGATGGGATGAGGGTCATTTGATGCTTTGATTTTGGCTGTTCCCAGATTCAGCAAGGGCTAGACGTGAAGCTCTCTCTCTCTCTCTCTCTCTCTCTCTCTGTCTCTCATACACACTTTGTTGTACACAAACTCCTTTCATGCTAAGCCAGTTACACTTTTGGGAAGATGATATTATGGACGATATAGAGCTCAAGATGACTCAGCCACAGGAATTCCAGAAAAGCCACAGTGGTTGGCTGGACTACATAGAGAGAGAGAGAGAGAGGGTGAGAGGGAGGCAGAGTAAGTGTGTGTGAGAGAGAAATATGAATACAGAGGAAAAATAAAGGAGAAAGGGAGTCATGGGAATGTGTCATCGGAAGTAGTAGTTTTGTTTCTGGGAATTAATGATCTTGACCTTATTTTAGGTTCCCATTAGCAATGAATTTAAATAAGTATCCCTTATAAGTCACTAATTAATACAAAGGAATTGAAGATTGCAACCAATAAACAATTCATGCCTAATGTCAATTGATGTTCTGTCAGATCTGTATTATGTTCACTGAGGCAGAATTATTGTCTTCATTTCAGCAAAACTGTGCATGTGCTTTAAGAAGAAAAAATGAAACTCTGCAGTTGGAACAAAAAAGTTCCTTCCACAGTTGTTTTGAGGTAAAGGCTAAGTGCCAAAAGAAACATTAGCATCAATGAATATTTCATTAGCTATCATGACTAACTGTGATAATTTTCCACAGCCAAATTGCAACAGCTGAGAATTGTCACTGGCTGAGGTTTGAGATATGAGATGTTTGTTCTAAGTGTGCCTTACCCTTTTTATGCCTTTGAGTTTGTTCATTATTTTATGAACCTTGACTACAATGTGTTTGAAGATTCTGTCTGTACTTATCTTATAGCATGCTGGTGGGATTGCTTTATGGCACAAAGTAGGAAAAGCTCTTCCAGTGCACACAGCTTTGAAAGATTGTTGCAGTGGTTAAATAGCCAGTGCCTACTTGTGGAAGTTAGCATTACTGTGTAATAAAACACAGAAGGCTTGTGGGAAATGTGGTCTTAGTGTTGTGGAACACCAGCAACACCATTGGCATAATTCAGGCATTACTGGCCATCTCTAGCAAGGTCATTTTACAACAATACCACAGCTAATTTGAGAATGATATATTAGGGTTTAAATATCCAACATGTCACACTGCTCTTTTTTCGTTTTAGCTCTGTGCTGTTATTGGGGTTGACATTGTGTCGCTGCTGGGGTATTTTGTCTTATGTCCTGCCAAGCTGACATGAAGGGATCTGGAAACAGGCCCGGGATCAGCTTGAGGCTGAAGTCCAATATGCTGTACCTCCTCTGCTACTGGCCAGACACAACTGGAAGGAAGTAAAGGGTCAGGTGAGAGGAAGTATAGTCCCATGTTTAATGCATAGCATTGTTGGCTGCGTGCCTGCCCACAGATTTAGAATAGTTTCTTTGGACATTTGTCTATTCCTCCACTTATCCATTCTAAAACTCCAGACGCGCACACTCCAAATGATCTTTTTTGGTTTTGTTTCTAAAGTGGGATATTTTTTTTTTTTCTACTGGCCCATCTTCTCAATATCACAGCTTCACAACCTAGAGAGGAAAACAGAGACAGACTTGGATAGTGAGTAAGCACTCTGTGTAACTGTGGGTAATGAAACTGTAATTTTTGAAAGGTACAGATCTAATTTCATTGAAAGCAGAAAATCTTCTTAAATGAGAAACACTGCCTTTCATGACAAAAGTAGATATTGAATCACAGTAGAATGCCAGGATCATGAAAAAACTGAGGAAGTTGAAATATTTAGAAAGAAACAAAGAATAGATTTACCCATGATGCCACCAGCAGTGAGATACTGTATATTGGACTGTAATGTAACAGGACTCACACTCGCTCTTGTGTCAGTCTGGCTGTTAGAGACAAGCAGAGGAGTAGAAAAGTGCTGACTCACCCTCGAGCCCCTGGTACCATGTACCTTCCAAACTTTCGCAGTGTTGCAGTGACCTTGAGCGGCGCAGAGAGGAGCGAGCGAGTGAGTGACTGTGGAAAATGAGGAGGAGAAGAGAGCGAGCGAGGGACCCCTCCAACGGGCTTCTCGACAGATGATCTGTCAACCCCCCACTGGTCCCCAGACTCGTGGTACATGCGGCATACACACACATATGATCCATACACACACCTCTCACCAGCCTACTCCTGCAGCACAGCTGAGTGTCTGACAGAGAGGTGGTTGGTGGAGAATGCGCGTACCTTCCTCCTCAACTCCATCGATCACACCCAACACAACGCTTTCTTTCTCTATCTTTCACTTCCTGCCTTCTCTCTCATACATTATCTTTCATCTCTTTTATAACCTTCCTCTCTTTCTTGCTGTGGGTCCCTCGTGCTCTCTCACTCACTATTTGTTTTGCATGCTTCTCTCCAATTTATCATGTGTTTTATTTGTCTTTGCCTAAATCTACAGAGTTAGTTGAGGAGACAAAAAGAAAAAAGCTTAATCACTGAAAAATGGACACTGTGGAGAACACACACTGGTCTGTAATCAAAGTACAAGCTGGAACACTCTTGATTATATTAGGCCTGTGAAGTGCTGTAACAAACATGTGAAACAAGGCCCGTCGTGAATGGCTGTTGTTAACAAATCCGAAATTGCAAACTATTGATTAGCTCACTCGCTGTTCATCAGCTCACATGCACATTTTGTGTCACTCTCTCTTTCTCTGTGTGATGTACACACACACACACACACACACAAACACACCAGTGTTACTCTGACGGGTGAGAGAGAGTAGTGTATCAAGGTCTGCTCACATTCTTGCCAAGTGGTTGCCTCCGAGGTCTGCAGTCCTTCAGCACTTCACTGTACAACAGACCTCTGTCTTAGGTCCACACACACAAACGCACACACTCAGTGGTACAGACATGTAAGTCCCCTGTGCCCTCTCATACACAAATATACACACATAAAACAACAACTCTTCCATCTAAGTCAGTGAGTTGCAGGATCTTGCACTCTAGAATCTTTTCTGGCTAATTTCAGTGGATCATCACGTGCGAGCTGTCCTATGAGATTTTTCTTTTTAATGGGGGACATGGATACAGCAGTTAACTTGTGTGTGTGTGTGTGTGTGTGTGTGTGCCGCCGCCACCCCCCCCCCAGTGGGTAGTGTGCAGAATGAGTCAGTGGGCTGACATTAACTGGCAATCCTGCAAAGTGCGCAAATGCATCACAAAGATTCAAGATGAGTCACTCCTCACATCAAAGATGATAATTGCACTTACTGACTCAATTACCACATTTGGATTTGAATTATATCCGTGGAAGTTGTTGCAGAACAAGCCGAAGTGAACAGACTGTAGCCACAAAGACTGGGAGACAGAGGAAATGGGAGCAATGGGTTTGTTGGGAAGGAATGTGAGAGACGGTGGTAGTAAATGTGTGGGAGAGATGCATTTGGAAACAGAGCGGCGGTGCCTCCTCCACCATGTGTGATCATTCAGACCATTACTGGTCGTATTGTTTGTTCTCGACGTCTTTACTCCTCTCTCGTCCATCTTACTGCCAACTTAATTTGACGGTTTGATTTATAGACGTGTTCCCCCACTGAGCCGCCACAGGAGGTGGAGCAGCACAGATGTGATGAAGCATTGTCCAGAATCCAAGAACTACAGTCGAGTCCCTGATCTGTGCCAAGAGCCACGTGAATGTGGGTGGGGTGATGAGGTGGTGTTGGTGAAAGCGGCTGAAACTTCTAGAGATGCTGTGACTAAATTAAATTTAACATCTGTGGTGGGACGGATCTTCTGGATGGGTGGGGGGGGTTATGGATCTGATAATGCATCTTCACACTGTGTTTGGTGTTCAGTGGTGGTAATGTCAAAGGTTAAAGGAATAGTTCACCGAAAAACTGTAATTGTGCAATTATTGACTCGTATCATTCAAAACACCAGCGAGGTTTATAATACATCACAAAATGAGTTAGCTTTCATTTCGCCCTCTACCAGGAAGCTTTAGTAGACTATGTTTTTTCAGTTTTAAATATTATCATAAATTTACTCTTAAGAGCTCATGCACCTCAGGAAAGTTTTAAACTTTGTTTAAGTCCAAAAGACTTGGACTGCTACAGTTACAGCATTTGATAATGAAATATGTTCGTTATTTAAATCTAACTATTATCCCCTTTGAGTGGAATGTTACCCCAGTGATATGATCATATCATACAGTATATCATGTTACAACATGTTGCTGTTCTGACCTTATGATTCCCAGCAAATTGTAATTTAAAACTAACAGTATTGATTATTGATATTTTTGTTTTAAACAGTTGTTTCCCTGACAAAATGCACAACATGGGACACAGTTCATTGCATTCAACATCAATTTGATTATTTTCCATGTGATTTCTCCTACATAAATCCCATAAT
This sequence comes from Coreoperca whiteheadi, assembly GCA_011952105.1. Lineage (NCBI taxonomy): Eukaryota > Metazoa > Chordata > Actinopteri > Centrarchiformes > Sinipercidae > Coreoperca > Coreoperca whiteheadi. Next base: position 20,010,788 of record CM022486.1, on the reverse strand, counting down.
GTGATATATATAGATGTTCTGCTTCATGATATTATTATTGATTTCAACGTTATCGTCTAGCATTCCTTGAAGGTAAACCTCTATATATTTGTATGCGATATCTTTGATGAACATTAAACGGGGTATACACTGATTGGCATTAGGGGTACCCTCATCATTTTTTATGTGATAATACGCTTACAAAAGATCCTCTTTATTTAAGGTATTTGATATCCCAAACTACATTTTATTGTAATCTCTAATTAAGTTGAAAGTATGTTGACTGGCTGACCTTGATGGCTCTCAGATGCACAGTTTAGAAACTTGATGTAGCACCATATCAAGCCCAGTAATGTGAACTAAATAAAATCACAAAACAATTATCCATTTGTTTTCCTCTGAGTAGTCATTTATTGGTTATATTTCTACCCAAAGTAAAATGAGAAATGCACTTAGTTGTACATGAAGCGTCTCGCAACGAGGCAAATGTAAGACTGTGCACATAAAGCAACTTCTGAATTTATCAGATGTCTGACAAAACAAAAGCCATAGCTGTTGCTTAATGAAGCATTTCATCTCCATCATTGTTTCTACACCCCCACAGGATTTCAATGTATCTTTTTACTTGATATATGTGAAGTGCAGCAGAGCACTATATCCACGTAATTTTAGAGAGAGGGCTCTGAAGCAGTGCCTCAGTGTTCAGAACGGGCTGGTAATGAGAGTCACAATTTTCTTCTGCACAGAAATAACTGATGTGTCTGTGTATGTATGCACGTGTGTGTGTGTGTGTGTGTGAGCATGTGAATGCTCCGTGTGTGGAACAAAGATAATTGAATGTAAGTGGTGCCTATCAACTGTGGTCATATTTCTCTGTGGTACTGAAACCTACGGAGATTTGAAAACCCATTTAGACGTGCCACTTCAAAGAAAAGAAAATATTACGTAAAAACTATACTGGAAGTTGTGGGCACCCTCTTCCTCCACCCTCTTTGCCGTTGCGGTATAAAGTGCACAAAAGACCTGGCGTGTGGAAAATGAATTAGAGCTGCCATTTCACTGTATTTTCATTTGCTGTCATTGTGTACGCACGAGTGTGCATTTGTGTGTTTGTGTGAGTGTGCTAGTATGCATCTGTTTACATCTTTGTCTGGGCTAAGTGCACGTTTGTATTCATGCTAATTAGTGTGTCCATTGAAAAACAGGAAGCTGTTCCCAGTCTGCGAAGATGAAAGGCATTAGAAGCTGTGTCCAGTATTTCCTCCCCGGTATGTTACACTGCAGCTCCACAGGCTTTAACAATGAGATGTCCGACAAAGAAACAGAGAAGCAGAATGACTGTTGCAGAGTTTCATAAGCTCCATTTCTCAACAGCATCCGAGTGAAAGATAATTGCAGCCAGGTCGGGAAGGTTACGATGCAGAGCGTTGCGGAAGGCGTGGAGTCAGGTTATTTGCAATTAATTATGGCAGAAGCAGTACAGCATTTTCGCCTGATTTAGCACAACTTCCAGTGCTGCACAAACATGAAGAATATGAACTGTTACCAAACTTTTACTTAAGTTTAAGGCTGAAAATGAACGCAAGGTCTCACAAACCAAACATATGCTTTAGATCAAACCAACCAGGAAAAATAAAATATAGGTATATATATAGAGTCCATATATATATTATACACAACAAAAATGTGTGTGTTTCTGCTTACAAATGGGCAACCAAATGTAATGAGATGCTGGACTTGAGCAAGATTTATTTAACATGAAAAGAAAAGAATGATGCATTTAATTACATTAAACTGAGGTAAATATTGCCCTAACATTGTTTTTCAGAACGCAGATAAACTGGGATGTTGAATGCTAATGTAAAAATATCGTTTTTCTGATGCTGCTTTAATAGAAATCGAAATGTGAGCTAATTGTTTTCAGCTACTCTGGGAATACTTTGCTGTCAAATCCCGACATGCAGTTCAACTGTGCAATTTACACGGAAATTTCATTGGATTTATAATCATCGTTACCAGTAATTTCAAAATGTAATTTTTTAGTTCATACTTTTATCAAAGTTGATAGATGAATTATAACATAGCATATTGGCCTGAAGAACTTTTATAATTAAAGTGGAAGGGATCATATTTTTTCATGCTAAATTGACAGAAGTGGCTGAAGGGGACAACTCTCCAAGTCTAATTAAACAAAGAACCTATTCATAATATGCCATGAAATATTTATTATGTGTCCCAGATACACATTCTCCAAATTTCATCTCACATTATTACTAGAGGGAGGCACAGCTAAAGACTCTCTATTATACCTGTTTGCCCTCGCAGCACAAATCACTTGCGATTTTTTTTTTGGTGTTTCAGTGAATCAGTCTTTGAATGTGTTTTTGTTTCTTGCAACTTTAGCGGCCACTGATTACTCAAAATGGAGCTTTATTTTTTTCCTTGGCTTGTCAAAAAGGTTTTACTTTACTCCTTGATGCCTCTGACTTTTAGTGGTCAAAATGGTTGCCACGTTTTGAAACAAGGCTGCTGTCATTTAAGTTGAGGGTGATGCTTTTCCTGCTGCACGCTCTCTGACAGGGCTTCCTGTTTGTCAAATTATCAGTTTAAGGATTGGGCCTTTTGGAAAAAAAAGACTCACGTGAACTCGTAAAACTGATTATTTTCCAAAACGCTTCCTCCCGTAATCAGTAATTGCTGACTCAGTATGGAGTCCTGCATGATACCGGACTGTAACTGGGATGTCGTTTCCTTGTTGAAAATTAAAAGTGGGTGATTAAATGCCACAGCAGGACAAGGACAGTATAAATTAATGGCTCCTTTTTACTGCAGTTGTTAGGTCCTTGCCTCAGCCCCCAGTGAGCAATATCTTTATATTCAGCAACAGGGACAGCAGAGAAGGTAAAATATTGTTTTCACAGATTTTTCTTTTAAAGTTAACAAGGGCAATGCATGACATATTTTGTGTTAACAAGGGAGATGCTGTCCCCCTACTCAAATTGCCCTCTCCTGTTAAAAGCCACCAGGGTATGAAGCAGAAGCCGTCGCTGTGAGGGATGAAGAACATTGCGTTAAGCTTGTTGAGTTTAATGGAGCAGGAAGGCTACAGTAGAAGTAATGGCTGAAGGTGAGCTTAGCTACACGCCTGTCAGGTACTACAGGGAGGGGAGACGAAGGTTATATTCTAGGATACTGCTATCTCTTTTACCGCTGACACCCGTTCATGTTTTACATTGAATACTGTATTTTCATTGTTTTGGCTTTGTTCCACAGTATAGTTAGTTGTTGTGCTATTGCAACTAGGAGATGTATTTCTGTAATATTTCTGCAGAACAATGATGATTTCTTGAAAGCATAGCAGAGCAGGGAATTACTGTATCGTAGCTGATTGTCATTGTTGGTGGTTGCTTTATGCTTAGGAAAGGCCAACCGTTAATACCCATCAGTACTTGTTGATGTGAAGGCCCTAAATGGTTGCCCCGTTAGCTAATTAAAAGCAGTTTGGAGAAAAGGAAGTGCCAAACGGTGGCATTTGGCTCGGATAATATGGTAATGTCAGGTAGATGTTGCCTTTAGACACCAATGGTTTATGTCTGTGTGATGGTGATGTGGGGCAGGTGTTGTAGTTCTTAATGGTCGGTTTTATGTCCGATGTAGTTTGTCCTAGAGGTTGAGCTGCAAGTCTACTGATTGATGGTAGTGCAGGCCTGTCTGTGTAAGCATAATGAGTTGTTTATTAAAGTAGAGATTACTGTTCTCCTCCTTTTGTTTCGCCTCTCCTCTCCTCTCCTCTCCTCTCCTCTGCCAGATGGCTGCTCCTTAATCAAACTCTTGTACCTCAGAGAGGTAAACACATTACGCTGCCCTGATTACACTGACTTGGCGAAGCGTACCACGTGAATGTGTGTGTAGGCTTTGCATGTGTGCGACAGCAAGTGCGTACATGTATTTGTGTGTATGGAAGAAGTAGATGGGGTGTGAGGGGGTGCTATTAAAAGTTAGTGCAGTGGGTTATGCTCTTGGGCACCCACACGGTCCTAATAAGAGCTGCTCCATCTAGGAGGGACACTCAACACACACACACACACACACATATTCACGCATAACATGGGTGCAGAAATGATGGTTCAGAATATAGGTAGAGAATCACTCATGTTCTTAATCTCTCATTCTCGGATGTTAAACAATCCCCTCGGCGCACTGTAGCTATGGAAACACTTGCTGCCGCAGGCCCCTCATATGGCCGCACTAGTCTGTTCTTCACTGTGGTATACTATAGTTATCCCTGCCAATTGCTGAGGCAGGCTGACTGCTGTCATACATTGCTGCAAAAGCCATGAAGGCTCCTGTCACACAATCCAGAAGATCTATAAGCCCCTGGGCTTGATGTCACACAATAATGTATGTCTAGCTGTGAAAACACTGACTTTGAGGCGAGCCATGTAACTTGCCTTGGCAGGGGGAACAAAGCAGAGTGCGGCTGCAGCGCTAATAGTCTGGCAACCCGATAGTGTTAGAGGCAAACAGACATTTTCACAGGACTCGGCTGGCCGAGTGACTGCGGTGTGGCTCCACAATTCTCGGTCTCTGGAAATTCTTAGGGGAGAAAGTGGGATTGTTACATGCTGTTGAGTTATAATAACAGTATAATAATCTTACACTGAGCAAACTTAAGTTGATCAAGTTTTAGTGACCTCAGTTTTTTAGGGCAGGGCGTATATTCAGTGGAGACGGGAAAGTGATTGAGGTGCTGACTGATTGTGCAGCGAATTCTAATGTGAATGTTTAGGAAAACTTTCAGCACAGTACAGTTCTACAGCTGAATGTAGACCTTGACAGTTGGCCTATATTTTATATATAAAATATATAACCTTTTATTTAATCACGTAGCCTCATTGAGATCAAGCTGTCTCTTGTAAGAGAGACCCGAGTACAGAAATGGAAATAGAACAGAGATAAGACACGCAACAAAACACAGCCAATCACACACGAGCAAACCAAGTTCAGTATTTACTTGTGGGGTATCAAGAGTTAGCCAGGCCTGGGATCTGCTCTGATGAACAGCAGTTTTAAAATGGAAAAGAGATGTGATGTACTGAGGCAGCTTTTTTAGGAGACATAAACAAAAATAATGTTGAGTGTAGTTCTCGTATTGTTGCTAGTGAGGACCAGCCTACTTTTTCATATAGCACACAGTGATGAGTATGATATTTATCACCAGTAATGAAACGCAGGCCACAGTGGTAAACTGCCTCAATTTGTTTTAAGGTGGAATGGATTATTTACATGTGACTGTAATGTACAATAAAACACCAGTTCTTAATTTCACCCATCTCAACATTATAGCAGTGTGTACAGTTTGTGTATTACATGCCAGAATTGACGTGGCAGAAACTGAGAATCTGGCACTGTCTCTGGCTCGTTTCTTTCAGAAGACTTTTCCTCTGAGCAGTATTCTGCTATTTAGCAAATTTCCTGTATGTAGACTCAGCTGTGTATGGTCCAATGCGACCACTCCTACTTATCTGCACAGGCTTCCAAGTCAGAGTCTATGGAGTCTAGTTTAGTAGGTGGAGTATATTTTCAGGGAAAAACGGGCGAAGAAGTGGGTGGTGAGTGACTGAACTGTTATTCTTAAACCTCATGAGATGTCATCTAATGTCTGGATTCACGCAAGTACAGTGAACAATGACCAGACATCATACGGCATAGTGTCACAGTCAAGACACAACCAACCCAAATCTTCTCAGTAATACAAAAACGTTCATATTTTATGACTCCACTGAGGTAGGTTGGTTGTGAAGGACATTGTACTCATGGATGTGGTGCAGAATATTGGGTTGTTGAGGTGTATGTGTTCGAACGCAATGGAGGGTAGTTGTTTTGGAAATCGAATTAAGCTTCGATGTAGAATAAACTCATTCGACTAGAGTACGACGATGATGTTTAATCCATGGTGCTACACATAATTAGCAGTGATTATACTGGCCTTTTTATGAGGCCTGATGAGCTGAAGTGAAATCCTTCATGCATTATAATTTTTTTTGTGGTGTGCAACAGCGTAGGCGTTGAGAGAATTAACACTATGAATATGGATGTTGGGTGAGCATCATGAGAGTAAATGTGCTTACTCTATTGATTAAATCTCCCATCAGTCACCTAGCAGCATGGTCCCCATCCTCTCTCTCTCTCTCTCTCTCTCTCTCTCTCTCTCTCTGTCTCTCTCTCTCTAGCACATCTCTTTCCTCATCTCTGTCAAGGCGGGCTCAGTGGAGTGGTTAAATTGTCCATAGCGCGTAAACGCTCGTTTATAAAAGCCGACAGACGTGGCGGTCGTTTGCTGAAATTAATTACCCCTCGGAGCCACAGCAAGCATGGGCCCTAGTCAGTCAGTCACGGTCCACCACCACCCAGGCCCCATACCTGGAGAGAGAGAGGGAGTGCGGAAGAGATCCAGGGAGAATGACATGAGGCTTTGAAAGAATGGGATGAATAAAAATTGAGGAGTCTGAAATATTTTTAGTTGATGCATACAGAATATTTTTTTTATAAACAAGAAAAAGTGATGGCACCAAACAGACCCAAAACCTCCAGAAAACAACAGAAGTCTAAGTAATAAGAAAAAAGGTCTGAGGAAAAACAGTGTAGGCATCTGGGTTATTAATCCAAATTGCATATTTTTAGCTGTGAAATATCACTCCTTTCCCATATTTTGCTTGAGCAAAAGATCCATGGAGAGTTTTGCGCTGACGCAGCCCAAGGCGATAATGTGATACACACCATAGTGACATCAAACTAATCAGAATGTATTCATCTTCAACAAGTGTAACTTAATGAACTTCAGCACTATCTGATGCAACACTTCTCTAACATTAATAAAAGCTTCATCTCCTGTCTGATTTGCATAATTGTTCAAATGAATCCACTAACGCGCTGTTTTTAATAAAGTGATGATTTGTGTTAAAGTGAGTCGTGGATTGCTGCTGAGGGGACGGGGGAGGGAGCAGAAAGGAAGATGGGGGGGGGGGGTGCAAAGGGCCTAAGGTGATTTGTCACCATTTTGATTCAGTCATGTAATTAAGCGTACGGTGTTAGACAAGGGGTTATTGGTTTGACGTGATTTTTCGTACGGCCATGGAGATGGTTTAGAATGTGTTTCTCATATTGTGTAACTCAATATCTCCTCCTTCTTGTCTGCCTGTCTCATTGACTGAGACATCAACATGTTTCCCTCTTTCCTTAATCTACTTACTGTTGGTGTCCATTACGAACTCTGTGCAACCCATTTCAAATCCTTTGATATTGGTACTGCTGTCATTGTCTGCTACACATTGTAAGTGCTTTATGAATGTCTGCCAAGGTTTAAACTGGAATTTGCCCCAGTGAAATCTTAGACCGTCCAGGGTGTACCAACCGCCTCTTGCCCATTGTCGGCTGGGATTGGCTCTAGCCCCCTGCGACCCTCTAAAGGGTAAGTGGGGATAGCTAAAGGCTGGGTGGATGGACAATGGTTATATTTCAGTAGGAATTGATAATTGAAAATGACATTTGTTTGTTAAGCTGTGCCCTCCTTGTTACCTGATATTTCTCTACACAGACACTCTAAACAGTTTGAGAAAGTTTTTCATCATTGGAAATTCAGTGATAGTATACTATACTACAATACAGAATTCTGATTATATCAAAGGGACTTAGCTTAAATTATGTTGATTGCATTGATCATCACATTTGAATCACAGTGATAAGTTACTGCTTTGTCAAATCTAAATAGGTGAAAGAATAAACAAATGCAGCAGGTTGATGAAGAAGCTTTACTGCGTTTTACTATTTTTCTAAGGACAGTTCTTCTCTGATTACCTGCTTTGTTGGTTATGTGCCACTTGCAGTCATGTGAGTGTGAGAATCCTTAAACGTCACACGGGGGCATTATTCCAGTATTATCTGTCTTTCACTTCTGACAGTCTGTGAAAATGTGTGTGTTATGATAGATTCACTGCATTACAATAGATTCATTTGTGAGACACACAGTGTCTTACCTTTTTTCCAGCTCATACACACAATGGGAGCAATTTCGGGGCTCAAGGAGACTTTGACATGCGGACAAGAAGAGCTAGGCATCGACCAGCTCTACTACCTGAGCTACAGCTGCCCAGACTCAGGAACAGATTGGCTTATTTCACCGAAATTATCTTCTGCAGGATACTGACCATGTGTGAATAATGTTGAAGCATGTAGATTGGAAGTGATGTACATGTTAACGCACTCTTAACGCTAAATTGCCAATGATACTGCTTCTATTTTCTTAATGCGTTTGAACCTGAATTCTTCTTATTCGATTGGATGAAAGAAAGCTAAAACCGCTACAGTCTCTGTGTTTGTATCTCAGGAGCCTTGCAAAGAGACAAATTCCCTCATGCTGTGTGTGGCAATTGGATGTAATAGTCCATTTACCACTGTAAATCTGCTGTGTGCAAATACCACTGTTTGTGTGTGTGTGTGTGTGTGTGACGATATCCTGGCCAGTGTTTTCCTTGAAAATCAACCAGAGCAGCTTCTGTAAAATAGGACTATCGTCATCATGACCTCTTCTGTTTTCCCAGCTGTGTCTGAGCTAAGATGTGAGGCTTTTACTGCTCTCATACATCTGGTGGTCAGCGACGAGAGGAACACATCCCTGATTCACAGCGTGGCCTTTCCTGCTCCATTTGAAAACTGCTTTGATGACCAGGGGCTTTAAGAACACACAGTGTCAATGAAAACACTTTGATATCTCGCTCCAGCTGTCAGTTTTTGTCTGGTATTTTTCAAGTGGTGGACATGGTATAATAGTAGTGGAATAGTGTCCCTCCTTAGTAGGTGCTTTTTTGCAAAGAAATGCAGATGCAGCAGGTACATATTCAGTCTTTCCCAGTAAAGTAGGCAATTAGATTGTGCTTAAGACATAATAGAAGTCTTTTTGATATTAAAATGAATGCAATTAACCAGTGTGTATTTACCACCACCATTATGGCTGTCTTGTCACTAGACAAGGTAATTAGGAAGCTTTATTATGGCAGCAGAGTATGGAGTGAGATGTAAAGATTGCACCTCTCATAATAGGACTGTACTGTGCAGCTGGAAGAATCAATTCTCTCTTTGTTTTCCCAAACTGTGGCGTCAGCAGAATCTTAATTTTTCATGATAACTTTGGCTTGTGTGCTACTCCTATATAGTCACAACACACACACACCTGATCTCCCTGTATCCCTCTGTCATTTGGCATGCCACACGTAGTGTTGTTGAATGAATGTGTCTAACCTTCCTCCATCAAACTGCTTAGCTCTGTGTGCGTACAGTATAACCCTTCTGACTGCAAAGATTCAGGAATACACAACTACAAGTGCAATATAATCAATATAGCCAGCTTTAGCTTGCAGCGGCCCTACAACATGCTTATCTATTTCACTGTGAAGTTCAAGCTGGAATTACTGCAAGAGCTCCAGATCATGACTTACCTGTCACAGCTTAGAAAATGGGTCTAGCTAATTAAATGAGTAGTAACTAAAGAAAATTATTATAGGACCTGTTCTTATGAATGAAATATTGGATACCCTTGGAAAGTAACTGATATGATCTTAATCAAAATATTGATTCAATGTTAAGCTCTATCGATTGTTCCACCCCTGCTTCGCAGCTGTGTTTGCGCTATATTTTTCTAAGCAAGCACTTAACTGTCATGTGATCTTACTTTGTGTGGCATTTAACATAGTCTCAAAAAGTAGTTCTGCAACCAGTTTCTAAAACGTGTCCTGATTTAAATTGACCACTGGGTTTTCCACTGGATGAACACATGTTAAGTTTGGGCAGTTGTTTGTGGCATTTATAATGTAGTATAAAAGTAAAATGTTTGTCTTTATACATTTAATTTAAAATGCATAATTTGCATAATTGTTAGTCTGTTGATTGGTCTGTTAGTTGCACCACTTTGGTCCAGACTGAACTATCGTTCTGGTTTCCGTTTGTAGTCAGTTGGTTAAATCCAGGTGAACAATCCGTGTGGATAGCAAAAGAGGCGGAACACATTGGCCGAAATGCAATCTCGGAACCCATTGGCTATCGTCCGAAGACGATTTACCTTTTCATAAATCTCTGAACCCTAGAGATTAGGGTTTTTTTTAGATGTATCCGCATTCAAATCATCGTCAGACGATAGCTGATGGGTTCCGAGGGTGCCGCCTATAAGATTGAAATGTGTTTAAAAATTAAACGGCATCATATCTTTATTTACTTTCTTTTAACTGCCAGTGCGGCTTTTCTCTGCCTGTTCTTGTAGTAATTCTGCTGATCTCTAATTAGAAGCAGCTTTTTATTAGAGGAGTGTGTGACCGATGTCAATATTTGGTGTTATATATTATAGCAGCCGTTTACCTGATGACTAACTTCCTGTCTGTACTCCTTTGGGTGGCAGAGAATGTCTGCCACTGTTGTCAGTGATATCACATGGTTATTTTAAAGGTTAAACGCTAGCAAAACTTTAGCAAAAAAATGAGACCGCATAATATTTGATTAGAGAAATCAAATGATAACTCTATACAAATTACAGCATGTAATATACGCAGTCCTGAAGACACACTTGTTTCAGTCCAAAGAATAGATAAACTCAATTTGTCACATAGTTAACAAGGCAATACAGATGAAATTGAAAATACAAGTGAGTCCATGCTCGCCTCCAGGCATGATGCTACTGTTGCACTGTGTTACAGGATGTCAGAGAGCTGTTTCACACAGCAGTGCTGAGGGAAGACAAGACAAGACTCAAGTAAAACATTTCTTGATTAGCTGAAAACCTGATTAAGCAAAACTATAGTGACACCAGTTTCACAGTTGTAAACTCGAAACACTGTCATCATCAGTGGTGTACACAATGTTTACCCACTTTTCGAATCGGGAGTAGCGTTCACGCTCATCCCCCAGGGCGTTTATGCATACTTTACACTGGTTAGTAGGTTGTGAGGGGGTTTGTGCCGGTTTAATTGCTGCCCTTGCTCCTTATCTTGTCTGGTGTTTCCTATTTTGGATTAAACATGTTTAATATTTTTGTCGGTGAGTTGTCAAACAAACTTCACACGTCAGAATCACTTTTGAGATAGTTTGAGATGTCTTGACGAAAAACAATGTGTTGGCTCCTGGCCTAACCCTATGCTGCTTTACATTTTTTATATTACGCAACAGCCTTCTATATGCTGTATTGGAAGATGTTTTGTTGGTAGTATATGTTTGAGCCAAATATATCATTATTTTGTATTGTATAAGCTGACAGCAGAATGCTATAAAAATATAGAAAAACACATGGGCATAGTGACAAAAACCTCTCAGACGGGCACATAATACACAAAGGCAGCGATGTGAAGTAGTTTAATTGCCCACAAGAAATAAGGCCCTTATCTTGGAGTAGGTTTTGTGTTTGCATTCTGTTCTCGTGCCCCTTTTTCCACTGCAGTGAACTTGCATTGTCTGCCAAACCTTGTCTCTTTCTCGCACACACACGCACACACAGCTGCAGTCAGAGGGCAGAGCAGTCTTTTCATGCATGGCTCACTGTGCTTATGTAAGAGCACTACTTAAACCTGGTTACATCACATAACAGGCAGCACTGTGTCAGTGGGTCACTGTGCCACACAACCACTGAACTACATACACACTCTATGTTGGGCCCTTCACTGGGCATGTGTGAATGGAGCGTCCCTTTGTGCACTGAGGCATTCAGGCACACATTTTGGAGGGTCATTCAAGCCTGTGTGCATGCATGCATTCATGCGTGCGTATGTTGGTTATGCCAGTTGATTGTGAGATACTGTAGAATAGAAAACGGAAAATATAATAGCTCCGATAAAATGGAAAAAAATATGACTATTATGTTGCTCAGTTTAAGGAATCCAAAGACAGCTTTCATTATAGAAAATGTGCCATTGCTGCGCCTGAAGAGTGCCAGTAGGGGGGCCTCTCTGTTTCCAAATTCTACTCCTTATGTATCCTCTTCTCACCCTTTACCCCAGCTCCTGCTCTTCATACTCCCTCCCCAGCTCCGCCTTTCTGCCAGTAGAACAGCCCATCTCTGTCTCTCTCTTTTTCTCTCAGTTTCTATTTCACACACACACCCCAGGGCTTGAACGAGGGCAGGACCAACCACTCCCACTGTTCTATAGTTCCATGAAAAACACAGAGGGAGAGAGACACAGACAGAGAGGGGAAGAGAGAGAGGGAAGGAGGAGCATAGCTGCGCTGAAGCCGAGCCCCTCAATGCCTCAGCACGCAGAGTGGAGCAGACGGCAACAGCCACACAAACACACTCTCCTCTCAGTTACATGCACAGTCACACACATACCACACGCACACACCACCACAGCCGCTGCCACCACCACCACCACCACCACCACCACCACCACCACACACAGTGACGGCTGCCAGGCGCAGTGGGAAGCAATCCGTCAGGGAGAGAGCTTGAGAAGAAAGCGAGGGATTGCAAAGGGGAAGAAAAGAAAAGAGTTGGAGGAGGCACCTTGTGGATCAGAAGGGATTTTCCTCTGTGTGAGTGTGCGTCTGGATAAGGCTATCTGCTTCTTCCTGAGCACGAGGAGTTTTTACCGAGGCTTTTTCTTTTTGCTCATCCTCCACGCCGGGCTCCAGCGATATCTACCTATCTATCCCCGGAGCTTAACAAAAGAGGGAGGGAGAGCGCGAGCGTGAAAAAAAAAAAAAAGGCAGTCACAGCTTCAGCTTCAGCTCCAGACCACCCTCTCTCCTTCTCCTCCTCCTCCTCCTCCTCCTCCCTCCCCTCCTCTTGTCTCTCTAGCTCCACATCCATTTGTGAGTTCATCGCTGATTTAACTGTCTTGTGAGGATAGAGCAGAGGACAGCGTGTGTTCTCCAGGATACAGCCGAGCTCCCGGTGGGATCAGGGTCTCGTCTGGTGTGAGAGAGAGGGAGGAAGAACGAGACTGGGAAACGGATACACAGGAAGAGACGGAGAGAGTAAGAGACGCCTGAAAGCAAATTGAGGGGCATGTTCAGGGCAACAGAGGAGAAGAAGAGTGAGTCGGATTTTTAGAGCGGAGAGAGCGCAAGGAACCGGCAACTGGATCCCATCTATTCCTCCCTCCTCCTCCTCATCCTCTTCTTCTTCCCTCTTCTTTTACCCGCTCTCCGTCCTGCTCTTCAATCCCCCCTATTGTTTCCTGTTTTGCCTCCTACTATTCTTTCATATCTTCCCTTCCTCACCCTCCACCTCCTTCTCCCCCAGCCCCTTCTTTGCTGCCACTCCGGATCCTCTCTTTTTCCAGACCCACGGGAAGAATGGTTTTGTGAGGCTCCCTGTGAGCTCCCAGACAAGTAGACAGACTAAAATCCCAAGTACCATCTGTCCTTCTATCTATCCCTTCCTCTGTGCGTATATCACACACACATATAAGTAAGAGGAGTGCGTCCTCTCTCTGCGTCCTCCGCTCTTGGAAACAGTCGTCTAAGGATCCAGGCCAGCCCCTCGGAGTGATCGTACCCCACCGGCGAGCTTCTATCTCCATCCTCCAGGACCTTCAATTGGATTCCAGCTACATGGGAAAACGTTTGGAGCAGCAGCCAATGTACCCCCACTACACCTACTACTACCCCCACTATCTCCAGACCAAGGTAGGATGGTCTACCCAGCAAGGTTGACGTATTTTACCCCTCTAACTCAAAGGGAATGAATGTGTTTGTGTGTTGCAATTACACATCAGTTTTTCATCTAGTAACTCTCTCAAAGCCCTCTTGGAACCCCCATTTAAATGAACTCTATATATTCTCTATCAGCTGCCTCTTTAAATCCCACAATTCCCAGTTAACGATGATCGTAAGTGTTTGATTTTCAAGTAATTCTTACCTCAAGTATGTCATCTTTCTTAATCTACAGAACAGAACCCAAAAAGGGGTCTGATCGTAGCGTTTTACCAAGCCAGGAAAAGACCAAAATGTACTCACTTTAGGTCCTATGGTGAAACTGCTTGAAACAGCACCAAGAGAGATGCTGAAATTTCCTCTCAAGACAGCTTGCTAAATGGCACCTTGTCCTCTTGCCCCCATCTGTCTCTGAGCAGGGAGATATTGGTGTCACTCAGCTGGGTTTTTCCTTTTCCATCCACAATGAGCGCTTGACCCCATCCTCCCCTCTCTGACCCCACCAGCTCCAAGTTCAAGTTTAGGGCATGAGGCCCACCCTTCCCTCAGCCCTTGTTTTCTCTCCTACTTTGTCTCTGTCCCTTGACTGGCCGTCGCCAGCTCATACTCACCCACGATAACATGTTGTAGACGTGACTGATGGAACCCGCTACACTTTCTTCTTTCTTCTTATTCCAATTCTCTTACTCATACATACTGTAGCGTGAATACACACACACACACACACACACACGATATTTCTCTTATATCTCGGAGTCTTCTACCACCAAGAAGAGGAAAATGGATTACTGAGGCCTGATCGATTGCTCCTGCATCATATCGCCCAGCCCGCCGTTCCCTTTGTCTGCTGTGATTCATTTGTTTTTTTCTTTCGTGTGATAGTAAGTGTGAGGAGTTGGCAGGTTGGCTGCAGTATTTAGTAAATGTGTACATGTCAGTAGGCAAGAGAGATGGAGAGGGAATGAAAGATAAAAGCGTTGGCGTGGGATGCTATGAGAATAGAGTGATCATGCTATTGGGTGGACACAGCGTGGGAAGAACAGGTAAGAAAATGTTTGCTCCACTGTTAAAAATACGTGAACCAAACTGCATGATGCATTTGCAGGCCAGTAGCAACACATCTAGTAGGAATGTGGAGTCCTATATACTGTTATTTAAACCAACAACACGTTGTAATCCAAAATAATTTAAGACTGAGCATCCAGCCAATTTCCAATCTGATATTTCTATTTTTCTTCTTTAGACAGCTGCATAGTGCACACAAGACATACCTGGGAGTAGCCAAACAGCTCTGCATCCCCGCACTTAAATGTTTTTCTTTTTAAAAACAAAATGACAAAAGTATAAATATCACTTGTAATTTCTGACCAAAAAGACTGAACCCCCTAAAAATGACATTTAAAGCGCAATCACAATTGTTGCGTTATCAAATTTGTCACGTTGACAGAAGCTGCTACTGCCTCCTCGCAAAACACAAATGTTACAAGTGGATGTTAGACTGCTTTCATTTTCTAATTTAAAAGGGTTCCACTCTGAAGACATTTTCACTGCTTGTTAACATTTTATAACACATGCCACAAGTTGTGGATGATGTTAGTTTATGACAGTTACTGTATAGCTGATGGGGACCGATCATATTGAGATTCTATAAACAAAAGAATTGAGGTTTTTGGGGGTTTAATACAGCTGATACTGATCAAAAAAAAGGGTAAAATATCAATCTTTCACATCAGCTCTCAACATTGTTTGATAGCTTAATATACTAAAAGTAGTGATAGGAAGGTGCCAGTTTTGACAAAATTATACTGTTAAATCCAATAAACATTGTAGGTTTTGACGAAAAGATCTATTCAGTTTAGTTAAATTCAAGTCACACTGATTCAGATAAGTCAAGCACACACTGACTAAAATGTAGTATTAGTATAAGAGGCAGCTCTTCAGCTTTAGTTAAAATAAAATGAATATTTCCTAGATACATTTGCAGATGACGTGCAGATTGTACTTGCAGCATGCCGACATTACTGGTTTATCTGCTGATCTCGGCGCTGCACACATTCACATCTGGGAGCTGTCTGATGTTTTTAAGAATGTGCTCAAGATGAACAAACAGAAGCTGGAAACTGTTTGTTAATGCACATCTGTGATTTGGTTGTAATAAACAACATCTCCAATGATGAGCACGCGTGTCTGCTACTTGATAATATAATCCGTGTTGTTTCTAACTTTCCTTTCAATGAAAGAAACTTCAAGCATATATATGGTACTTGTCTCTTGGCAAAAGTGTTTACTGAACAGAATTATTTGATTAAATTAAAATGACAAAAACTGAATTAATTTTGATAAATTAAAATTTTCAACAAATCATGCTTAGAAAAACATTAACAGCCAGTGTTTTGGCAGCGTTTTCATCATTAATTTTGTGGTTGCATTAGTACTGAAAATGTACACTTAAAATAGCGTGATTGCGTCATATTTATAATGAACTTAAAAGGGAATCTTGTTTAATATTCTAGCAATAACAGGGAAGCAGTTTTCCTAATCAACCCTGTCAGTGAATCCAGTGCAGCCAATAAAATTCACTTCATGATTTGTAGGCTTATTACACAAGATATTATGCTGCATGCACGTGCATGTTAGATCAACATTTGATGCACGTCTGTCACACCGTTTTAGGTGTGCAGATGTCACTGTGTCACACTGCTGTCTCTTGTTCTATGATTTATCTCTATCAGTTCAAGGTCATCTAATTTCTCTGAAGTATCTGCAACAGGCATCTGGCCCAGACCATCACTTCATTCCTTACACTCCACCCCCACCAGCCCTCCCTCCCTCCCTCCCTCTGCTGTCAAGGTCAAATCAAATTGGATCCTCCTCAGTGTTCCCTCTCGGCATTGCCTAGCTGTGTGTGTGTGTGTGTGTGTGTGTGTGTGTGTGTGTGTGCATGCGTGGGTGCTCGCATATACATCCATATATGAATAAAACGTGCATCTGTATGTCGTGACTGTACATGTGCCTGTAACTTTGTCCGTGTGTGAGCGTGAACTGAATATATTTGCTCACTTTTGTGTGGGTAAGTCTGTAAGTGCCTGTGTGTATCTTGTGTTAATGTGAGTGTGTGTGTGTGTGTGTGTGTGTGTGTGTGGCCTCTAAGCGGTGACTCCCCTGCCTGACCCCTTCTCAATGCAGCTTGCTGTCATTAAAGCTCCCCGGGTCCCAGAAGAACAGTTCTGTGTGTGTGAGTGTGTTGGAGGCCCCATAGAATAGCTCAGTTATCCATCTATATGGACCTTGACAACAGCCTAGTGTTTGATCTGCCTGTGCTGCTATCTGACTTCAAATATGAGGAGTGTCTGTCAGTGTGTGTGTGTGTGTGTGTGTGTGTGTGTGTGTCTGTGTGTGTGTGTGTGTGTATGTGTGCGCACACTTGGATGTGTGCAAACGTTTGTGGGTGTGAATGTAAGCATGCAGGTGGTTTTCAGGTTCTTTGTAGTCAAGAGCAGACAAAGACTTACCAGTTGTATTTATTGTGTGGTCTCTTTAGCTCTTTCTCTCTCTCTCGCTCACTGATCTGATTGGAGATGTAAATGGCCTCTTATTAATCTTGATTCCAGAGAGTGGAGGCTCTCCTCCTGTGGAAATCAATCGTGTGTGTGTGTGTGTGTGTGTGTGTGTGTATGGGCGCTGCCTTCACTGCCTTACGATAGCAATCTTAAAAAAGACACGCTCTTTCACATGCACCACCTTCACACAAAGGCAGTTATAAAATGACTAGCTTAAACTAACAATGCTTAGCCAGATGACAGAGTGTGTGTAAATGTGCGGCTATTAACCAGAGAATTGCTCTTGCTCTGCCTCCATAATGGGCTATAGGTACAGTTAGTGTACATTAGCAGCGGGGCAGGGAGGGACAGCATGCCCTCTCATGTAAGCCTAGTGGCCGATAATCATGGCTGTAAGAAGGTTTGAGGGGATCAGCGGGAGGGTTGACGCTGAAGCGCAGCTGCATTGTTGCATTCTTTATGTGATTTGTTAAAGTTTAACCAGAGGGTATTGCTGGAGGAACAAGCTATAGCTCAAATCTATCTAAATCAATGTTTAGGATTTTCTGAATGGCCTCTGTGAGCTAGTTTCAGTTGGCATATTATTGGTGCCCGTTCTGTTGCTTAGAGTTCATGATTTAGTAATCTGCTGAAAGAATTTTTCTTACATTTTGCCGGAAACCCAGTCTGGGAAATCCCTAATTGAAGCAAATGAAATTGCAAAACAAATGCTCGTAGCTTGTGATTGTTCCTGTGAGTTTCTGAGCATTTTTCTCTGGTTTGGGTGGAATGTGTCACCACAGCAAATTTCACAGCAGTAACAACAAAATCTGACATGTTTTTGTTTTTTTAGAAGTGGAAAATTGGCATTCAAGACATATATGACTGCCTGGTTTTGACAAGGCAAATGCCTCTTGTTACGCCCTCGATACAAACAATTGTTCGTTCCCGCCATAAAGCTTCTGATATTCAGGAGTTATATTTGAAAACATGGTTAGATCTGCTTGACACAAGTCAGACACTCGTCCTCATCTTTAGTTAGTATATAGTATAACTTTTGTGATACCTTCTAGTCCATATCATCTCCACTTATGCCTTCATTTCTCTTATCTCAAACATGATTTGCTTTACTTTGACTTTGCACCTTTGTCCCGCTATATACAGTATATATGCCTATATATGCACGCATGGTGGTGCCTCTGAATGTAGTAGAGCTATTCAAGTTTTTTAAAAATCTTTTTAGCCTGTGATGATGATTGACTGAGGATGTGAATCTTTGATGATAATCGTTAGGAGCAAGATAAGAGAGAAGCTAAAAGGGGGAAAAAAAGTCACATTATCAACCAGCCAATCATTAGTTTGCTGCAGATCAGTGTGCTAATGTGCTCAGTGGCACACGAGCAGCTTTAATTAGGGTAATGAGAAACAGCGTTCAGCTGATATCAAAGTAATGACACATGCGGACACGCCTGGTCATCTAAATAGAATATTCCATCCCTTCAAAAATGAGCTTTTCACATTCAATTACTCTCCATTATGCGCTAGATAAATGTGGTCAGTGGTTGGCTTAGCTGTGATGAGTAAACATCATAAAGGCAGGAGAGAACGAGGGACACACACAACATGGAGATACACATATGTAAACACAAAGAGGACACACAAAAAACCTTTACACTGAGCTGTCCTCCCTTTCCTGTCACTTCCTTCCTTCCTTGTTTCCTTCCAAGCTTCTGTTCCTCCTGTCTTGTCAAACATAAAGTAGTTTGCCTTAGCAGAAACAGCGACGATAAATAATGCAGCACACATCACACACACGTACAGAAACTGAATTGTGTGTGTGCAAAGTAAACGGAGGGTATAGGGTGTATAGCACGACATGCATTCTGCTCTTTACCTATTTCTCCTCACGCATCTGCCTGCCTGCATCAGTTGTAGTTTTACAACTGACAATATTATCATGTGCTTGTTGTTTAAGACCTGGCTATTCTGTTTGAATCCCAGCTCTGCTCTTGATAGCATTGTATGCAAGTGTAGAGACTAGAGAATAGCCTTATGTTGGCTTCTTCTAATGCCCTACCCAACATTCTCGCTCCCTCCTTTCCCTGCTTTTTCTCTGCCTCTCTCTCTCTCTTTTCCTGCCTCTCTCCCACTGTGTTCTGGGCTCGCGCTCTCTCTCTCTCTCTCTCTCTCTCTCTCTCGCTCTCTCTCTCTCCCTCCTACCATCTGTTCAGTTTGCCGGGCCTGGGTAGTTTTTACTGCTTAAAAGGGACTCTCCTAACCACCCATATATGTCCATTTATTATTCTCCGTGGGCTGTTCTATTCTTGTCCCAGTACAGTAGCGGACGCTGACCAGTGCCTCGCTATGTTGAATAGGAGTGAAAAAGCTTCAGCGGGTCAGCGCATGCACGGAGGGGTGAGAGAGGCTCACCCCTGCCAGTTTTGTAATAGAAAATATGCGGAGGAGGGAGAGAGAAAGGAGGATAGAGGAGAAAAAGGGATGTGAAGGAGAATAGGGTGAGATATATCAAAAAGAGGACAGATGGTGGTAGCAAACAGAATTCAAAAGAAGAAGAAAAAGAGATAGAGATCCGAAGGAAAATAAAGAACGATGCAGTGAAGGAGACAGAAGTTCTAGGCTGGGTCAGGGAATAATGGTGCTGCTGCATTTTTAATAGTTGGCCACTTTGTAGCGACCCTTGTCTAATGGATTCTCTGCCTCTTAAAAGCTCCTGTCAGAGCCCTCTACCTCAAACAGTTACTCCACGGAAATTGCTGAGGGCTCCAATAGTCCCCAACACTTCCTGATAGAATGTTCAATGATTTAATAATGCAGCAAACATAATTCCAGTTAGTACGCAGATGTTTTGGCAAATCATGTTTAGGGCTAAACATACCTACAGGAAGAAGCAACTGAAAAACTGAGGGCTTAAAAAATGTCCAAGACATGCACTGATATCACAACTCTTTGAGATGTACAGCTCAGGCCATCAGTGTGTCGGCTTTTAGAACACCGGGCTAAGTGCCTGACAAAGACTTTATTGGTGAGATGAAAAGGGAGAGACAAGAGCACAACCTCTAGCTGTTAGCTATTTTAAGAGCGTGAGTGTATGTAATACAGTGCAGAGGGTATGGTCTCTGGCCATGAAGGTGATCTAGTTTCTGGAGATAGAAGGAGACTCTGTCCAGGTTTTACAAATGCCAGTATCTCTGCATTACTGTATATCGGTTGTGGCCTTCAGCTATTCTGCAAATAATGAATGTTCAGGCACCTCACATCCATTCATTAACAGAGCAGGTTGAAAGACGTAGAAGTCTAAAATGTTGATATTTAAGTACATGTACTTCACATTCAAGTAGCATAGCATCAGCTAACTTTTTAAGCTAAGTAACAGTACCACAGCTAGCGTTTAAAAATACACGTTACATAATGTCGCAGTAATGGTGCGGGAAAAAGTGTTGCTATACAAAAAATAAATAGCACTGGGAAATGGCTAACAGCAAGAATACAGTTTTCAGAAATCAGATGATTGGTGGACGACTCACCGCGTCATTGGTAGCACTGAAAAAAGATGAGGCCAACTGATTTGTAGCGCGTCACGCCCCTCACCCAGCGACTAGAGTTGGCCGTCAGTTTGTAGCTTCATTGAAAATCATTTGTAGCCAGATGGTTTGTCTCCTGTAGTTTGAATTCAGCATAATACCTCTGTGTCTAAATTACAATTAATTATGTAATGTGTAAGTACAATTTGGGTGTCATAAATGATCGGACCAAGTTGGACCGAGTGTGCTTCAGTCAGAGCCAGTTGGTGTTGACAGCCTGTATTAAAATGATTCAGTGTGTGGTGTTCTAATAGTGTTTCTTCTGAATCAGAAGTTGCCTGTCCTTCTCATTAAGATTATGTTTGATTTGTTATGTTACGTCTGGAACCTCAACATCACATGGGTAAGAGAGAGATATAATAATTAAAATAAACTGGCTAAAAATGGTGAGCAAATGGTACAATAGTGTGAGAATGTATTTGTGGGTTTGACTAGCAGTGTGATGCAGACTCTATTTACAGCCCACTTTTAATGTATTGTCATCCATATTTACTCATGCTGATTATGTGCTCTTTTCTCCATGATTGTAGTCTGTGCCGGTTTCAGTCACTTTAAGGCCTGTTTCTAGTTTAAGGATCATCAGCTGACCTGTGTGAGAGCCTTTTTACAACAAACCTGTTGACCCATGATATCACTGTCAAGCTGTGTATGGAGAATGTGGGCACTGGACATGAGTCAGGCAGTGCAAATGGGCAGACGTTGTCTGCATTTGTAATACCTACGTCTAAATGCAGTTGCAGATATTGAGATAATGAATTTCATCCAATTACACATAAATTGATCCAGTATAATTAAGATGCTTGTTTTGTTTCTTGATGAATAAAGTGATATATTTCATGAAAGCCGGCTGTATTATAGTACACATCTAGTTCAGGCTTCACAACAGCTATTAATCATCTCTAATGAATTTAGCATTTAATTAGCCCATAGTTTCTTATGCACACTCATTCATCAATTTTCTAAACTATTTATCCTGTTCAGGGTTGTCTGGGGGTAAAAAAAAACATGTTGGAGAAAAAATAAAACTGTCACAAATCTATAAAGCTGATGTTTCTGTTGTTTACACATAAAGAAATGAAAATCTTGTCGAGCACTTATACATTTTATTCAGACTGTTTCTTGTTTGTATGTAAACAAGTTATATTATAATACTTTGTGTTCATAGACTGAATAGATTACTGTAATTGAAAATACTCCAACACATGATCATTATTTGCACACAGTCTGGGCATTAAATGCATGATGTCATTATTACTGGGTATAACGTGGGGTCTGGTCAACACATTTCTATTTCTCATTGTGTGAGGTGGTGGTTTGTGAAGGTTTGTGCGTTGGTGGGCGAGTGATCCCTACACCGGGGACCAGAGAGATAATTGAAAGAATGGCCTGAGGGATTTTTCCCCATATGTTGTTCCTTATCCTACTTAACTGTTGCTTCCTTCTATCGCTCTCCTCTCTCCTCTTTCCTTTCTCACTCTCACTCTTCTCCTTGTATCTTTTACTGTCTATTCTTGTCTCAGGGCAGTGCAGGTCAGACATGTTAAAGGAAAATTCCATTCGTGAATACTTTTAGACAGTTAGTGTGAGTCGATCAGTGACCTTCAACACATTCCAGTCATTTTTTTCATTTACCCATCTCTCTTCAGCTACTTCAGTGTCTTTAGATTTCACAGAATGCCTTTTAACATCCTCCGAAGAACTAGACCTGTTGAATCCAGTGAGCGGAAAGAGTAATAAGAGTAGTGATAGCTGTAATAAAGAGAGTCTGACTTTTCAGTGGAGAAAGTGTGAAAAGGACTCCACTGATTATCCTTTGCTACATATCGTGGAAGAAAGTCTCAACCAGTTTTTTTTTTTTTTTAGAGTACCTGTCATTACTCATGGACTCGATGACATTAGCCCATATAATTCCTTCTCTGGCAGTTGATAGGCCACATCTGGTCTCAGTAAACACAGGTCAGGTGTAGCAACAACAATGACTGAAGGTCTGTATAATTCTGCCTGTACTCTACATGTACAATAAATATACTGTGTTAATAATTACTATAGAAATGATTATATACACTAGGGTCAGGTAGTGTACTGTAGATGACACTTTGGCAGAGCTTCACAAACAAAAATGCAGTACTTATTTCAATAAAATGAATAAATATTGAATCAGGTGTGCACATCGACCAGAAACCTTTTCAAATGATGGGAAACGGGTGATTGTAAGGCTTCATTAATAGGTGTGCGTTAAACTGTTACGCCATAGCTCATGAAAAATTGAACGCTACGTCGGGGCTATGGCATCTGTAGAGATACCACTTGAGGACCACAAGAATTGTTACTGAAAAAAGGTTCAATTTTCTTCTCCTTTTCAGGAACACAGATCTTCCAATGCAAACCTTCAGCTCACCGTGATCACCTGTAGCTATCACAGTCTCAAGGTGGACCTTCCCAGCGTCGCATGTATCACAAAGTACATAAAAGAATGTAAACACGGTAAATATGGGAAATATATATTTAAAGCACAATATGGCTTGATCATGTACGAGCATTATGTCTAGTGTTGTGTTGGTGCTATGGGTGAAATGTGACGCTGAACTGTTAAGTCAAAACCACGCTGTAGGGATCAGCGGCAGGACTCCCGTTAACCCCTTTCATCAAATATAAATTCAGCTTGAGCACTTAGGGTTAGATTTAGGCTGTACACGGTGAAATGAAGTCACAGAGCTCATCATTACATCCCTGTATTTTACCAAATTTCGCTTTGCTAACACTTTTGGTAAACCTTAAAGTTCTGGTATTTACAGGGATTTCTCACCAAAGTCTTTTCTGGGCCAAATATCTTCAGGACACTAAGATTTTAAGCATGCAGTGCTTGTCTATCTGTTTGAATGCATGTATTTGTGTGTGCTGAAGACTATCGTATGTACTGAAAGAAAACAGCCACCTCCTAACCACATTAAAGTTGTCAGCAAAGTGCAAAGTCTGTAAGATACACGTGCAGAACATTTAACAAATACTGGTAGTTTGATAAAAGCAAGCCTTTCTTCAGCCAGGATTCCAGAGAGGCATCTAACCAATGAGCATCAAATGCAGAACACACTACATTAATAGTCCTGTACCTTCAACCACCCAAACAACTGGATGAAATCCTCTCCAAAACGGCTCCATGTGTAGATTTCTTTATATTATTTATTCAAATGTTACCACATGCTCTCATCAAAATGAAAGAATAACAACAAAAATGGGAGAGAAATCACAGTTTCTCTAGAAAAGAGTGATACATTTCTGAGAAATTGCAATCCTAAAACCCCTGGAAATATTGAACCCTAGCACACACACACAGTGTCCTCTCCTCGATCCTCCAGTGTATCACCATATCAGCTGCTAACCACTGATACTGTTTATATCTATGTCACTTAAAGAGTACTTGCAAGTACACAGGAAGCAGATTTTTGTATCCAGCAGCACAGTAGGACAGCTGCTGGGTGTGAACAAACTCTGGAGCTCGACCTCTATACTCTTTCTTTTTCAGTCTAAGAGGAATATATAAAGAAACACAGTTAAACTCTATAAAACCGCCACAGTGTTTGCCCTTACAGACAGTTTAGCTGGGTCACAGACACGCTCTTGTCCCTGAGCCAGAGGTGGCTGGCCAGGCCAAACATCTTCTATTCCCTGCTAATGAAATCCTGAATAAAACCCTCCCTGCCCGACTTTATTCACACACAAATACACACACACACACAATTGCACAAGTACAAACACACAAGCAGACACCCACTCTCTAGGGTTCTGATTCGCACGCACACGCACAAACACACTCTCACAGAACCCCTGCAGTCCCAGCCGGGGATTATCCTAGGAAAACACTCCTTTTGTTGGGCCCCAGTCAAATTACTTTTCAGAGCTCTCATGCTTTTATCAAAGCTGTCTACGTAACTGTGTGTGTGTGTGTGTGTGTGTGTTGCAGGGGGGGGCATGCATGTTAAGGCAGTCCAAACATAGGCTGTTGCTGATTGCAGGGAGCACGTCCAAAGTGAATGGTCACTAATGACACTTGAAAGTAAGCTGTTTATATTACCCTCAGTGTGTGTGTGTGTGTGTGTGAGAGAGAGAGAGAAACAGATTGTGTGCGTGTGTCTACTCATATGCCACTGATTTATCTAAAGATAGTACAACACCAAAAATCACCATGTTGTGTTGCCTGTTGGCAGGCTGGTCTGGTGTTTGTGACATTTCAACTTGACATTTATGAATAAATACACTGATACTTATAAACAAGAACATGGTTACAGTTGCACTTCCTGTGGGCCTGCTGCTCCTGGGACCCCGCCCCCTCGGTGAAGAAATAATTGGGGAAATTCTGCACGACTACTTCGAGGCTGTCCTCACTAGAAGAACAGAATAACAGCAATGCTTGTTCAAATGCATAAAATAACCTATGTTTTCTTAACCACAGAGGAACCTCTTAAGGAGAAGGTCGAGTGGACGGTTTGGCTTACAAATTATTTGACTATCAGGGATCGCATCCTCCTCCTACTGTACTTTCTTTTAAGCATGAAACTGATATTTCCCTAACTGTAAGTCATTTTTGTTGCCTAACCAACACCAGGGGTGACACAGAAAAATGCTTATGTGTTGTTTTTGGAACCGTGGTTTGTCTGAAGAGTGACCTTTTTTGTTCTTTAGGTAGGAGGATTTGCTGACTGAATCAGTATACATGGCCTCTATAATGACTGCCAATGTATAGTCATACTTTTGTTCAGTGGATAATTATTTTCTGGGGTACCAACTCTCAGCCTGGGCAATGGCCAACTCAGTTGACTGGGCACAGATTGTTAAGCTACATTCAGCTTCTATTCATTCACACTACTGGCTCTCCTCAGAGACTACCAGTCTTTTTCAAACTTGTGCGAGAGTGTGTTGTGTGCAAGTATGTTTCGGTGTGCGACTGGCTGTGTGTGTGTGCGTGTGTCGTATTTGCATGCTCAAGAGTGTGCACGTGTGAGATGTGGGTTTGTGCCTGTGCCTGAGACTCCGAGAGATGAGGCGAGAGTGCCAAAGTGAGAGATAAACAGAGACTAACAACGAAGGAGAAGTAAAGTGTGTGCTCGTGCGCATGTGTACGTGTGTGTCGAGGGTGCGAACTAGCTTTGTAGCTCTCAGAGAAGTGTTGATTTTAAGTGGAAGTGGAGGGAGGAGATGGGATAAAAGGCCTGACTAGATTAGGCTGGCACACACTACTGAGGCGTGCTGTACTGCCTGGCCTTTCAGCGCACTCTGTACTCAGCGTGTGTGTGTGTCTTAGACTAGTACTTGTGTGACTACCTTGAGGACGTTCAAATGGGGTTTGTGTGTGCAACTGTTGGATGCAGTTACTCTGCTGCTGATGCAGCTGTACAATAAAGCAGCAGATTAGCAGAGCCACCGCAGCCACTATAACAGTACTGAGGACACTAATCACAGTTCTGACATCTCAGCAATGTTCTGTGCTGTATATAGTGTATGTTACCACTGTCAAGTGCCATTGTGGAGGGGAGGTATGGAGGTTTTACAGTGTCACCCATCCACAGTTCTGTATGTCCCTACTGGATGTCCCAGATTCTTTATCTCTGTGAATGAGATGGAACACAGATTACAGACACTGCAGCTGTTTTTTTCATCTTTATTTCTTTTAATACACTTATAACCTTGACGTTTCTGCCAGTAGGAGGCTGAAATACTGCATATTCAATCCCCGCTACCCAGACACCCCACTGTTTCAAGTCAAGGTAGTCTCCAACAATAATAGTTCATTGGCTAAGTTCATTGCAGAACCGTCTTTCCATGTTAGTCTCTGTGTGCAGGAGACTGACAGTTGAGGGTAAAAATAACATTTAAAGGGGTTTTAATGTAAGACGTGTGCTTGATTTAACTTGAACCGACAACATAACAGCTTCAAAAGTGGTAACACATCATCCGCCTCACTTTTTCAAATATTGAACATGTATTCCACTGCTCTTTAGCCAAGATTTAAAGAGCAGCAGAAGCTCACTTATTATTGGCAATGTGTTTGTGCAGTAAGGTTTAAAAATCACTGGGCCTTTATTATTAACAAAACAGTGCTTGAGTAGGAGTAGGAGTCCATGGGCTGTCACATTTTGGCAGCAACGTGAGAGTTAACAGGAGCCACTGCTAAATAATCATTCCGATTCTTGGGCTTTTTTTTTTTTAGTGCCTCTGTTCAGTGCTGCTCGAACGCCATCGTGTCATGTGTGCTGAACCATCGGATGAGACAGAGACATTAGTCTGCTACATGTGGTACAGCAGCAATCTGCATATTTCATTGATTTAACTTCCTGTATGAATAATTAAGACCCTGGGAGGCAGTATCTCCATGTGCATGCATGCTTGCATCCTTGTATTCACATGCTCACTTGTCTAGCAGTGTATATAGTGCATAGCTGATGTGTGCATTTGTAGGCTTAGTATGCGTGTACGTGTGTCTGGATTTGTGGATGCCATGTTGAAGTTCATCAAAACGTACTTTGTATATTAAGAAGATGTTCCTTATGCAATATGTACTGCAGGACAACAATGCAGAAGTACCAGAGTACATTAAGATGACTTTCATATCAAAGCTTGACATTGTTCTTGGACTCTGCATATTTGTGTCCGTGGGTGTTTCTGAGGGTTCCTGCTGTCATTTGAGTCAGTCCCCCTATGACTCAGGGTGACCGACTCATTCTAACACTATGGAAGTTTATATCTATAATGCTCTATAAAATCTGTATCGCTTCTCCCTGTTGTTATTTACTTTTGTCCCCACTCCCAAGTATTTATTCCCAGTGCTTTGAGGTGCTATAACATGGGTTGGCCTCTGCAGAAATATGCATAACAAAAACATCCATTATTTTAGAGAAATTCTCAGACAATGCGTTCTAATTAAAATGTAAACAAGTGATCCATTGCCCAAAATCATCCCCAATGCCTGAATCCTATTTGTTTAGCGAATGACTGACATCATCTTAAAATGGATACATCATTTATCATTTAATATATACAGATTTTATTTTTCCTCCTGGACAAGCAGCAGCAGATACATACAGTTACATAATACATGCACAGCACCTGATGTAGGGACATTGCCATTTTTAAATAGCTTTATAATGATCCCTTTGTTTTACTTTCTGGACAGCAGTGTATCGTGAACCCCCTCTGTCCCTATCACTAAATAAGTCTGCCTTTCTTCCTTCAGCTGATATTCCACTGTTTTACACTTTTGAATGAGCTATTGCTACTGGTTCATGTCTTCTACCAATAACCTCAAATTACAGAAGTAAGACACTCAAATACCATTTTATTTAGACTCTAAAAACTCAGTCACGTGGCATGAGGACATAAATGAGATGTACAGCAAGTATTTGAATGTGATAAAATCATGTCTGTATACACTCACACACAACCTGGTATGCCCCTTACCCCTAACCTTAACCATCACAACTAAATGCCTAACCCTAACCTTAACCTAATTGTAACATTTACACTGAAACCAAGTCTTAACCCTCAAACAGCCCCTTGAAGGTCTCTTGAAAAGTGAGGTCTATTGGTCCTCACAAAGATGGCTGTACAAGTGCACACACACACGGCAACTGTCAACTGCTAGATTAGATGCAGTGGAGGCTCTGAGTACAACAGGAGGAGCATTCAGTCCACCGCTGTGACAGAAAATACTAACTGCCGCACTCTTACCAATACCAACCCTAGAATTATCCTCTCAGTGGAGGTCTGTCTCAGTCCTCCCTGTCTTTCACAAGAAAAAATCAATAATGTGGGGGACACTCAGCCTCTACAGTGGGAGACCCACCTGCATACAAGGCATGCAATAACTGAAGATTATCTTTTGTTCTGTAGACAATATGAAGAGAATGCAGATGTAACCTGATGATATTGTTGTCAGCCTGACAGATTTAACATGCCGAAACAGCTAAGTTTCACAAGTGACTTCCTCTTCATGGGACTGTACCTGAGTATCTCTGTGATCTCATCAGTCCTTATACTCCATCACGCTCTCTTCGCTCTGCTAACTCTCTTTCACTTCGCCAGCCTTCATGTAAGCTAAAGACCATGGGGGAAAGAGCCTTTACATACAAAGCCCCCAAGCTATGGAATGGGCTTCCTCTGCCCATCAGAAATGCACCAACGTTGAGTCATTTTAAAAAGTTGATTAAGACACATTTATTTAAGATTGTTTTTCTCTAATTAATTGTTGTATTGCTTCTGTTGTTTCTGCTCTATTTTTACTGTCGCGCTTTGGGTTTAAGACTAGCGCATTATAAATAAAATGTATTATTTTTATTATTATTATTATTATTATTATTAAGTTTGCCGCTAGTTTCTCCCCCAAAATATTTGGAGTGTCCAATGCCCAATATATTTTAGAATATTTTTCTGTGGTGCATGCTAAAATTATCATACTGATGACTGAGTTTTATGTTTAAGTTTTGCATTATCTCAGAAGCGCCATAGTGGATTAAATACTAAGAAGACAGAGGTGAAACTGCAACCAATCTTCTTTGATGCACTGCAGTAAATTAATCCCACGGATTATTTTCAAAAAGTCAATGTATTCCACTAATGGATATCTCTTGTTAAGGGCTTCTGTGACTGTGACTGAGCACTGTGGGAGTGGCAGGTACTTGAAAAATAAGGAAGTAGTAGAGGAACATAGAACTGATGATACCATAAAAACTGCTACATTTATGTACATGTTGTTGTATTGCTCTCACAGATGCACTGCAGTGGGCACAGCAGCACACTGCAAACATAAGAGGAAGAGTACATATCATAGCATAATGGACATTACATAATGACACTGATCTCCCCCACTTGAGGCTGAAGCTCAACTCACATTCACAAAGACACTAAAGTGGAGCAGGCCCAGGTGGTGTTGGTTACAGTCTGGAGGAGGTGTCTGGTGGATTGTATATCCTCAGAGGATGCTAGGTCAAAAAAAGTTAAAGCACAACAGCAGAGGAGAGGCGGAGGAAGTAAAGACGAGGTTCAGCGTTGGCGGGGGGGGGGGGACAAAGGCACAGATAAGGCAGAGAGGAGAAGAAAGGGGGAAAGAGGAAAATATAAAGAGCTTCTGAAATAAGCTTATAAGAGGAGAGTTGTTTGGATCAAAGATCTACTGACGCCCTGGTATAGGGATTCCCTTCCTGGGTCCAGCAGAGTCATTCGCTAATGTACAATGAAAAATTTAACTTTTTCAAATCCATGTGTCACTTTCCCATCCTGGATCATCATATTCTCTCAAGTATTCACTCTAATTGCTTTCAGCAAATTCTCCTTTGCTTTCTCTCTGAAATATATCTCGTCAGAGCTATACTGCTAGGGCACCAGGGTTCTTAATCTTGCACTTCTTATCATTGTGTGCTTATGGTTTTCTTGCCCAAGGAAGCGTATTCACATACTAGATTGCAAAAGTGTAAAAATAAAATTATGCAGTACATAACATGAGAGAATGTGTCATACGGAAAGCTGAAAGACAGTAATGCAGATTTCAAAACATACAATCTGGACTTCACAACAGTCAATCATAGGCAGGAAGTCCATCTGAATCACAGATTGAGTGGCAAACCCAGACAGAAGGGAAATGGGGCTGACAAAAGTGGAGAGGCAAAACAGAGACAAAGCAACAGAGGCAGACTCTTCCAAAGTACAGCCACAAGCTGTTGGTCTCAGTCTGCCAACCTAGCTCAACTTCCCAGCCATAGATAAGCTGTGTGTGTGTGTGTGTGTGTACATAATTCATAGGCATAGCCAAATCTAGATCTAGAGATTATCATGACCAGTGGCACAGTAGAGGAGAGGAGAGAGGAAGGGAGGAAAAATGGGAGGAGAAGAGAGAAGGAAAAGTAGCTTTTTGGGGAAAAACAGTTAGCAAGGCTATACAAATGCAATTAGAGGTTACAGAGCACAAACTAGTTTATATTCACCCAACACTTACCTGTATGCACCAGCATGTGTTCACATACACATTCCCACAGGCTCCCTGTGTATAACCCTCTCCTCCCTCTGTTTCTCTATCTCCTTTCAATGACTCCCTCCCTCCCTCTTTTACTTTCAAGGAAGGGTAATCCCTCTTGTAGCTAATGTGCTGTGACATTTCATGGTACAATAGGATTTGGGAGACACTATGTATTCTCATGGTGCCGGGGTCTGGCTGATAACCTCGCTGTCTGGGTGATTTTGGACTGCAACAACTCTTGGACTAGTTTTTATCTCACTTTGGAAATCTAATTCTCAAGGTGGAGACGCAGTTCACAATAATACTGACTCTGAGGTGACACGTGGGGGTTATTGGCAAACCACAGAATGCGCACACAACATCTCGAATAAAAAAAAACGTACTAATAATTTGATCTGATTCATAGATTTAATCAACTGCCGTGACAGAGCAAAGTGACAGCCAATGAAATCATTATTCTACCTGAGTCGTATATGTTTTTGACACATAATATGTACTATTGGATATCCTAGACTTTGAGGAAGTGCATTGTAAAGTATTTAACATTTGAGATTGTAAAAGAAAGTAATGGTTCTTGTCTGCAGGGTGTTTTAGGAGAGGAATTGATGTGTAATTTACATGTTTTACCAAAGAAAACAAAAGAAACAGAAGATATGCTGATACCCAAGAGGGGTGGTATATTTTGTGCCATTGTGGTTTTGCAATAGTTGAAATAGTTGCATCGGTACAGCACAGAATAGCAGTGGTGTGTCCAGACTTTTAAAACTCGGGTGGCCCAAGTGACTGCAGGGGTGGCATGAAGCACCTGTGTGCGTGCACACACACACGTCGGAACCTACATACTTATTCCATAATAATGGCACAAATAGTTCTTTTTACACTACATTTTCATGTTTCTTTTGAGGAGTAGTAGAGAGGCGATCTTACAAAAACCGACGAGGTTCTCCTTTTGCCCTGACTTTGTTGTGAAGCTGTGAATCGAACAACTAACTTATTAATGTAAAAGATAAGTGTTATAGCCGGACAGAATGTCTCAATTTCATACGAAGGTAGAGTCTCGGTGTATGAGAGCTGAAGGCCGAAGTGCTCATCTCACCAACCAAGCTGATGTGTGAGGATAGGATATGGGGGGGGGTAAATGTGCCCATCAACCTTCAGGCACAGGTATAATACAGGCAGAGTGCCTTCAGCTGGACAACGCTTAGTGACGGCATTGTTGGAAGGGATAAATGTTAAATGCTTTGCATGACATTTGTTGTGGATTATTATTTTAGTTTGTCCGAACAAAGCAGGATGTTTAAGGGCAATGAACTAGAGCATCAGAAACATACAAACCAATAAAATTAATGAGGGGGAGATGCTCTCCTCAATTATTTTCCTCACGCTTTTAACTTTACATCCCTTCATTGAGCACAGGGTTCACATGCACATAAATCTCTGAACACAATTTGCTGACTTCTAGTTGCTTTACAGCACACAAAGGAAGCAGTTTAGACATGTGTCTGCACGCGGAGGCATGCGCTGGACACGTTTCTTTAAAGTTTTTTGCTGAAAAATGCATTGTGCTTACACGGATATTATTCTATACACACAATTCTTTTAAAGCTCAAAGTTAAAGCTTTTGCAAGTTAACTACAAAAGGGCTTTGAATCACTCATGTTGGCACAGAGAGGGCTACATAAAACATAAAAGAAATACGAACAAATTGTGGTTATGAGGCAATCACAGGACAATAATGACTTGCCCGTCATATTATTTCCTGATTATTCAAACTGTAGTGGAGCCTTGAGTCCTGAAAAGGCAAATTTGATTCCTGACCTGTCATTTTCCTCTGCGCCAAGTCAAGCCTTAAATCATCAGATGAATGACTTTAATCCAAGTCATGCAAAAGCCCCTGATGCTGCACAGAACGTCTTCCTCAGCTGAATGCAGATTACAACTGAAGTGAGCCGAGTGTTTATCTAGCTAACAACCGTACCAAGGGACTAACGTCTTGTCGTTTTGATTTGCCGTAAGATTTGTTTTGAGAGCGTGACAGCGAGCGCGAGACAGATAGGAGCTGAGAAGTGTCACGCCCAGATTCACGAGACGGGGTTGGCAGGCCTGCTATTGCTGTTTTGGCTGACTGTGTTATACCTGGAGGGAACTCGGTGCAGCCGACGCTACACTGTAGCCAATTTAGCTGGAGCACAGCTGCTAAGAGGCTCCCCGAGGTGTGTGTGTATGTGTGTTTCAGGATTAAGCCACAGCACCAATTAAAGCCTCAGACTGGTTTTTAAAGGATAAATTATTAACAGCAGAAGTGACCTCTCTGGTGGCCTTTCCTCTCTCCTCTGCTTCTCTCTTCCCCTCTCCTTTCTAGCCTTCCGCTACTTCCGTCAAATTCCCGTCGCTTCCCTCACGGCGTCTTCTCTTTCTTTGCCTTCCCTCGCTTCTGTTTTCATTCTTTGCGGTTCCTCTTGTTTCCCTATCTACCTCTCTGTCTTGCGGACCCTTGTACAACCTGTAAAAGATCTATTTTTTGTTTAATTTAAAATGAAAAAAACAAGTCTGTTTGTATGATTTGACTGTCCCTAAACTTGAAATTCAAAATCTAAACTCTCCTCTTTTCACCAGGTAAAAGAGAAGGAACATAGCGATATGTTCTATCAACAAAGCATATTTGAGAAAGATTTCTTTCAGTTTACTCCATTGCCTCTCTCTAACTTGTGCCTGTTCACTGTGATATTTCTGCTTCAAGGTGTGTTTTCCCTCACTGAATACTATTTATGCCGCCAGGAACAGTTGGGCTTGATTGTTGCTCTATGCAGCTGCATTCCCCCTTTTCTCCCTGTGCTCAATAGCAAAAGCATGTTAGCCGGTAATGGATACTTTTAACCTTTTCCAGGTAATTTGATCAGCCCTTTAAATCAATCCAAGCACACAGACTGTCTGGGTAATGATCGGTGAATACATGGAGTGCTGCTCTCACTGTTCAGCCGTTGTTTTTGAAATGGGCGAACCATGTCTCTTTCTGATTTGATGAATGGTTCAATACTGGATTCTGAATTATAAATGTGAGCTGCTGTGCATCATCTCTCACAGGGACAAAAGAGGAGTGAGAGTTGAAGTGGTTTAGAGACCTAAATGTATTTAACACAGAGGTTACTTCATGCTGTCCTTCAGTATTCCAGCAAATGGAATTTCCTGTGGAAAATGGTGTGGCATCCCCTCACTATATTATATTGGTTCAGTGGCTCGTCATAATCCAGATGCAATTTGTTTTGGCAGTCAACATACTGTTGGAACACAGTGCATAGAATATAAATTGTGAGTTTCATGTCAACTGTAAAGTGTATACAGTGGAGAAGCATTTCTGAATGAAAGTCCCGAGTGTAAAATTATTAGGCTTAACTGGTATCGTGTGTGTCTGATTCTTTACTTTGCCTCTCTAGTCTGGATAGCATAGTTATGTATTTCTTTTTGCCACATTTTTCTTACACGTTTCTGTCTAATCTTCCACCTGAGAAATAAAAAACGTAATGATTTGACTGAGCTCTACCTTTGTTACGATGCCCTATTATGGATTTTCCCTCCAGATATCCTCAGGTCATCATCTGATCTCAGTCAGCGGGCTTGGATTCCACTCAATATGTTCTTACACTCTGATCTCTTCCTCCATCCCTCCCTCTCTCCCTCTTTCCTTCTACCCCTCCCTCTTCTTCTCTTTTTCCCTGAATATTTGCTCCTCAGATTTGATGAAGGAATTTAATTAGAGCGGACAGAGAAACAAGAAGGAATGAGGGGCACAGTGAAGAAAGGAAGCAGAGTAATAATGAATAGTCAGTGACCCTGAGAGCAGTCAGGGTAAAAATAAGTGTGTTTAAATAAGACTTGGTCAGTCTGAAGAAGAGAGGCATATTGAACCTTACTACAGTAGGTGAGACTGTATAGATGTACTGGTGCAGGGATGGTGCAACATTGCTTCACTTACAGGTGAAATTACTGGTGTACCTCTCGGTACTCAGGTATTACAGGAGCATATGAGGTGAATAATCGGTGCAGATGCCTCCAGAACCATCACGTTTTATAATTGTACATTGCATTTGTTACCATAGCTCAGTAAGATGAGTTTAAACAGGAGTACGTTTTTACTCTTGTCATATGACCTCCATAAACATTGATTATGTGGAGTAGAATACACCAACCTTGGATTTGTTTTTCAGTGCAGCTCAGCTGTGTCCTGTTTATGAGGAACACACATCCAACAATTGTACGAATATGGATGTGTATTTATAAATTTGCAAATTCTAACCCTAAAAATGTACAATAATTGAATGGTTCCAATGAGTTCGGAGGGATATAGGTTCATACAGAGTATGCAGGCTGTAATTAAGAGGTTTTTACCAATTAATTTTACAGTCCGCATACTGTATAACAACACTGTAATTATAGTGAAAAGGGGGTGAAACTGGAATGCTTTATTTTAGTCCTCATACTCTGTAACTACAACGTAATTACAATGAAGGGGGGGGCAAGGGGCCGCTTTATGATCATATTATGTATTTTCCTCATAAAGAAGTGAATAGGCTACTATATCCTTGGTAGCCAGGAGCCTGGTAGCTAATCTACAGCTAAGCTAAGCTGTAAGCCTGCTTTAACTTTAGTGCTAATTATCTGTGTGCTATTTTTGCATGCTTACACACCAAACTAAGATGGTGAACATGGGAAACATTCTATTTGCTAAAAGTGTTTAGGTTAATACTGCCGTTGTGAGCATCTACGCACGCTGACATGCTGATGTTTGGCTCAAAGTACCGCTGCGCTAAAGTGCTGCCTCACAGAGCTGCATGCATAGCTGTAGACCCGTAGTCTTGTTATAACTGACAGGTTTGTCTGAAGTCTCCATTTATATTTTGAATTAAGTGGGCTGCTACATAATGTTAAAGGGGATTTTTTTCTTTTTGTTTTCTTTTATTTGTTTGTGTGGTACTGCCTTGGATGTGTGATGATTCATTTCAAGGGGTTTATCCTAGTACACAATATCTTTGAACAGCAATAATAACCGACGTGAGGTCATATAGACTGGCAGTGACCCTAATGTGCTTCATCATAACTTCCTCCTTGGCAAAATATGCAGAATGTATACACCAACACCTGATATTATTGCTTACTGCAAGTTTCCATTCCCATTTCGGTTGCCTTGTGTGCCCACATAATACACCGTATGTGATGACCTGTGATGTTGCGATTCACTAATGAGAGAAGACCCCCCCCACCAACATACAAACACACACACACCTGCCAAATGCAAAATTTTCTGTTTCTCATTGTTGCTGTGAGAAGACGAACCCAACACATAAGTGCGCGCACCCACACTACAGACACACACGCCAATCTCTATCTTTTCAGCTTCTCATTGTTGCCGTGGAGAAATATTATTCTGTCTGCACACTTATTCTATAGTCGCCATTCTTTGACTTGACGCTATATAAGCATTCTGTCTTATTCTTATGCCCTCTTATTCTGATGGTAATTTGACTGCCTGAAAGGACTGGCAGAGGATTGTTCTGTCTCATTCAACAAAATACGGTAAAAAGTCATTCCTGGGATTAAAAAAAAAAGCTCGGTGGTGGATTTCCAGAGCTCTGCTGTCATCTCTGCAGTTGCCCGTCGGCCCCCCGTTCATATGCTAATGAGCCAGAGCTTGATTGTTTCCTCATATTTTAATCTCCTGCACGGTGGTTGGGGGGGGCAGCAGATAGAAGGAGTGTGACTATGAGGAAGAGATGAGACGAGAGGAAAAGAGATGATGGACCAGGAAAAGAAGATGGGGCAGAGGCTGTAGGCGGCTAAGGAATGGAGAGGAGGAGAAAGACGAAAGATGAGGAGACAAAGTTATGTATGAGGAGGAGTAAAGCAAAGTGTTTGACTGGAACAGGTAAGAGTTGAGGGACATGAGAGGGCAGGGTGATATTATTAATATGCAAAGAGGAGACGATAAGATAAAGAGGGATAGAAGCATTGCTGGATGATAAGCGGCAGGTAGGAATATACAGTTCACCTTATAAGGAGACATCCAGAGTTCATTAGCAGCAACAAAGAACTGGAGCTGGTGCTGTTAAAACTCTGCAATATTTAACATTGCTTCATTTTAAACTTTGACGGGAGTCACTGAAGAACAGTGAAACCGCCATACTTTCCCCTCTTATATAGGTCTGTATAAAACCAATCACGATTTACTAACCCCGTCTGCTGCCACTCATCATGCATACTGCAGGGTGGAAACACTGACCAAAGGGCAATGAGAGGAGGAGCAAGAGACACTTTCTTGAATAAACTAACGTTTCATTTGCATAAATATACATAATAAAAGAGCTTTGTGCAAAGCTCCTCTTCAATATGCATGCCCCCCCCCCCCTTTGTAACTTGCATGCTAGAGGTCATGCAATTAAGAAGGAAGAATGTAGCATGATTTTTTTTTTATATACTCATCGGAGTGGGTTTTGAAGTATAATGCAATGGAATGATTTTCTTGGATGTCACTCAGGAAGGTTTTTTGTTTTTTTTAGAAAGCGAGTACAAGGTCAGCTGGATTGTTAGTTACTGGGATTGTGGCAGACAGCAAAAGGCAGCACATATGCAAGAAAATAGCTTTAGCAAGGACTTGAATCTGAACCAATATTTGCATAGTACATATATTCAACATGAGATATGTGCATATGCAGATTTACTTGTTTTAAACAGGTTAGGAAAAGTAAGTAAAATCCTTACTTGGCCATCATGGTAATATAAACTGAAAAAATGTACTAGGTGATTGTTTTTGGCAGACATGAAGTTGTGCATGGACTAAAGCTTTTTGTGTTCCTCTTTTCTTGTTCTTTTTTGGAAGCACTGTCTTGGCCAGGTATATCCGCCACAAAACCCAGACTTCATCCACTACACATATTCCATCTTGCTCTATCGACCAGGTAACAAAGTCAACAATGAACAATTCAGCAAAACCCCAGATTACGTTCAGTGCCAATGTCTATCTTCTGTCCAATGCCAACGTTTTCCCTCCATTTCTGTAATATCTGCTCATGGCAACTGCAGTATGGTTAAGGTCAGGAAAAGGTCGTGGTTATAGCAAATAAAATCTAGTTCAGGTATGGTTAGGGTTAGCAACTGAAACGCCTGGTTAAGGTTTGAGAAAGATCATACATACAACTAATAAAAATATGAACTTAACTTGCAGGTCTGTGAAAGGTGCATGACAGTCGAATATGCTACGTGCCCATCCACCACCCTGACCTCCACATGTTTATGTTCCACTTCGCTACATATATGGCACACTACTTTGAGTGTTGGTAGTTAAAGTTGGCAGTGAACGTAAATTGTGAGGTTCAGAATTGTCTAATATGTACGTAACTCCTGTGTGTATCAGTTCAGCACATTCACAAACTTGACACTCTTCAACCAGCCTCTTCTTGCTATGGAACATGAAGATGAATTGTACCAACGTCTTTATGCAATTCAAGCTCGAGAATTACATTATGTGAACAAATAAACACATACAGAATATACCCAAATATAGACACAGTTGTTGCACAAGCTCATCTTGGTGGGTTTTGTCCATTTCCCACAACCCCCCACACACACAAACTCACACAGCCATGACCCCAAGAACAATAGCCATGCAGCCTCATGCAGATTCAAATCAATCTCAAGTTAAACGGCTTGCCTGTAAACTCACACATAGCTTGGGCCTCCCCTCTCCGACCTTCTCAAAAACACAGCCACAGGAATTCGCTGAGAGTTCAGCAACTCACCACAGCCTCTCCATCATCTCCTTATCTCCCACCAGGTCAGTCAGCACCAAGCCCAAACTGCATGTCCTCCTGGGATGTTTGTGCAACTTGTTTATGACAGCCCAAGTGCTGTTGATGCTGTTGTTGCTGATGTTAACAGGAGAGATAGCGAGATAGATGGCTGGAACACGTCGTTCCACTGGGAAGAAACCTGGACGACCTGATCTTCTGAGGAGACAGAGAGAAACCGGAAAGCAGCCATTTGGGAAGGGGACTGGGAGAGGGATGAGAGAAAACTAGGGGAGAGGTGAGAGATAAGCAAGAAGTCTATAGAAAATGAGTGAAGTACATGAAATATTATGGCGGATAGATGAACAGGCAGACAGCATACAACAGCAGAATGAGGAATCAGCGTTAGTGTAAGTGGCTTTAGCTCACTGCTAGTTCTAAGATGCAGGAACAAAGGTGTTATTTTAGAAAGAACTCAGCACTGACAGAATGTTTTTTTTGTATTATGTGAGACAAGGGAAACAGTTTGATCAAAAAGATGAGCAATTTTACCAGCAGTATTTTTTTATATATGTATTACAGTATGTATGTTTTGAATACAGTTTAATATACTGCTTTACAAGACATCTTGTAATGTAATTTTAAAAGCTTTACAAATGTTGTAGTTTCCTGTTGCACTAATCCTCTGATGAGAAATTAAGTAGGTCATGCAGACTATATTCTGATAGGTCAGCTTTCTGCACATCTAATTAAAGTGATCTTTTTTTTTATTATTCTGATTGACCTTACAGTGATCTTAAATCTAGGCTGATGAAACTTGCAGACACTCTGGTAAAACATGATATCCAGTTATTTCTGCCTCAAAAAACTGCAGAGTGTCTGCACGTCCTGAAGAACTTAAACAGTCTTAAATTACAATAATTATGGCCGTATTAGCTCAAGGGTATAGTTAAATCTAGTATTACACTTGTAAAATATAGTGGTCGGTGTGGTATGTTTCTGTCTAGTGACAAATAACCCCAATCACAAAGACTGCTATTTGACATGTATTTTAACTGCATATTTGTAAAGGTACGTAACTGGCATGAAAAAGGTCTTAAAAAGTCTCGCATTTAACTTAATGAAACATGCAGAAACTGTGTAGGATTGCGTTAACTATTAGCAACTCTATTATCAGTGCACTTCGTGTAAAGACAAACTTAAAATTGCCAGATCCTTTTTCTGGTATTCCAAGCTTCTTTCTGGAACTGGACTTTAAATTTACTTTATTTAATAACCTACAGGTGTGATTTCCCCAGACATATCATTTACTCTCCAGACTAAACACAGGCTATACCTCTAGTCTACACATTCCTCAACTTGACACTTGGAAACCTGTAAGTATCCAGTATTGGATATCATTAGGCTTGTCTCCAAGAAGGCTATTTATACCTGTACACAGCATTAACTGAACTTGCTGCAAACTCCTCTGCTTCCCCTAACATAAATATGCCATTTTTCCTTCCTTTATTTTAATTTTTTAAGGTATTAACTTTCTAACACTCTGAGGCCAAATGATCCAATCAAACAAGGCCTAGACACAACGGTTTGGCAATCAAGTTATTTTTGTAAAATCCTGAAAAGATGATTTGTTGCCTTTTCAAGGTTTCCGACAGATGCAATTGCCAAGGCTTAATTTAGTTGCTTGTGTAATCTCTAAACGGGGGACTGTATATTGGGAGCCATGCTTCCATTCCAATGTATTCATAAGCTCTTCCTTAAACCCTTCCGCTGCTGTGTTTAGAGGCACAGAGAGTAAGAATCTCGGTGCTGGACCCAAAAATAGACCACATTCTTTCCTCTGTGTTTCAGGAAGCATCAGAAGAGGCCGGAACAACCCACTCTCCCATGTCCCGTCCTCTTTCCCCTTATCCTTTCTCACTCACTTCTTTTCATCAGCCATCCGTCTTTCACCATCTCTCTATTCTTGCCTCTGCCGCCTTCTCTTTCACTGTTTCTCTCCCATCTCTTCATCCCTTCCTTGCTACCTTTCACCCAATGTTCACCCCTCACTGCAGCTTCTTTTCCTTTACTCTCCTTCCTTTCTACCATGCCTTACCGTGAGTCTTTCCATCCCTCCATCTATAATGGACTCAGCCCTAATACAGCTAAGTTTGATGCTCGTTAATGTCTTCAAACGCCTACGCAAGTGAGAAACATTGTGTTGCATCATTTTAAATGCACATGGAGGAGCATATTGCCAGAGATGAGCCTTGTTAAATGTATTGAACAGTTATAGCAGAACATGAATGGGCTCTTTGTTGGCCGTTACTGCAATCTCTCAAGTCATGTTTCTGTCTTGCTCTATCTCTGCATCCCTGTTTTGCTCAAACAATGATCAGTGTGCATATACAACAGCAACACGCTGACACACACAGAGCCTCAGCCTCGCTTTTGCTGAAAATAGCAGGGGAAACCTAACCCTTGCAAGGTCACTGTACTTTTACCGGAACTCTGGAAAGAACTGATCTGTGGTTGTATGTGCGAGTGTGTGTCAGGGGTCAGTTAAAACCCCCTTTCAGGGCTTTCCAGGAGCTACTCATTGTTTGGAAAGTAGAGAGCTCTTCAGGGACAAGAGGGCTATCTATAGACTGTACATCTGAGTGTGTGCTTAGTGTGTGTTATGTGTAGGCCTACTAACCTAGCCATGAATAAAGTAGTGGATACGTAGAGAGGAAGGGCAGCATTCACAGAATGGGCTGAATGACAGATGGATGGTTGAGTAAAGACCCGGTGGCATCAGCATTCAAATTGGCCAAATTTTGGCAAAAAATGGCTCACGGGGGCAAAGTGAATCCACACAAATAGCGAATTCTCGCCTTTGACCAATAGCAAGCCATTTTGACAATGTTGACCTCTGAGTAAATGGAGAGACGTTGAGTCCAAAATGGAGGAAGCTATTGCAGCTTATTAGCAGTGCTGCATCATCAACTATTATTTAGCCTTAAAACTTAAAATAGCACCAATTGAATCAACCCAAAAAACATTTCTGATGAAACATTTTAACTATAAGTAAACTTACACCAATTCTAAGTTATTTCCACTATTGTATGTTTTTGCCGTATGGCAACATATCATAAAGTACCTTAAAATAATATTTAAGTAGAGGGTTAAGTGTCTTAGGAAGGTGTTAGCAAGCTTCAGTATGCCTTGGAATAGATTCTACCACTCTTGAGAAGTATCTGGATTCCTTATGTTTCTCCACTCATTTATTTAGGGGTTTTGCTTTAGTTTGTCACCCATTGACACAAAAGATTACTTTTCAAGGCAACAGCAAATACAGTGAAAAGAAAAAGTATGTGAACCTTTTGGAATTTCATGGTTTTCTGAATAAATGTGTCATTAAATGTGATCTGATCTTCATCTAAGTCAAGGGTATTGACAAACATAATGTGTCTAAAAATACTTACACAAAAAAATTCTGATCTTTCATGTATTTATTGAACACACT
This sequence comes from Coreoperca whiteheadi, assembly GCA_011952105.1. Classification (NCBI taxonomy): domain Eukaryota; kingdom Metazoa; phylum Chordata; class Actinopteri; order Centrarchiformes; family Sinipercidae; genus Coreoperca; species Coreoperca whiteheadi. The sequence goes on along the minus strand of CM022486.1, from coordinate 19,968,705 downwards.
CATTCAACATTCAAAATGGCAGTGGAAAAAGTAAGTGAACCCTTCGAATTAATAACTGGTTGACCCCCGTTTGGCAGCAGTAACCTCAACCAGGCGCTTCCTGTAGTTGTGGGTCAGACCTGCACATCAGTGAGGAGGAATTTTAACCCATTCTTCCTGGCAGAACTGCTTTAGCTCAGTCATATTCTTTGGACGTCTCACGTGTATGGCTCTCTTCAAGTCAATCCATAGCATCTCCATAGTACAGAGGAGCTACGATCAAGAATTGTTGATTTACATAAAGCTGGAAAGGGTTACAAAGAAATTTCAAAGACTTTAGAAATTCACCAGTCTACAGTTGGGCAAACAATCTACAAATGGAGACGCTTTGGGACTGCTGCTACTGTTGACACTGTATGTATGTTATGGAAAAGGCCTGTACGCAGACCAACAGACCTCTGTTACCTGTTCAAGGTGATGCAAATGATGCTGTGACAGCTGCATTGGCAAAACAACTTACATTGTTTTGATCTGTTCTCAGCCTTCTTTGCAATTCAGTATCTAGTCATATGCTTATCAGGTAGTCAGCAGCATGCACATACATGACGCCGTGCAGCAATGTTTTGCAGTGTGTTGCTGTTCACAGGCTCAGCCGTGCATGAAATCTACGAAAACCCAGTGACTGTTTGCTTTGTGTGACAGTTTGTGTCACTGCCTCTGAGCCTTTTTCCCACTGCGAGAGCTGCTTCACTGTACTAAGTGTGTCAACAATACCAGCTGAGAGACAGCCTTCAGTCCACACACTCCGACTGCAGAGTAATCCTTAAAAGAGAGAAACTGGGAGAACGAGAGGACTGAGGGAGGGAGAAATATAGAGCGAGCATGTGGGAAGTGGAAGGATAGAGGTGAAAAGAGCAAGAGATTGAGCGATGGTGGAGTCGAATTTGACAGTGAGCGAGAGAGGGAGAAGAGAGGAGAAAGCGTGATTGCCAGAGAGAGAGAGATTTCAATGTTTCAAAGGATTTCCCTATCACCGTCTCTGACACATTACATACACAGCTCACTATCGGCTCGACCCTGACAGCTACACAAATTGGCCGAAAGAGGTTTCCTCTGCAAGGCCTTTGATCAGGTGTGTGTGTGTTGTGTCAGCAAGTGAGAGGAAAGAGAGATATTTTGTACATTTGTGCATACCTGGACATCTGAGTGTGTGTGTGTGTGAGTGAAGAAAGGCACTTTTCTGCTCCAAATCATGGTGAAATGTGGAATGTACACACATAAGGCTGACAGTGTGTGTGAGTAAATGCTGCCAGTTTGGTTATATTTTTGTGTGTGTATATATTGCATGTGTCGGCATTGTGTTTGTAAGCATGCCATGTGTGCAATGTGTCTTAAGCATGTTATAGCTTTTATTCCAGTGATATTTCTCTTTCAGATGAAGCCTGGGGTCTTTTATTTGTAGCGGACACTTCCCATCAAACATGCATCCATGTTATCTTTTAGAGGTGGTCGGTAAACAAACCCATTGTTAAAAGGCTTGTATCGAATCAGCCCTCAACACAATTCAGGCTTTGAAGCAGTGAGGTTTTCATTATCATGATCACAGACACCACATGCAAACATACACACACGCACTTCTCCGTACAAGTCACACACTGCTGGGCACTGAGCAGCTTCTCTGGTAGAGTTTGGAGTTTGATACTTTTCTCAGTGTATCTGTTTTCTAGCAACTGAAAACCTGTCTTTAATAAGAATACAGTTTCAGGATATGAGAGTTAACCTTTTCTTGTCAGTCCTTACAGTTATGATATGGACACATTGCCATTGTATTTTCAGGAGGTGCTGGTATTGAAGAAAAGCAAGTAGTGTGGCTGTAGGGATGGTCCTCTGGGGACCATGACTGTGCACAGTGTTGGATATTCATCATGTCTAGAGGATGAATCCTACTGACTTTGGTGATACGCTGACTTTTTCTCTAGCGCCACTTGCAGGTTGATATTTTTGGGCTTTTAGTTCGAAGCAGTACGGCCTCACAGAGGCTGTATATTTTTAACAGGGATTCAGTGCAGGGGACTGCTTTGGTGGAGGCATGTTGTGTAAGGTACAGGTGGGCGACTGTGGCTTAGTGGCAGAGCGGTCGCCTGCCAATCGGAAGGTCGGCTGTATGATCCCCCAGCCATGCGTCGAAGTATCGGTTTGTGAATGTTCTCATGTGTAAGTCTGCCAAATGACTAAATGTAAATGAGATAATGAAACACAATTCAGGAAGTCCAGTTGGAGTGAGCCACTGATGCGTTTACAGGATTATCAGATGCTAAAACACTGCTTACCGGTCACAGACAGGAATAAACAAGTATGAAGGTGCGCTTGCATGAATTTGATTGATTTTGGTGGATGTTGTCGTGTTCTGTTGCAGCAAAAGTTGAGCCACGTTCAACTTACTGCCCAGCGTTGTTTTGCCGGACCCTGTGCGTTGGCACCGCCACTGCCTCAATGGACTTCATTAAAATGGAACCCAAAGAAATTTGAAAAACAGGAACCAATAAAATGTTTTACAGTTTTGCTTAAAAAATGACGTAAGTCATTAATTCGTTGTCAACATTTTTCCCCTCTTGATTGACTAATTGATTTTAATTCATTTGATCCAGTCCATTTTAGCAGTAGTGACGTTAATGCATTTTTCACATTTGCATCATCCGTAGCTTGCAGACCCAGAGACAGTATTTTCTCAGTGAACACACTATTAGAGATATTTTGGGATAGAAATACCAAACCGCAAATGAGAGGGTTTTAGGAGACACTTGCAATATAGAGTAGGATTTGTCACAGCCATTAAAATGAAGTATTACCCAGTGTAGCCTTTTTTCATCTCTGTACTTTGTCATGTTTTTGTTGAAGTGTATAGGCTCATTCTGGGCTGTTAGTGTACGGCACTGGCCTATAAATGACACTACTCCACAGGCACCATCTCCTTTTACTGTTGCTTGTTTGCTGTGCATGTGTTGAATCCTGTTAGCGCAGTCTTTCTGAGCTGCCAGCGTGCTTGTGTGTGTGTATCAGGAATTGTGTGCCAGTTGATGGAAGAACAGGTAATGGATTAATATCAGAGCTGGCTCAGGCTCCACATTGCTTTGTGGTGACAACCTGTCATTATCACAAACACCCATTCGCACACATATGCTCGCACTAACGTTTGCGTACACACATGCACATACATCCGGCAAATACAGTACACATCCAAGCACATACACTTCCTGTCTCACCTGTCTCCACTTTCTTTCACTGTCGCTCTCTCTCGTCATTGTGGCACACAGTGGAACTGGACTGTGATCATCTCAAACTGCAGCAGGGTCTTGAACTTCTTCCATTCAGTTCCCTACAGTGGAACCAATGCTGAGACCCGATTTCTTTGTCGAGCCAGTCTTGCTGTGTTGCTCCAAACATCAAGGAAGCAGACAGAGTGTTATTGTATGCTGTTGTCATATGAGCCATCTGGCTTGTTTACTTCCTCCAAACTTAACCTAATAGTTTGCCTTTGGCAGCGGGCAGGCAAGGGTGGGTGCTCTCTCAACCCATCCCTTCCAAACACTTCTTAATCCTTGCTCTTCCTCACTGCCAGAAATGGTCATCTTATTAAGTCATTTAGTCAGCGTTGAGCTGTGTAATAGGACAGTGGAGGCCAATAGGAAACATTTGAGTAAGTTAGGGGTGATAAAGGGACCAGGCATGGTCTGAACTTGATGGCCTAGTTTGTGCACCCACAACAGGATGCTTGACAAAAAAACGTCTTAAAGCACAGTAGATGTGCCCAATGCAGTCTTGTCTGGTTTAAGAGATCGTTGACAGTAGCTTGAAGTAGCGAGAGCACTGGTATAAAGAAAATGGGGGGGGGGGGGGTTGAAAAAAACTTTATTTGGCATTAGTAAATTTGAGATTATTATGGCAAAGAAAAGGGCAAAAAAATTATTTTTCAAGTGACCTTTTCCTTTCGTTTTCTCTCTCCATCTCTGCAGCAGTCCTATGCTCCTCCCCCTCCGCCCATGGCTCCGCCCAGCCCTGGGACCACAGGAGGAGGTGGAGGAGGAGGAGGAGGTCACGGAGGAGGGCTAGTGGAGCAGCTTAGTAAGACCAACCTGTACATCAGAGGCCTGCCGCCTGCCACCACCGACCAGGACCTCATCAAACTCTGCCAGCCGTGAGTTCTATTGTATTCTATTCTATTCAGCTTAATCTGACCCTGTCCTCGCTCTGCAGATGCATCCTTCAGTGCAGCTGAGCTCTGTTCAGTTCAGCTTGTGGTAATTAGTTTTGCGTGAGTCCAACAGCAGCTTATAATGAGTATCAACAGTTTGCTCTTGACCTCTCTGTCCCTCCCCTGTGCTTCCTCAGAGGAAAAAACACAACCCAGCTGGGCCTAACCCATCCGCTCCCTTCTATACTAGGTCATCTACACACACATGCTGCACAGGGACAGATGCACAAACACACGCGCACACACACACACACACACACACTCTCTCCTATCAATCAGCAGAAGATATAAACCCCTCAATATTCAACAGATATGTAAACCTGTTTGAGACATTTCTTTGTTAAAGATATGGAAATATTTTACAGCATGACTTCAGTCATTCCATGATAATAGTAGTAGAATTAGGCTGAATAGAAGTGTAATTGCATTGTAGTTAATGCTACCGAGTGATGCTAATACAATTTGAAATGTGATGATTTTGGCAATCTATTATTTTACAGTAGCTATTGCAAAGATTATTTGCCATTCCTCTGAACATTTTTGTAAAAGCTATATTATAACTGATCTGCAAGATTTGCATTGGCGCTGATGAAGGCATATACCCGCAGCTATGTTACATCAGAATATATTCTGATCCAGTGTTAGAAAAGTTATGTTGTTTCCGATCATATTGGACACAAACAGGAAATAGATATGGCTGAGAATTTGGTGGTATAAATTCAAAAGGAAACTTTGAATGAAACCTCTAAGCAAGTAGATTTTTTTAATGCAGTTTTACCACAACTTATCCAACTCGAGATGGATGTGAATATCAATACTTAGCATTAAATGACTTGGATAGGAATTGCAAAAATACTTGATTGAGACCTTGTAATAACATTCCTAATACTAGTTTGGACACCAGTTTTACACCAAAGGGTGTGAGCAAGTCTGTGCTAATGATGCATTTTATGCTAACATGCTGATATGAGACAGATTACCCTCACAGCAATATGCAGTAGGTGAGTGTATCTGTTCCTCTTGATAATATATTGGTGAATGAGTTGATTTTATTATTCCTTGACTGTGGTAACTTCCGCTGTTTGGCACTTCTCATCCTCTTCTCTTCCTTTGTGCTAAAATTCGATCCTGCACATTTCATTCCAAACTGTCCCCATGTGGACAAACAGAGTCAACACGGAATGTAACGGAAACGATAAACCAGCTCTCCCAGAGAGGGTCTTGTTTGCCTACAGCTATTTCCCGTTATTGTCAAATGTAATTGGACAATGATATATTGAGCAAAATATTCTGCAGGTAAGGACTTTAAATGATCTCATAAACATCTCTAATTGATTGTGGAATAGAGAAAAAGGAAGAGAAAGATAAAATGTGAAGACTAAGACACACACACACACACTCACCATACCTTGCCCTTCTGCGTGTCAGCTGCAGTTCAAGCCTGTTGTATTTCAGCTTAGCCCTGGAGGCGTTCTGGAGAAACAGGGTGAAAAATGGGGGCCAATAAAAGTTTCATTAGAGGCCCAGTCAGTGTGCCAAGTGGCCAGTAACATTTAGGAAAGGTCAGTGGGGGAGGGAGGGCTGTGTGTGCGGTTGGGCAGCAGGCTTAGCCCTGGCTTTCCAAATCTCTCCGGCTTTCGGAAATAGACTGAGTGGCAGTTTCCTGTCACTCACTGACATGACTTGCACGCATGCGCTCACACAAACACACACAAACAGGCATTTCATTCATGCACACGGTGACAATGAATAGTGGAAGGACAGTCCCTTGACACTGACGCACGCACACAAACACACACGCACACTCTTTCAAATCAATGTCATCCTCATCCTTATTGTTACCAAGCGTGGCTTTTTTGTGTGCCAACTCGCCCACCAGCACCACCCTCTCCCTTCCCATTCTGTCATCCTCCTCGTTTCCTCCCTCCATCCTTCGCTGTCTGCCGCCCTCCCTTTATCCCTCGCCCCTCCTTCCCTCTCTCTCTCTGTCTCTGTGCCAGTTCTCAGAGTGTCAGTGAAAAGTGCTGTTGTCAGCTGACATTTCCAATCACTCCCCCGGTCGCCCAAACTATGGACACACTTTTAACGTCTGGGGACAGAGCAGAACGTGAGCGGAATCTAAAGCGGAGCACAAGGGCAATTTCTCTCTCTCACTCGCTTTCACTCGCACTTGTTGTCTTTCTGTCTTTCTCTCAAGCTTGCCACTGATATCTGATATACCACTTTATCTATCTATCTATCTATCTATCTATCTATCTATCTATCTATCTATCTATCTATCTATCTATCTATCTATCTATCTATCTATCTATCTATCTATCTATCTATCTATCTATCTATCTATCTATCTATCTATCTATCTATCTATCTATCTATCTATCTATCTATCTATCTGCTAGTCTCTACTTCTGATGGAGGGGGTTGTACGAGGACAGTCGAGCTTTAACCACTCAAAGCCGCTCACAGGAGAAATCACTGAAGAAGAATATAAAACACTGAATGAGTTCACAATCTCTCGTTAATCATCAGCAGCTGAGTTAGAAAAAATGAAATCTTGCTCTTAATTATTGCAGACAAGCTTCACATGAATGTTCTTGATGTTTTGGTAGCAGTTGATTGATATGAAACCTAAACCCTAGAAATATCTTTCTGTCCTGAATTTTATTATTTAATTTTAAGATAGATTTCATCTTTAATTATCTTACTCTTTAATGAGAAAAACTCTGTGGACAAGAATTGATTTAAGTAATACCGCTTAAACCTTTTTCTTGAATAGGAGGAGTTGTTGTATAGAATGACAAATATCTTGTGGATTGAAACACTGGTACATCAGATACACCTTTACTCACAATGACAATTCAGTCAGGACTACTTTCATCAAAGATCTGCATTCAGTTATATTTGGCAGTATGGCTCTGCTCTGGGAGCTCCCTGCCCTTCCACGTGCCTACATGGAAAGCCATGAGGCGCCTTCCATGTGCATATATGGAAAGCCTAAGGCAGGGAGAGCAGCAGCCCCCCCCCACCACCACCACACACACACACACACACACACACACACACACACACACATACAGGGTACAGAACAGAGCAGGCATCAATGACATCCGAAATGACATTGATTAGTCAGACACAGCATGAAAAGGAGGAGCTTGCGTGGAGGTGGGTTCCAAAGCGGCTTGCAGAGGAAGCAGCAAGGGTGGGCTGGCGAAAGCAGCTTAAATAAGGCGCCTTGTATGAGTTTCAAAGAGGGGAATCAGCTCTTTTTTTCAGGAGAGACTGTCTGAAAGAATAGGCCATTTTCCCCATTTGAAATATTATTGAGACTCGCCCCTCTCTATGATGACTGCCTTTTCACCCCGTGTGGCCATTTGGAAGCGCTATAAACACGTTTGCCTTCTGACGTGGTCGGACAACATGTCTTATGAACTTGTTCTTTTCTAGCATAACCCAGCCCTTAGGGTTAACGCTCATGTTCTTTTGTCAACACTCTGGTGTTGTCAAACATAATCTCACTGTAATTATATTGATACAAAGATCCTGTATTTAGGATCCTAAATGGAGTAGCTCTCTGATGAGCTCTCTGAAGAGTTATGGCAAGGGATGTAGTCGAGACTAAACTCATCTAAACTCAATTTACCCACCACTGTATTTGAAATAGAGTAATACCCAGCTATTTGGTCTGACATAAATCTTCATAGTATTATCAGATGAAAGAAAACTAAGGATAAAAAAAGAAAACTATCAACTAATGCTTTTTCTGAAAATGAAATAGATTTTTTGGGTTTTTAGTTGTGATTGTTTATCTTATGATGACCAACTCATGAATGCACCACCTAACCAGAGTACCTTGCAGTTACTGATTTAAACTTCATGGAATATTTGCATATTTAAGTGACATCGAGCTAGCTTCTGAATTCCCAGCACACTGCCTCTTCATCATTGAAAGCGCTCCAAGAATTAATTTCTTTATAGCTCTTGAACATGTTAAACTACATATGGGGAAGGAATTCGAAGACTTCTGAAGCACTGCAATCTTTCAGTCCTCCCTCTGTGTTTGTCTGTGTCTAACTGTCAGAGAGCGGGGAAAATGAGGGAAATGCAAGTGACAAGACAGCTGTATCGGATCCCCAATTAGGGGATACCACACACAGAGACCAACCTGTGTGCATGCTCGTGCATGCACACAAACACACACTCAAACACATGCACAGCCTCAGACAGAACACACACAACTTACAAACACACAGAACCTGCACATATACATAATGTATATATACACTCAGTCATTCTGGATAGATATAGAAATAATGTGTGTTTGCGTGGGTGTGGGTGGCAACTGTGGTTCAGTAGACATCAAACGGTGAGCATCCATAGGCTGACGGTGTTCCACAAGGAAATGAAAACACAGATCTGATGCTGTGAGGGCCCTCTGAGGACTGTCATTAACACTTCACACACAAACACACACAGCCAGGGTGCACAAAGATTTTGTCAAGCCTGCCAAAATTGGGTGCACTGAATTTCATATTGACGTTCCTCCTCAAATCTTGACAGCCTCAAAAATACTGTCATTTTCAGTGGTCTTACTGTTCTTTGTGTATCGCATTTCTTGGTGGAAAAAAAACCATCAAAACTTAGAAAGGATTCTAAGGAGTTTCCATGTATTAAAGAAGACATGTAGCATTTCCTAAAAGGATTTTCACATAAAGTCAGTCTGTCAGGTTCGACCCCCACCAGTCCAACCCCAGACCGATCATGTGCAAAGCTGCACTTCTCTGGCTTAGTACTGCGTTGTGGGGCTTTGTAGTATTTCTATAAAGCAACAGAAAATCGAGAATTTAAGGTTAGCCAGCTACTCCTGGTAAGGACTTTATGAAATAAAAAAAACTTGTTGACCAAATATGGATATTTCTGTAGGATTACCAGTTATGTAATGAGACCAATTCTGTGAATTTGAAGGATTTCATTCCAAAGCCTGAAAACAAACAACACAGGAGACGTGTAAAATCAACTTCTCCTCTCAGTAGTTATACATATATAGTTAGATGGACACATCTACTGTTGAATATTGTATTTAGAATTACCCATGTTTATGAGGTATAAGCTTTGTTATACACACATCAGGAATTAGGATTTCCTGTAAGTAAAAGTGGTATCATCTGGATGGGACTGACAGTGTCAAACGTTATGGAACTGGGGAACAATGGGAAGACGTGAAATGGGAATCAAGTGAGCAGATTGGAAATAAACCTTCAGCTCCATGTCATCCTGTATATACAGTGACACAAAAGGCTACATATACTTTAATTTCAGGGGACAGAGAAGTTTGGTTACAGAACTAGAGATCTAGCTGTGGCTTAGGTCACTTGTTGGCAAAGTTGCTCCACAGTTGCTTCACACTTCACTCCCATTATGGACTCTTTAGTCACGATGAACATCCAATGGAAACAAATGACATACTCCGATCCCTTTCAGAACCTATTGACTTACTGTTTCTTTGGCACAATGGAAAGTGATGGAATATGGAAGTGCTAACCCTAACCATCTGGCTCCTTGTACTCCTTTGTTGGTACGTTGTACGTATTTCAATAGTTTTAATGAGTGTCTCATATGTCACTGCCATTGAGTCAAGTGCAGGTTGATGTTATTTCAACTGGCTACAGGCTCCTGCTGGAATCAATGAAATTGTTCCAGTTGGGACTGGAACAGAACAGGACATTCTGCACTTTCCTCTCCTCTTATTCCACGCTCTCCTCAACATCCTTACTTCATCATCTGATCTGTTATCAATACGTTCTTCCATTTCTTCACCACAGTAGCAGATTGCTATTGATAAAATGGAATTTTACCAATGAATCAAGTCCAGAGTGAGACGCCATTTTGGATGGTGCAGTGTTGTTGTAATTTGACATTTCCCCAAGGCCATGTCGTCATCCCTCTCTCCTCTCCTCTCCTCCTCTTTTGTTTTCCAGTCCAGCTAACTAGAAAGGGAACAGGTGGATTTATACTTGTACGTCACACATATTGATCTGACAATAACACACATACAGACACAGCCTATCTACTCTGTACGCACGGCATCTATTGCATGTCTGTCCGTCCTGGGAGAGGGATCTCTCTTTTTTTTTTCCCTGTTAAAAGCTTTTTTTTTTTTTTAATAGAGGCTCTAAAGACAGAGGGTGTCGTATGTTGTACAGATTCTAAAGCCCCTTGAGACAAAGTGAGATTTGTGATATTGGGCTATATAAATAAAACGGACTTGACTTGACAGCCATGCATTAAACACACGCGGTATTTGTTTTCCACTTTGTGAAAACAGACAACTGTAAACATATTTTTTCAAGATTCATAATGTGTCGAGCCAGGTACCTCTCTCTTTGTCTTTCTCTCACTCCCTCTCACTTTCTTCTTCACAGACGTGCACAAATACTCACGCACACACGCGCGCACACATAAACGAACAAACAGTCTGGAAATGTCTCACTTTTCTGCCGGGAAAAACAACCTGCCAGAACACCGATGGTGCATGAGATCTTTGTCACGCGTTCATACTCACTCCACACACACGCAATTGCAAGGAATCACACCCACACAAATATTTGTATACTCAAATGTGTCCAGGCACATTCACTCACACACATACTGTAGGTGTTTACACTCTCGCACACACACACCAAGTTTGAATCATAGCAAGGCAGAAGTCAACAAAGAGCCGGGTATTGCCAGATGGTGTGTGTAATGTATGTGATTACCGCTTTGGTGTTTTTGATCTGTGATGTTGCCTTGCGTGTGCATCTGCATGTGTGTTTGTCTTTGCGTATATGCGTGGGCGATTAGTCCTGCCTTGGTTTTACAGTGTTTTTTTGTTTTGTTTTTACCTCTGCAATAGTTGGATTGCTCCCCGAACCGCAGGCCAAAGACCTTGTTTACCACAAGCCATGACTTTGTAAAAAAACACCCTGACAAACATTAGATTTGATTTTAGCCTGTCACAAACGGTGGATTTGTAAATACCCTAAAAATATCTTGAATTGCATGAAAACGTTTGAAAATTGAGCATTGTCTGGAAAAAAAAGTGGTGATTTTTTTTCTCTACCAACTTCAAGATCATAAGCTGCTCAGCTTTCGTGTTCTGTGTGATATCAGCCTTTTAAAGTCTTTTATTCTAAAGTCTCTTGTCCCAATAGAGTTTGATGTGAAGCTGTCAGGTGAACTAGTATCTTTTCTCTTCTCACTGACAGAAGAAGTTGGCTGACAGAGACTCTCCTGATGGTGACAACTAAATGATCTCTTCTTCATTAAACACCTTTTACTATCTCTCTATCACTCCCTGACTACCTCGCTTCCTCCTCGCCTTCAGTGTCTCTTTTTATCTTTTGACTGACTGCGCTCCCTCTCCTCGTCTATTTCTCATTCCTCCGAGTCGCTCTCCCCCTCCCTCCACTTTTTTCATCCTCTCGGCTCGTAACCTCCCACACTGCATCTTCCCCTGTTTTTTCTGTCGTTTCTGTCCCCCTCCTAGTTGTCTTCCTCTTTTTCTCTAACAGGGTAGAGGGAGTATACTTCCATCCGTCACCTGTGGCCATCAGCTAGTCAGCCAGCTTGTCAGTGTGTCAATCTGTTTCATAGTCACTCAGCCAGCCAGCCAGTCAGTCAGTCATTGTGCAGCAGTGTTAAAACATTAATTAAAAAGTCTCATCTACAGAGCCAGGCAGAGATCCAGGCTGATCTCAGCGATCCAAGCTTTCTGTCTCAGTCTTTTTCACCATCTCCCCTCCTCTCTGACTCTGTTTTCCTCTCTTCTTTCTCCCTCTTCTCTCTTCATACCTTCTCTTCCTCTTTCTCGGATTTCTGTCTGTTTCTCGCTCCTCTCTTTCCAGGAGGACTGAAAGACCTGGGCTGATAAGAAACATTATTAACTTCTTTCTGAGAACAGAGCGCTGGAGAATAGAAGTGGGATGGAGGGGAAAATAAGGGAAGAAGACAAAGAGAGAGGCAGAGGTGTCAAACGTAAGAAGGAGAGTAAGGTAGCAAAACCGACAGGAGACATTAAAGGTTGGCAGAGAGAACAGATAGAAAGAGTTATGGAGGTTGTCTGTCTCTCTTCTAGGCCCTCCAAGCAGGATTGGGTGCCATACAGATGTCTGGTTATCATCATCATTTACGAGACAATACTGTATGTGTTCTGAGGCCTGCGGGTGGGATTTGAAACAGATAAGGACAGAATGGATAGATAGACGCATAGATAAAACACTTAGCTGTGATAATGTGGAGTCTCTTGCGGACATCCTGAGAAACTGTTATGGTCAGACTTTGTTCAATTTCGTGTGCCTATTTTATTTGTTCCTATCTTATCCTCATTTTATCCTCTTGGATTCAGTCTTTGTGAAAACGTCTTTACAGTTGCATCTAAAAATATTGTCTCAGAGGAGGTAACATTTCCGAAATTCAGACACTACCTTGTAGGTACAGTGGTGCTCTGAGCTAAATGCTAATGCTAGCTTGGCAACATGCTTACAATGCTAACATGCTGCAGGAATAATGTTTACCACATTCACTGTCCGAGTTCAGCATGTTAGCTTGCTAACCTTTGCTAATTAGCAATATACACGAAACAGAGCTGAGGCTGATGAAAATTTCATGTCAAGTATTAGACATAATAAAATTTTCACCTGGCGCTAATGAAAAGTTAACATAATTATAATTAATCGCGAGGGGAACGTGAATATCTCTACCAAAGTCCAGGGAAATCCATCCAATAGTTCAAATCACCAATGTGAAGCTCATGGTGGTGCCAGATGAAAAGTCAGGGGATCACCTACGTCATTACGAATCATTCTCGGGGGATCGTGAATGTCAGTACAACATATCTTGGCAATCCATCCATTAGTTTTTTAAAAATACTTCAGTCTAGACCAAAAATGATGGACTGACAGAATGACCGACACCATAGAGCCATCCAGCATGGCTAAAAATGTGTTTGCATAAGACTCAAACAACAACCAATATTGCTCCAGATGTTAGAAATAGCAAAAGTGATTCAACAGCTAATCAGAATGTTTCATTGTTGTTTTTACAGATATGGGAAGATTGTGTCAACAAAGGCCATCCTGGACAAGAACACTAATCAATGCAAAGGTGAGTGAGAATCCATTGACTTTATCTAGTGTGGTTATCTGTTGCCTTGCAAAGTCAGCCTATACTTCACAAACTCAGATTTCGATATGAGATTTGAGTCCGGGAAACATCAGTGGAGAATTTTATAAACTTGGCAGCTTAAAGGCAGACCACTATGGGGAGTTGTTTTGTTTTATAATATCCACTCCTCTTGTACTTTTTTGCACCCCCAATTAATCAATGTCCAAATGTTTTACACTGGTCTAAAGTGTCTGTCTTTCTGTGACATCAAATTCAAACAAATTACTTCCAAGTTGTGTGAGCCACCCGGTGCGCTGTTGCAAGTCCATGAGTTTGCCTCCGTTTGTGTGTTTGGCTATGTAAGGGTGTGTGTTTTTAAACTGTATACAATAGAACAGTATTGACTGCCATAATGAGCATGACATCCTTCAATCTATCTAAATGATGCACTGCTAGAGTACCTTTATTTTGATTTTACTTCTCTATGAAGATGATTTCAGCATTGCACCCTAATGATACTCAGAGTTAAGCAGCTTTTGAAAGCAATATGTTGGCATTGTTGTCATTGGCCAAATCAAAACGGAGAACACCATACAATAACCACAATGTGTTTCAAATAGTCGCTGTGGCGAATGGGGCTCACTCAAGTGTCTTCTGATGAGGGTCTGCTTGATTGTTGGAGTGGTCTGAACAAAGCACTAATCAATATGATTGTAGTCGTCTGCTTTTGAAGAGGCACACAAGAGCATGTGTTCAGCATGATTGCTGCTCATCTGCCAGGGCTGTACTCAAAGGTATACTGACATGGTTAAGGACAACAGCACAAATGCCCTGTAATCAGCGCATCCGCTTCAGTAATATGAGTGAAGGAAAAGCCAGTTTGATACCGATGACAGAGATATTAATGTGAATTTTACGACTTCATCTGCTGTGATTTCTTAAAGGGGACAGTTCATCCCAAAATCCAAAATCCATATCTTTCCTCTTACCTGTAGTGCTGTTTATCCATCTAGATAATTTTGGTATGAGTTTCCAAGTTTTGGAGATATGGGCCGTAGAGAGGTCTGCATTTTTTTAATATAATGAGGTTATATGGCAATCAGCTTGTGTTTCTCACAGAACATACATTCGAAAAACTCACAGCAAGGTTTGTGAATTATCTTGAGGACGCGGGTCATGATTTCTGGAAAGAGACATTGCTGTTGAGTTTTTCAAATGTATTTTTCTTTACATCTTCACGGCCGATATCTCCAAAACTCGGCAACTCACACTGAAACAATCTAGATAGATAAATAGCACTACAGGTAAGAGGAAATATACATATTTTTGATTAATCAACTGTCCCTTTTAAGATAAAATATTTTGAGTAACGTTATAATCGGAACACCAAACTTCATTGAGTCACCCCTGAAAACTCTTTTACTTCAGTTATTATCTTGGATCTTTTGAATTAGCCAGTTATATAAATCTTACCAACTTCATCATTCTAGTACCTGCTTTGGCATCACATAATCAAATATGGCTTTGAGCTCTGAAAGCATATTGAAATGCCTGTCCTGACATCATTATAGCATAAGTGGTGGGAAGGCAGAGAATTCTATAAGCCCAGTGATAATTATCAGTTAGTTTTCCATTTTCTCAACTCATTAAATTTTTTCATTGGTGTTACTTGAAATTGAGATTTAAAAACCTGAATCACTAGAGCCTCAGTGCTCCATTTCATGATTATTATGTTTGCCAATTATGACTTTGTGCTTCTCAATAGTATGATTTACAAATGGAAAATAATATATTTTATTTAAGGTCAATTGCATTTGATAAGGCCATTTCCATCCAGTGCTTAAGTGGTGATAGTCTATAATATTCTCATTGTTAAGAAATACTATGGAAAAACAACCAATGCCAAAGCCTGATATAGTGTTTTCCTCTGTGCCATAGAGCTCCTTTGTTGTCCAAAAACAATTAAAAACACATCAGTGAGCCACATCGTTGCTCTGGGTGTTCCTTCATTAGCATGGACATGGGCACTGTGGTTTATTTTGATTCAATTCTGCATAGTTCTGCTGCCATAAATGCTCACTAGAGCACCAAAGTGTATTCCGCAGCTGAAAATAGTCCTAAACAAACTACAGTGCCCAGCTGTTTGAGGAAATTACTTTTAAAAAAAAATATGAAACAATGTATTTGTGACCTGTTTTTAAAGATTGACATATTTAGAAGAAATGAATAAGCTTGGGGCTAAGAGCTACAGACAGGGTAGTGAAGTTGGTTAAGTATTGATTAACGGACCAACACATTGTTGGTTTTGATCTTCTAATGGGATTTTGTTGGGATTTACCATTTACCATTCCGCATCTGCGTGTGTTGCTTACATTTCATCAGCTGCCCTATGTCCGCAACTGACTGTGTGGATTGTGCATGTGCAGTGCAGTTAGTAAAAACAGAACTGGCTTTCTATCCACTGTCCATGTTCATGTCTCTTGGATTTCTGTTCCTAAATCAGATAAATAGTACAGTGAGTGAAATTTGCTGCCAATACTAGTAATGCAAGTAAAAAGACTGAAGGTCTGTGATTTAATACTCAGCAAGCGACCAGATGTTTTGCAACATCAGTTAATGGCTCTAGACTCAAGCAGCAAGTTGACAGCCTGGTTGAATCACATTCAATCACATTTTGTGGACTAACGTGGGTCAACTAAGAATAAAAACAGAGCAAAGGTTTGAATTTGCAGCTGGAGGAGCCACATGTGATGACACGCAGCTACAAGAATGAACTGTTGTATTGTGCATATGAATCATCATGCTAGAGTCAAATACAGATTAGCTAAAGATATACAAGAAAAGAGTGGCTTCAAAGTTAAGTGTCCATACACAAATGTGATTTTCTTTTTACAAATGTGTGAAAATTCTGATTTAAAACATCAGTAAAACAAAAAAGTAGTACAAATGGACTTTTAAAATGACCATTTGCTGTTCAACAACAAAACAGTCTTTTATGTTTTTATTATTTTTTCTTTTCCTTTATTTGTCTGCTCAAATGGTTATAATTACTAAACATTGCAGAGACTTTTTCAAAATGCAAACGGATTCATTCAGCAATAAATGTATGCTTATTATTTAATGCACAAAATACCCAGAATGCAGCAGCTGTAGAAGCATAAGCAATTTTTACAGGCTGTGGCCCTCAACAGCAATCTCACTGCTTGTGATGTAGACTACATACATCCCTTAGTCAGTTGTTAACTCACAATGAAGGAGTTTCATTATCAGTCGGCCATTAGAATGCCTTACAACCGGATAAGTGTTGGTTTGATTGCAGAGGCATTCAGTGGGGACAAGATAAGTGCTTAGCGTGACTAAGAGAGTACAAATTGGCACAGTGACTTCTCTTGGAAAGGGAGGGATGGATTGGAGGAGGCACGGGGAGGTGAAGGGAGGGGGTAAAAATAACCTGGGGCTGACAGAAAAGGAAGGGGACCATTTGAAACTTATGATTTAGCAGACAGCCTCTTCTTTTCAGGAAGAAAGAGAGAGAGGTGGAGAGGGTGAGAGATCTAGACAAAGAGACAGGTAAATAAATAAAGTCTTCATCCTTTGCAGTCTGCAGGGATAGTGTTTGGTCAGTTTGTATACAACTGTTGGCATCCAATTTTTCTGTGATCTAAATGATATTGTGGTGGTCTGAAATTTGATGATTCCTGGGCTTTTACAATGCCCCCACGCCCTGTTCAGTGAATGCAAAAATGCATTACCTTCAAGGCTTCTTTACTTCTTTGTCCCTGAAAGGTTGATGTTTCTCTCTTGAAGAATATGTATATATATTAATAGGGTGCATACATACATTAGAATGATAGCCCTAAAAACGCTATCCTGAGAAATACTGTTTAATTAATTGTCATTTCAGTGTTGTTCTCTGAAATATTTTAATGATTGTCTTTGTTAAGTCCTTTGTAGCAGGTTCAATGTTAAATACAGTTTTCTAGTTAACAGCGTGGGAGCTCTGGGGGAGGGAGAGGGCACAGAGCACAGGATGGAGGAAGGAAGGGAGAGGAAACCACTTTAGATTGTAAAGGATTTCCATTTCCCAAAGACAAGCACCCTCCCTCTCACCGTCTCCTGCCTTTTCTCCGCCTCCCTCCCGCTCCCGTTGCTCATCTCATTCTTACTCTCTCTCTCTCTCTCTGTCTATACCTGCCACTCTCTCCCCCCCCCGACTCACTGCCTCCCCCCATTCCTCCTTTGCCTGTCTCTCTCCTTTTCCCTCTGTACTTGGTTAGCCCATTCTAATGGCCCAAGGCCAGGAACTCTGGGAGCTCAGGAGATTAGATGGGAGCTAGGGATATGTGTGTATGTGTGTGTGTTGTCATGTTTATCTGTGTCTTTGAGTGTGTATTCATGTGTGTGTCTGTGCGCTGCGTAATAAAATGTTTCTTTTTTTCATTCACGAGTCAAATATTTGTGAGGCCTGACTGAGCAAGATGAATTTTCATCTCTGTGTCATCATAAGGCCACAGATGGAAGGGACAGAGCACAAATAAGAAGGATTATATAATACAGAGATATTATTTTCATTCTTCCCATCCCTGGAAATATCCGTATCATCGTGCTCAGAAGAGCTATCACTGACATCCACATGAGATGGGAGCTTCCACCGAAGTAAAAAGGGTAGGTTTTAGTGTATAGGCAATATGAACACTTACAAATTACATGTAGGGCAGAAGCGCGACGTAGTGATTTAGGAAACTGTCCATCAGCCTGGAAGGCAGGCATCTGCTCACAGACTCAACAAGCTTTCACCCAGTTGAAGAGTCCTTGAGCAAGACAATGAGAATGTTCTGTCTCGGACACCTGACCTCTGACCTCCCTGGAAAAAGAGGGAGATAAATTTTCAGAAAACACAGATCTCTCCTTGAGTGATGAATACAGTTAACACAAATGGTGAGATTGAAGTCTGACGCTCTATCACACCGAACTAGTCAGTGAGATGAGTACTTGGAGTAAAAAATGTCATCATGCCTCAAGAATGGTGAATGGTGTGACATATTTTTCTGCTCACGCCGACACTCAGACATCGTTAGATGTCAGGTCTAACCAAAATGTGAAGGTCAAAGCTAGATTACATGCCAACATCTACACCGACTAAATATTTTATTAAGAGATTTGTGTACAAGGCTCCTGAGACATGGACTCAGTTTTCTGGTACTGTAATACCAAGGACACATTTGATATGAGCAACACAGTTCATTTGTAAATCACTTAAAACAGAGCAGCTCCAAGAAGTGGCTCTTGGTTACATTGCAGATTCAAGTCTCAAGCCTCTGATGGTCGTAAACAGGCAGAATCGGCTGATTACACCTAAGGGCTGTGCTTTCACTCTACAGAATCTCCTATTAGCACAGTAAGTTACCACCATTGGTTTTAAATATTCCATTGACTGTGTTCAAATTCAACAAAATAACCTGTGCAAATATGTTGATCCCTACAGTATTATACTGATACCACTTAAAAAACACACTGTACTACTGCACAGTGTAAGATAAATAAAAACAGAAAGGAGTAGTTACAGTACATTAGTTAAATAAAGTCATTAAGTATAATACTAAGTGACCGAGTACTATAAAGAGTTCCTAATATTTTAAAGTATTGGAACATGGAACCCCCCGCTGCCCTCATAACACAAAAATATCCATAATGAATTTCATGCTTAATAATTACAAAGTAGGAAATGGATATGGTTAAATAAACTATTTAACAAATAAACTACTCGTATGAGTCAGTTTGAAGGTGTCACAGTGCTGTCTAGGAGCTTTATGCTCTCGTAAATATGGTTTGTTTTGCTGATGGAGCTAAATAATGAACTGAAACTTAGCTCCGATAAGTAACTTATATGGCTGGTACACAGAAAACAGCCTATTATTTATTAAGTAGCCATCTTTTATATCCTTAAAAGAGTACTTCAGCAAATTTAGCATCGCACTCCTATTACATTGTTGGACTCTGGACTGTTCAAAAACCCCCATCTATTTCACGCATTCTTCTTCCTCCTAAAACCTCCTGCTACATTACCGACAATTCAATACCAACGGTTCTGTCGGAGATTTGGGTGTGTTTATGCTAGGACCAGGTGCCGGTTGAGGAGTGGGCTACAGAGGTCTGATACCACACTTCTTTCTAACTCCACACCCCAGATCATTTTAATTTTCCAACTTTTGTAGTCTTCAGCCGCAACCGACACTGACTCAAGTGAAGTATTTTGGTGTGGCCCTAATTAGATAAATACAGATTTACAAAAACACTGGGAACGCTTGTGTATGTGATGTGCATCTATGCTTGCATATATTGATGAATTAGTTTTTTCTGCAGACTGTATGTGTATCCATGCTTGTCGGCATGTGTTTGTCACAGTTGTTAATATCTGCACGTTATATGTGTATTTACTACAGTAAGAACTTGCATGTGTGTTTGTGTTATCCTATTTGGGTTAAATTATGGGTTTCTCATTAGCGACAGCATAAATATTTTGTGTGCAGTACATATCTTGCTGTGGAAGCAGCTTGGTGTCTTTGAACAATAAAAAATCATCTGCTTATCAGCACAACAGTGTGACTCCAAATCCTGGAAAAGACAGACAGACAAGAACAGATGTTAGGAATGAAAAGTGTGTGTGTGTGTGTGTGTGTGTGTGTATTCTTGTGTGAGATCGAGAAAGGCAGAGGGATAGTGTATTCCCTCATTCTTAACATGTTTACATTTCGGATTGTAATGAGTGAGGCTTTTGAAATGTGGATCATTTAATTGTGTTAACATACAGCGCACTCAAAACTACAGCTGGAATTTCCAAGCTGCAGTGCTTACCGAACATTTCTCTCATTGGCTTAATGCATGTGTGTCAGTATGTCTCTTTTATTAGTCTTTCATATAAACACACAGTCAGAGCTATTCTTGTACTAAGTGTCTCAGTTTTGTTCACATAAAACACACACACTGCACGCAAACTGTCATTCACACTGCAGACAGCCTGCTTCTCTTTTGCTTCTTTCTGTCTGTTTGATAGCCCCACCCATGTGACCCAGTAAAACAGGGTGTATTTCCGAAAGTAGAGATTGTTATGTGTGTGTTGAGACATTTTGTCCTTCAGTGCTTCCTGTAGGGCGCCGACCTAGATCCCCAGAGCGTCAGCAACTTCACGGATACACTATGCACACACACACACACACACAGAGAGGTACACAAAATGACGCAAACCTTATCGCAATAAAATCGACTGATGCTCATTCTCGTTGTGTCTTAATTCTTTAAACAGGACTCTGAATCACTTTAATCGCTGCATTAAATGTAGAGGATCTTTCTGGATGTCACTGGTGCGGAGGCATACATTACTGACCACTACAGGCAGACAGACGGAGTTCGTGTAGTACAGGGACGAAATGAGCTCATGCAATGCAGTGGGATATTGAATGTCAGACAATAGGAAGCCAGTAGATTGTACATGTAAAATTAAAGAAGTCTTTTAACATTGAGTCACTAAACACATGGTGTAGAGTATGTGTGCATACTGAAAATGAATAGTGAACAGCCATTAGTGTGCTGAAAAACAATAGAGTCATTACAAATCATAGACATGATTTCATTAAAAAGAGCAAAAAGAACTTATGCAGACAGAGGATCTTTTGGATCATAAACAAGATGGCAAGAGTTACTGTTGTGACACCAATTCTGTTGATGTTCTGTGCTAAAACGCATTTAATGGGGGAACTAGCAGCTTTCATTAAATACGTGACCTGACTTGATTTTGACACATTTCTAGGATTTATGCAGTGTTGAAAACGAAACACAAGCTTGGATTTCTGACAGAAAGGAACACTGGCTGTTTGTTTTTTATTTGTTTTGTTTTTCATAATCTTTTTCTTTGTCTTTTTATTATCCTTTTCTCCTCACCCTGACACCTCCCTCTCATCATCATTTTCTTCTGTGTGTACGTGTATGTGCAGGCTATGGCTTTGTGGACTTTGACAGCCCTGCAGCTGCCCAGAAGGCTGTGGCCTCGCTCAAAGCCAGCGGAGTCCAGGCACAGATGGCGAAGGTAAGCTTCACCCCGCCCTTACCTCTCTGGTCCGCTTTACTTGATGTTATTGGGGTGTTTCGCTTTCCTGTGTTGCAATACTCCAGGTAGACTCAATCACTGTCTGTAAACCCTGGAGAAAGCTGATGGTGTTGGTGGTGATGATAAAGACGGGGATGATGGTTGATGGTATTTGTGGTCACAACAAAAATAGTGACAACGGTAGTGCGATGTTGATAATCATAACGATTAAGGGATTTACTGTATGTCTGTTATACTTTTACATTGCTTCATGTGATACTGATAGGTGCAGCTTTGATTAAGTCAGTGATGAGATTATTGATTGAGGCCATATAGAGTTATTGATTAATGACCGTGGATATGATGGGATTATTGATCAAATTCATGAAAAGACAGGAGAAAGGATGGAGCAGGTGATTTAGGTGGCTGAGCTAGTTTCCTTTCATCCTGTATTCTTTCTTTCCTTTTTTGGTCTTTCTCTCGCCTGTTTTGTGTTCCTCATGTAGTTGCTCCCTATTTCCTTCTCAAATGCTAGTAATCATTCATGTTTGTAGTTGTAGACGTGTGAGTGTGCGTACATGTACAGTAGTTGACAGTTGTATGCCGCAATGGCATGCCAAACCTTGTGGGCCTAACCAGCGCAATCCCATCATCAGTCAATGCGTGTGAGAGAAAGACACTAAATAGCCTGCCTTGCTTTCAGATTCATTAAAGCTGTATCGCTGCATACTTCCTTTTATAACTGAGAGAAGAGTGCAATTAAAATGGGCCAGTCTTCAGGCACCAGGAGCATCCCATTGAATTAAATAGCAGCAAGCCTCTGAGCCACCTTTGGCTTGCACTTCTATTAAACCTCTTTTCATTAGACTTCCGTCTCTTATTTTGTTCCTAACTGCTTGGGGGGTGGCATTTGGAAGAGCAGTGTTGATGTGTTTAGCTGTTATTAAAGAAAGAAGAACCCTCGACTCCTTGGAGATTGAGTTTTCCGGAGGGATGGAATGGAGGGCAAGGAGTCAATTCCAAATGAAATTACACAGACTTCTTACTGTTTCATGAACTAATTATGCACAGAGCTGCTGCTGTCCCAGCTAACTTTCCTGAATCAGGGTGCAATGAGAGAGTCAGTCTCAAAAACACTGACGTGGGATTTCCAATTCGAGCCTCTAACATTTTGTAAGATGAGCAGCTTAATTGGGGTTTGACAGAATCTTGGTTTTAACACACCAATTACCAATTAGGCGAACTGAGACAAATTTGTCAAAGAGAAAACTCATGCCACTTCCCAAATCCTTCTCAGAGTACACTGAGGTTTTGTAGGTCAGCTAGGACAGAAACATTTATTCTTAGTTCTAAACTGCAAGATAGTACGAAAGCGTTTCCACCAAAGACAGCAGTCCGGTGGCAGCAGTGAGAGAAAAGAGATTAAATGATTAGCCTTTTTGAAAGAGAGATGAGACATCTAAGAAAGGCAAATATCGATTATTGTTTTGGGGAGGTTTGGAGAAAGGTTTGGAAATAGAGCTGTACTGATCTGACGTTGCACATCACTAACGAGCGTGCCATGTGGTCAACTTTAAATATCAACAATTTTGGGAATATTAGTAATATAATAATAATATATAAATAATACCTGGCGTGGGATAATATTTAATGATGCCGGCTAAAGGGGATTCTTTCAATACATTTTTCTTAGCTCTACCTCTTTCAAAGTGCTAAAACTAGTTTGGTCCCCAAACTAGACACTCTCCTCCCCCCGGCTGCACCTTGAGATCCTGTCCATGAAGATCATGAACATCGCATTGCTCCTCCTGGATCTGAGGCTCGACATTAAGTCGGAGCCTCCTTTCCAGCACCCTAGCAGAAGCTTTCCCAGGGAGGCTGAGCAGTGTGATACCCTAACAATTGGAGCACACCCTCAGGTCTCCCTTTTTAAAAATGGGAGCCACCACCCCGGTCTGTCACTCCGCAGGCACTGTCCCCGTCCTCCATGCGACACTGAAGGGGCGTGTCAGCCAAGAAAGACCTACAATGTCCAGAGCCTTCAGCATCTCAGGGCTAATCTCATCCACGCCCGGCGCCTTGCCACGGAAGAGCTTCTTAACTACCTCCGAGCTCTCTGCCAGGGATATGGGTGAGGCTTCCCCCGAGTCTTCAAACTCTGCCTGAACCACAAAGGACGTGTTGGTCTGGTTCAGGAGTTCCTCAAAGTGCTCTTTCCACCGCTCGACAATAGCCACAGTCTGGGTTAGCAGTTCTCCTCCCCTGCTGAACACAGCCTGAGCCAAGCCCTGCTTTCCCTTCCTGAGTCGGTTTGCCAGAACTTCCTTGAGGCCAACCAAAAGCCCTTCTCCATAGCCTCCCCGAACTCCTCCCACATCCGGGCAGCAGAATTTGTTTTATTAATGGTTTCATGTGGACGTCTGTGTCTTTGTCTTTTTTTTTTTGTTTTGACTGGTGGAATTAATCTGTGAAAAATATAGTTCTTACATCCTTAATTTCAACACTATATATAACTGAATAAAAGCTCCATGAGGTTGAAATAGTGGACATGGAGCTTAACAGATTTCCACGATCTCTTTGCTTTTCTGCAGTCTTTATTAAAAGGTGAATATGATAATTTATCCACATAGAAGAGTTTACACCTGAGCTTTTTCTCATTCTCTTGCAACGGGGTTTGTATAATCTAAAATTGATTTATTGAAAAACCTCACTAAAATCTTAGTGTGAGTAAAGAGACTTCAAAGATTGGTTACATTAGAATGAAAAATAGGTGTGAAAAACATTTCTGTGGAGTCAGTCATGGGCATTGCCTGGCCTAGGCATTTGGGGCTGTAGCCCGAAGAATTTTTCTTTAGCCCCAAATATTCCCCAGTTTGAGCAGCTTGTTACTAAAGAAGACAGCAGTGTGGTAATTTTGTATATACATTGAACGTAACAGAGCAGAGGCAAGACCAGTCACAGAGGGTTTACACTAAAATACGTGGAAATACTCGTCTCTTATTGGCTGACAGGTCTGTCAATTATTCACAGGTGTGGCACAAACATCCTCTCATGTTGAGTTAAGAAAATGTCTGTATGAGTCCAAGTTACATGAATGTGATATGAGCAGAGCATAAGTTACCGATATAAACTGTATACAGCTTAACTGTTAGCAACGGCAGTTGTGCTAGTGACACCAAACCAACCTCGTGTCGTTTTGAGCTGATTTTTTTATCATTTTATTTTGCTAATTTAATGTTCTGCCTCAAAGTGCGAGCTGCTGCTCAGCAGACTCATTCAGCGAGCACAAAGAGGGCAGCAACGGTGGAGAGAAGCAGCAGGAGAAACAGCTGAGCCGTAGTATTTTCACATCTTACTCTGTGATTAACTGCGAGGATTTATTTGCACCAAACCAGAGTTGCCAATTGTTGGAACAGTGGAAAGACTAACCAAGATGTTTTGGGCGAGTTTTATGTTGTTTCTGTCGAGTTTGAATAAAGTGTGTTTTGTGATGAGCTAACAAGGCAGTTAAGCTGCTCTTAGTTGGGTGAAAGAGAGAGACTTGATGGTGTAATGTTACACTTTAAGTTTGCTGTTAGATGTAAAAATAGATGTAAGAATATTTCCTTTCTTTAGCGCACACTTCATCCTGTCCGCTGTGACCTCTCTGCTCTGTGTGTGGTACAATGAAATGTGTTGGACAAGAAAAGAGACCAGCTCAGCAACAAGAGCACAAGTCATAACACATAGAATAGCCGAGGAGACAATAAAAAATGTAAAAGATAATAAGGTTTCATAATACTTTGAGTGTTACAATAATCAAAATACATTTGAAATAAATTTGATTTCAAAAGCGTCTTTCACAAACTCAAGGACACTGTAGGGTATAAAACAAGTTGTAAAAAGTAGAGTAAAAAACGGACTTAAAACATTAGTGTCTGTCAGAGGCTCTAACGGATTACATTTGTTAAAGGTAAGTTAGATTCATCTCCTAAAACTAGAGGTTCTGCGGATTCCATAGATAGACTACTACTAATACCTCGATGGTGCGCTGGGTGTCTGTCGTCATTTATGCATCTCTCTGCTTGTCAACAGATAATTGAATTGGTAACTGAGCCGTCTTTGGTTCCCCTGTACTGTAATTACCTTACCTGTACAACATAGCCTAGATGAGGTTGTATCAGGTTTAGAAAGTAGTCTTTAGATGCGTGTAGTAATACAGTAAGCAACGTATAGTAGTAAGCAACTCCAAGAAACGCCCCTGGGGTCAATGTTAAAGGTGTGAGAATGGAAAGCATGCTTACAGTCATTAAAGTTCAAATTCAATAGAAACTTTCCTATGTTTTATGGGTTTTATAAGTCAATGATTTAAAGTAAACTAATCTTCTTAACATATATACATTTATTTTACCAAAACATAAGTCAAGGTTGTCACTAAAGGAACAAAAAGCATCTATCCATCCATCTTCTTCCGCTTATCTGGGGCCGGGTCGTGGGGGCAGCAGTCGCCCAGACTTCCCTCTGTCCAGACACTTCCTCCAGCTCTTCCGTGGGAATATCGAGGCGTTCCCAGGCCAGCCGAGAGAAATAGTTCCTCTAGCGTGTCCTAGGTCTTTCCCGGGGGCCTCCTCCCACTTGGACGTGCGGAACTAAAAGCACGATGAGTAAAATTAAGCAATTCTGTTACACCTAGATAACACTGTTCCTAGTATCATCTACTTGTTTATTAAAATCTCTAACCATAATGGCTTTATTAGGCCTGAAAAGTGTAGACAGAGCATCAGAAAAGTGCCATTTGGTCTAGGAAGACAATAAACTAATAAAACAATAGAGAGGGTTATCATTTGGTGCTTCAAAGAAGGGGAAAATTCCAGTAATCATCGAGCCACAGTGAAACTGGGACCGAAATGTAGTTGCAGGGTCACTGCTTCACCCGTACATCCTTGATCCTTGGAGTGCAGATTAAACTGGGGCCTGGCACTGTTGTTGCCAAAATTCCGTTAAAATCACAAAAGCTGAAATTCTTAGAGTACTAGAAGTGATTAAGCATGAAGAACTTTTTTTTTAAGTGAACATTAATGGGAGGCACCAGCCCATTATTCTGCTTGCGTCACGCTTCTGTGCAGCAATTGCAGAATCAGGGCATTCCTTCCACAAGGCTTTGGAGCTCTGCAGCGTTGGATGGAAATGATTATTGTATCGGATTTATCGGGACAAACCAGTCGACGCCAGAAATGTTGGAAACTTCCCTCAGGAAGACGTCAGGGCTGGGAAATAGTGCAGTAGTAACGTATGGTGTGCCTAATGCAGTGCAGTCTCCAAAGCTGTATGAAACCTATAGCCTGAATTAGGCTTTAGTTGTACCTGTAACCTAGCTCTTTTCCTCCACTTCCTTGTAGTTCCTATTACTACGGAATGCCGCCAAGGCCTCAGTTTGTCTGGCCTGGAACATGAATACTTGGAGGCACCCATATCCAGACAGGGGTTCTCCCCCGTAGAGGACCGTGACGAAGAGATTATTAATCATACATCCCCGACTGTGCATGAGCAGATTCAGCAACCACGTGGGTACACAGGACAGAAAGGAATTAACAGGCAGCGTGAAAGCCAAGCGCATGCACTGTCCTGCTGCGTTGCACATAATGTGAGGGATGTGGCGCTATGTGCTGCCTGAGAGGCTAATCTCAGGGCAAGACGTTTACATATCTCACAGGTCTGAAAATTCAACTGCAACCTCAAAGGTAACAATGATTAAAGTAACTTCCTGACATTGCCCATGAATTAATTGGAGCACAGTTGTAGTTAGAGTAGACTGTTGGCGTGTATATATAATTGTTTTCGCTGTGTGAAACCTTTAACCATTAAACCCTGTAGCTCGCGATGACATCTTCTTTGTCATAGGTGCATGTTTTGGTTGTGACATAAACAACACAAGAAGAAAATACAGCAAGCTAAGATGTGAAGAGAGAAGAACCTGTGTGTGTGTGTGTGTGTGTGTGTGTGTGTGTGTGTGTGTGTGTCCTACACGCACTTCTTCAGTCTTCTTGGTAATTACTGTTGACCTGAAAGATGATTACTGCTACAGCTGTACTCCCCCTCTCTCTTGCCTGCTCACTCGGTTAGTTTTTCTGTCTCCCTACCTCATTCTCGCTTCCTCACTTTGTAAGTATATCTGTACATTAAATCCTCATATAACACTTTAAGTCACCCTTACACTTAAACTCCTTCCATTACATATAACACAGTAGAGTCTATGAGCTATACTGTACACACAGGTATGTGATGAGGGTGTGTGTGTCCTTGGCTTTGTTTTTTCATTTTCTGTTCTTTTTTCTATTTTCTATGCTTTTCCCTGTGTCCATGAATCCTGCAACAACATAAAGCACCTGACTTTCTGACAAACAAAAGTGGTGTGTGTGTGTGTGAAATGTATGTAAAAATCTTGTAATCACAAAGACTCCCAGGTTAAAAGCATTTAGCAATGTGAAATTATTGTGTATTAAAATTCATATCAGACGCAAGATTTACCATGCAAACACAAAAACGCACACTCTGCTATGCATATGAGTGTGTGTGTGTGTGTGTGTGTGTTAACAGTGACAGAGGACCAAGGTCACTACACTAATTAGAGAGATGGCACCACTGGCAGTGACACTTCACACCTCCCTCCCTTCGTCTATCCCTTTCTTCTTCTCCCCTCCACTTTGTCCTTGGCACCTCCTGCCTTGCGCCCCTTCTCTGTCTCTCTTTTCTTTTTTACCTCCACCTCTTCATCTACCCCCCCCCCCACCCCCCCGTATGTGTTTGAGCGTGCCTGTGTGTGTTTGTCTGCAGCAGGTGCTGCAATGCCTCCTCCAGAGTCATTAGTTACAGGGTTGAGTGAGGACGGAGAGTGAAGGATAGAGTGAGAAAGAGGAAGGGAGTCTGTGTGGGTTGAGAGAGGCAGGCTTAGTGTGACAAGAAAGAGGGAGAGGACACACACACACACTCACATAAAGTGAACTTCATTGCATGACTGTCATTTATCAGCCCTGATTAAACCCTTGGGTTAGTCCAGTTGTGTGCTTTCTTTCTTTCTTGCTTTCTTTCCTCCATTCCTCTGACTTGCGTGTGTGTCTGATAAATGTGTGTCTGATAAAAGCCAGATGCCTGATGTTCTCTTGACATGGTTTACTGATGTATCCAATGTGTGTGCTCTCTTGCATGTGTGTGTGCTAGCTTACATCTGCGCGTATATGTCTCTATATGTGCTGTGTGCGTGCCTGACAGCTGAGGTTAGTGATGGGAAGAGGAGGACAACAGAGCCAGCTGACACATAAAAAAAGATGAGCGGATACAAAAACACATAGACAGGAAGATGTGCACATCTCTCTCTTTCTCACCCTGTTTTCTGCTTGTCTATCACTCTGTCATCTCTTTCTTTCTTGAAGCAGTGCACATTCTTTTTTCACCTCTCTTTTTCCTTTTCCTCATCTGTCTCCTGTTTGTTCAAATGTGTTTGTTTCCTTTTTGTTTTTTTTTTATGTATTCTTCTCTGTGTTCTGTTTCCCCTTTGCCTGTTTCACCGTGCTCTTTTTCCATTCTGTCTTTCTCAGCAAGACATGATATACTGTCCTTTCCCAAGCCAGCATATATAATGTGGAATTTGGTAGTGCTCTGCTTTCTAAAGCAAACTCATTCAGCATTATTTGAAAATGGGAAGACCTACAGTAATAGTGCTGCTGTGACATTTCTTTGGCTTTATGATCTGTTGTAAAATTTAAAATTATTAGTCTCAGATTTCTCTTAAAGGTAGGGTATGCAATTCTGGAGAACTCCAATACCATGACAAATACCATGATATAGAGTGAACAACGACTCAACAAGTAATGTAGCTAGCGTTAGCTAGGTTGTGGGTTAGCAAACTGTCCCTACAGTTCCTGCTGCGAAGCCAACATGCAGACAGGGCGAGACGGTTTCCCAGAGCAGCACAGCAGCTCCAGACAGCGATATCTTGGCAAACTAGAAAGTAAGCTGAACGTCCGCAGGCAAGTAGTATAACGTTACCTGACACCCAAATCATGGCTGGAACAGTGTTGTGTAGCCTCGGCCCGAGCCACTTTGTTTATTTTGGATTTCCCATAATATAAACCTGTTTGGGTTTTTTTCAGCGCACAAACGGACAGCTAGTGGACCGTGAGGAGATATTTGCTGAATTTGACAAAAAAAACGTGTATTGGATTGTAATTGCATAGGCCTCCCCTACCTTTAACCTACTAAAACATTACATTACAAAAATACACAACCATTCTGTTACGTAGTGACGGAGGGGATGTATTACTTAGATTCACCACTGCCTTGTTATTGACACTGCAGGCCTGTCTCTGGAGAATTGACAATATTAAAGGCTAAGTGGAATTAGAAAATTCTCTGTTTTTGTGTAAGGAAGTATAAATTATAATGATACTATATCTGTATATAGCCTATTATACATGTTGATATAAGATGTTTTTCCCCTTTTAAACAAGACCACGCATTAATTGTTTGCAATGAGGCAGTCTGTCTAAAACATTCAACATTTGGGATGACCCATTGTGCTTTTATTTATGGCTGTATTCCACTCAGAAAGTGGAAGCTAGCACACTAGACTAACTAGCGTCCACTGAGAAAGTAAAAGCTAGTTACCCAAGCTTGCTAAAGTAAGCGCTGATTTTCATGAGATGACATTTTTTGCCATTTTTAAGTTCCTGCAAACTCATTGTTGTGTTTATCCTACATTATACAAAGAAGAACGTCTAGCTAGCGTTAGCTGTCTGTCTCTCTCTCTCTCTCTCTCTCTCTCTCTACATGGGTCCAGATGTGGTGATGGCAAACGTCAGCACTCTGTACATTACCCAGTGATTCGTACACAGTCATGGAGTAAAGTGGTGGGCACTCAAATCACAAATGGGACTAGTCAAAATAAAGGCTGAGGCTAAATATACTGATCTCTTAGCACAATGTATTTAAATTTCAGATGGACTTAAGAATGAAAAAAAGTATTAATATTACTAAAGCAAGACCACGGTATCCTTTTTGTAGTAGAATTCAAAAGTATTTTGCATAATAATTGGGGATGACAGGCTTTCTTTCTTTAGAAAGAGCTCCTTTGCTATGCAAGACATTAATCCCACGAAATACCATGTAAAATGAGACTGCCACAATAAAATATATTAAATTTCTAGTTAATTCTTTACAAAAGGGTCACACTTGTATGCGATCCAACTGCCCTGCCATTGTTAGTAGTAGTAGTAGTAGTCTTTGTTTGCAACGTTGTTTTACAGTAGTCAAGCATGCACACATTTTTAAAATCTCTTTAAAAATCTATTTTAAAATCTTAGATTTGATTAATAATAATGGTCTTTTCTTCCGCATGTGCCCCATCCTTGTGTCTGGTTCAAGGCATAGTTGACATTGTTAAATTCAGATAATGAATCACTTTCGGGTTTAAAAGTGGAGGACAGCGGAGTGGCCAAGGACAACTTTAAATAAAAGCTGAATGTATGTGTGAGCACATGCTGTACCCCTATGTGTGACCCTGTGTCTTTTCGTGAGGCCGGACCACCTCTGGTCCAACAAAAGCAGGAGGAGGACAATGAAGAGAAGGAGGAAAGAAAGGGAGAGAAAAGAGAGGAGTGGGAGATTGCCTAGTGAGTGAAACCCAATCGAATTAAATGTAATCTGGCCTGAATGTGCACAACCATCAGCTGCTCTCCAATCGTATTAACCCTGCATTACCAGCCCTGGGTTATGTGCTTGTGTGCGTGTGCATGTGTCTTTATATCTTAGTGTGTGTGGAGAAAGGGAGAGAGATGGAGGAGGTAAGTGGATAAGTGAGAAAAGAAAAGGAAGAGATGGATGGGATGGGAGGAAGAGAGAGTGTGAGAGGCAGGGAGATGGAGATGAAAATGATGATGAATATGGGTGTTTGGGTGATTAATGTGCCTCTGTAGTATTGCTAATGAAAAATATATTTCTCATCATAACAGTAATCACGATAATTTCTGGTGACACTAAACAGTTTCTTAGTTTTGCTGCATTAACTTGTGAATTATACCATCAAAAGGGATTACATGTGGGCAGGGACACAACTCTGTAGCCACAATTTAAATCTTAGTAAATAGTCTATACCATACTTATAAGGGTGTGACAAAACAGTGTAAACATAAAAGAACATTTATTATTTGATTATAATTAAGAGTTTTTGGCTTACAGTTGGCTAAGTCCTTTTTTTCATAACAAAACATTTCAGATTCATAACACAGTGATAGAAAACAATCAGTCGCCTTCAATTTCTGCTTCTGAAAAATGATGCATCACTGCGCACTGCAGGATGAGACATGACATCGTTTTAGTAAAGACAACAGGAAACTGTAGCATGTGGCAGAACAACTCTTTTTAGACTGCTTTCAAGTACTTATGTTACTGCTTATTAACCTGGACTCCACAACCCGACAAATGTAGCGTGAGACCTGTAATATTTTTAAGGTTCATAATTTACAACAGTGCCACCCTAAACAAATTCAGAAATGCAAGGGGAAAATTCCATCTATTTTGATCAAACTATAGTTTCTCTCTTCCACTCTCTACAGTCTACTATTCTCTTGGATATCCAGTTGTTGTTTGAAAGAGCTTGTTGTGTTTATCCAGCCTGGAGCGGCATACTGTAGCTTAAGTGGTACGCAGCCAAAAGCCTTCCATCCAAAGGTTCCAGACCCATAAATACTTTATGCAATGTGTTCATTAAAAATGATAATTTTAGTACTTGAAGTAGGAGTTGTGCCTTTTCTGAAATGTAGTTTGCCAGAGCAGTCAGAGGGGAAAAAGAGGTGGACAGACAAAGGACACAGAGGAGATGATGGATACTATTAAATTTGGATGTATGCGATCTGTTTTTTCCATGTTTTCTGTAGCTTGCCAACATCTTTGGAACTACAGTAAGTAGGCTGCATTTCCCAGAGATCACTTTTCAATCAGTGTCCCACTGAGATACCTTCTTTGTGAGTTTTTTCTTTCCTTTCTTCATCTGTTTAATTCCATAAAATGTTTACAGAGCCTGGAAATGTTAAAACCTGATCCGACCTTAAACCTGCTGTTAATAAAAATGTGTGCAAGCATTCATAGGTTAGGTATTGTTTGAATCGTTTAGATTAGTACAACTGATTTTGTTTTAATATGAAAAGGTCTCTGGTTGTCAATTTAAGTCACAGATTTGTAGCTTTATATCTCATAATGTGTGGATATCTCTGTGGACAGTAGCAATTAACACAGTGTGAATTCTGCAGCTCCCTGCATCATGCCTGACAGCAGAAACAGAGCAAAGAGAAAACTGGGTGGTTAAGTGGTGATGGCTGCACTCTGAAAGAAATTGCCCAAAGAGCTCCAAAGCTGGATTTTATATTAAAGAAAAAAGCTTTGATTTCTTCATGTTTTAGACTTTGAGAGATTTTTGCTGCTTTATGAATCGCCTCTTTAGGTAGTGTGTGGAAATGTGGTCCCAACCCATAGAACAAATACTGCAGCAGAAAACCAGCATCTGGAACATGATGTCATGACATGAGGTCATGCACAAATAAAATATAAGTACTTACTATGCAGTCAACACAGGTGATTAAAAGCCAAAATATTGTGTTGTTTATACTGTAACACGGTCATTATGTTTTCTCAAAGTTATCATTAATTAAATCTAATGAAATACATGTCTAAGTGATGGCCATATAATAAAATGTGTTATTTGATATTTGATTTCTCCCCCAGGCTGATATGAATTCTGATAGCAACACAACATAGTGTATCATTGGTTCAAATTTCAACAATACAAAGCAATGGGCTACAACAGTAACATTTAAAATGCTTTTATCGGAGAAGAAAATTAGATAGTGAGTCTTCAGCTTATATCAGGCATCATTTTGTTAGAGAACGGTATTTTTCAACTGGTGAATGCCTCATTTAGGAATGAAACCTTTCAGACTCCGTATCACCCAGGCATTACCCCCGAGAGGACGGAAAACAAACAGGATTGAGGGAAATATTGCCATGAACCGAGGACGAATAGAGTAGGTAGCTGGAGAGTGGGGGTGGTGCTTGGTTTGATGGAGCTAGGTTGAGAATAGCTCCATAAGGACGGAGATAACTGGAAAACACTATAAAACGCCTCTCTTCGCATTCTTTCCCTCTGTGGAATTAGCCTTTGAGTGGGCTGCTGGAGCGAGGGAGGGTGCATAGAGAGATTGATGGAGGGAGGGAGTGGGAAGCCCAAACTGTAGCGAGGGAGGGTAGAGTGAGATGGAGTGAATGTGGAGTGGGCAGCTTGAACTCTGAGAGGGAGGAATGCAGAGTGATCAAGGAGAAAGAGGAAGTACAGGAAGGAAATAAAAGGCTAGAAGAAAAGGAGGGTTTAAGGTGCTGCGTTTAAAATCTCATTTCACACACACTGTGGAATACATATGAATGAAGTATATTAACGGTAGTAATAAGGACATTTCAGTCAGGCGCTGCTGACTGAAATTTTATGGGGACACTATTAAGTCTATTTTTTGATTGGCTGTTCAGCCCTCACATCTCTCATTGTTATTGGTGGCCAGGCATGTTTGTTGTTTGTCATTGGGCAGGCAGCGGAGTTGGCTGGATTCACAATCCGATGGCATAATTCAGCCATCGATCAAACTTTGTGCACAGCAGTAGCCAAACTGCTCCTCCAGACACACACACACACACACACACACACACACACACACACACACACACACACACACAGAGAGCTTTCAGAGTAGAATATCACAAATCAAATGCTGTAACCTTTTAGTACGTCTGAGTCTGCACATGCCCACTGAAAACCAATGAGGCTTTTTCTCTTGCTGTGCCTATCAGCCTGTCTACTCCACCTCTTTCTTTCTTTTGTTTTGTCTTTCATTTTTCTTCTTTCAATCACACATCCCCATTCCATCTCTTCCTCTTGAAATGTTTCTTCGGTGAGCTCCTCAGGGTCAGTTGTCTTTATTGATCTAAACAGGAATGGACGAGGAATCATGATGATGGTTGAGCGAGACACCTGCAATGCCTGCTGGTCATTGTAACATTTAGCCAGATGACAGATTTGTATGCATGTGTACGTCTCTGCAGCAAAGATGTTTTCTAGCTTAAAATTCAAGATGAAACCAGCACTATATAATGCAGCAGTAAAGGATCTGTGGTTCCAGGGAAAACAGTGGAAGGGATATGGCTTGGTTCAAATGTCGCTGTAGCTCTGTGTTCAGTTACACTGGTCTGCACTTTTACACACAACCAGGCTTTGGGAGGTTAAAATATGTTACAGTTGTACACACATGCACTACTTTAAAAAACCCAAAACGAACCCAATTCCAATGATAACTGTGCACAGTAAGGCCAGTTAATTCATCTGAGTAACCAGGACGCTGTTTTCAGTGCTAGAAGCAGTGCAAAGGAAATTCCATCAGTTGCATATGTACAGTATATGGGGTTTGGCGGCAATTTTTCATAACAAATATGGCAAAACATCAGATTATTCAGTAAAACTGAAGCTAAATGCATGGCTATAAATCACTAGGGCTAAGTGAGGTGGAATTTTTTTAAGGAACTTAGAAAGATTATTCCGGCAAAATTTTTTATTTTTTTTCACCTGATCTTAAAGGGACAGTTCACCCCAAAATCAAAAGTACATATTTTTCCTCTGTAGTGCATTTTTTGACTATAATGGGACTATATGGGATTAAGCTTGTGGCGCTCAGAGTGCCAAAAAAATGAATTTGAAAATCTCAACAGCAATGTCTCTTTCCAGAAATCAGGACCCGGTAACTCAAGATAATCCACAGAATGGTTGTCAGCTGTTTCATGTAGGTACTATTTTCTTTCTCCCAATAGTTCCTACATGAAAGTGCTCCCAACAAGGTCTGTGGATTGGCTATAAATTGCAATAGCAATTGGTAAGAGGAAAAATGTTTGATTTTGATGTGAACTGTCCCTTTAGGTCATAAGCAAAGAAGAGAAAAAAGGTTAGATCAGACTTAGTAAATGGATTACCAGAATTTTTTTTGTCTCGCTTGCCTCTTGGGGCTTCTGTAAAGAAGACCGCTTTTACTGTAAAGGAAAAAAAAAAAGAGTAATAATTCCATACAGTATGTGCTTTTGCAGGTTTACCTTCAGGTTGCAGCTAAAAATGAAAATGACAGATTATGGCAAAAGCTTAGATGATCCAATTGACTGCCACTGGCAGTCTTTTTTCAGGAACATTCACATTCTGGCAAGAGAGGACAAATTGGTCCAGCCATGGTCCAGCAAAGGGATACAAATTCCTGGCTACTCCTATGAATGTTAAAAATAGAGGTGCTTGGGTCTATGCTCCTATGCATGCTATTATAATAAATCATATGTAATTGCTCCTTCTATTCTCTTTGTGTGTCTGTGTGTAAAGAGTGTGTGTTAGTGATAAGGTCATTATTAATTGGTTTAGTGGTGGGTTCTTGGTGATCAGATCTTATATAAGTAAAACTTGGGGTTATTGCTCTGCAGGAGCTAAAATAGAACACAGGCCAGTTTGTGGTGGGTGCTTCTATGACGAAGCTTTAACGAGGCTCTGTCTCAGGAGGACACTAAACCTGCTCAATTTGGACTAGAAGGGTCTAAGAACCCTTGATACAGCCTAATGACTTTGTAAGTGGGGAGGATGTGGTTTGTACAGGTGAAATGAATAGATGACTGTGAGTGTGCCGTCATGAGGTGTCCTGGGTGGAAGATATGATGGTAATTAGACTGCTGTTTTCTCAATCGTGTTCCAGCAATGAGTCTATTTAACCTCTTGGCGGCGTGTGTGTGTTATACGTTGTGTGTGTGTGTGGGTAGAATCAGTGTGAGAGTGTATACATGTACCAGAGATGAAACCATTAGAAGCCCGTGCGTGCGTGCGTGCGTGCGTGCGTGCGTGCGTGCGTGCGTGCGTGCGTGCGTGCGTGCGTGTGCGCGCGCGCGCGTGCGCGTGCGCGTAGGGGGGGCTGCCCTTTAGTAATTGCTGACTCAGGCTGGTTTTCCCTTTCTAAAAGTAAATAACCTTGGTCTGCCAAGCTGTCAGCTGGCCCCACTGTGCCCTCGTCCCAACATCTAAAGACGGCGAGAAACTCTCTGCTCCCTCATCTGAGCACCGCAGCAACACAACACCACAAGCACATCTTCAGAGAGCCTGCATACTGCAAAGAAAGTTGTATCTTCAAAAAGCCACCTTCTGATGCAAAACTGGTATAGTTTGCATGCTTCTATTTTCTGCCAGCATTTAAAATTAATCCCCCTACATGTTGCTGCATGTTGCTTTGAATGCGTCGTCTGTAGCGGAGACTGTTCTTCAACCAGAGGGCTCGGGTTCAAACTCACACACTTGTGTTTGAGAGGATCGTTTGCCGTACTGTTTGCACTGAGAGTGTGATGGTAGTGGCTACATTTTGTTGTTTTTCATAACAAAGAATAACGACGGCCAATGGAAAAGCAACATCTCAATGAGAGAATCCCAATATTTAGTTTAGAAATCTATGCCAGTGGTTTCTGTACGGCCAAAGCAAACCAAGCCAAAACAAACCAAAATTTAGGAGGGGAATGAAGTTGGCAACGTAGCTGAGGTAAATAAAGTCAGTCACATAACTGTTTGTGTTTGGCAATTCTTTATATTGTCAAAGTACTGTGGTTGTATATTGTTGAGCATTAATGTTATACATAAGACAGTGCACTAGGACATAGCAACCTGTTAACCTCTCCAATCCTTAGCTTTCCTTGACTTTTAGTCCCTATATTATCTTTCTTTCCACTTTCTTTGTTCCCTATTTTTATGTCTCTGTGTCTCTATATCTATCTATTTATGTATCTATCTATATCTCTGTCCCTATATTATTGTCTCTTCGTCTTCATCTGGTTCATTATATACGTCTCACCAAAGTAGTTTTTTTTATCACTTTTCCCTGCTTGTTTTGCTCCTCTTTCTCACTCTCTCTCTTTCCCAAGCCACCCCCCTGGAGGTTAATCCCCTCGGTTTCAAATAGAGATAACCATGGCAACAGGCCACAGCTTTCGAGCTTTGGCTCTGTAGGACAAAGGCATTGATCAGGATGAAATAGTGTCAGGTATAAGCGC
This sequence comes from Coreoperca whiteheadi, assembly GCA_011952105.1. Lineage (NCBI taxonomy): Eukaryota > Metazoa > Chordata > Actinopteri > Centrarchiformes > Sinipercidae > Coreoperca > Coreoperca whiteheadi. Next base: position 19,931,122 of record CM022486.1, on the reverse strand, counting down.
AAAACACACAACATGCTCACGTGTGCACACATTTGTGTGTGTTTGTATTGGAGGCAGAGAATCCATCAACCCCGACTGCTCAGTCACTCATATTACACTGTGTAAAAATCACCCAAGTATACAAGTACCTGCTGCTGTTAAATCAATACATTGTTAAATCTAACAAATCCTTGTAACAGGATGCGTTTAAAATTATGAAGACACAAACAGGAAGAACATGAACAATGGAATTAAAGGTAAATAAAACTTCAATAGCTATTTGGGATGATGGAATAAGAAATGAGAGATGCATATTTGAAGGTCCAGAGTCGCTAGGAAAATGTATGAAAATAACTCAAACTTAGCGCTTCATGAACTACTGGTTAGTGTGTTTGAGCAAATTGAACCCCCAACCTCCTCCAGTACAGGTACTCAGTGACCTATCATAGAAAAACATCAGAAAAATGATCTGTCTGGGAAAGTAGGTGTGAATGTGTTTAACTGTGACACAAACAGCCAATACTTCACTCAATCTGTGATTAAATCACAGTTATGAAAAATAACTATTCAAAGCTGCGATAGACATTTATACTAGATTTTATATTGCCTTTATTTTGACTGCACACAGGTCATACTTGCCATGTTAAAGCACACAAATTCATTCACACATACTCGCACACATAGACATACTTGACCTTGATGGCTGGATTGCAGCATGACAGATGTAGTGAGAAAAGTAGAGTTGATGAAAAAGGTCTTTTATTGATGTCTAAACCAGTATTCCTCTCCTCAAGGACTTTATAGCCGAGGCCAGCAGAAGGTGTGGGTGGACATGGACAGCTTAACTCCCCATAATACAGCAAGTCAACCAGCTTGTGTAACATTTATAAGTGCTGCAAGTGTTATATGCCCTTGGATGATATGACAGTCTCATTTTTAGACTTTTACCGCAGTGCAATTAAGGTGAAAAAGAAGTTGTCGCCTTTGCCTTAAAGCACCTCATTTACACTCTAACATTGACTTTTCTTTGCATGCTCTCAAGAGCTTTGAAAATCCATCAATGTTCAAATGCAGGATAGGATACAATAGATGCATGGTCGGACCTTTGCAGTCATCACCAAGACACTGCATGAAATTTTAATCTGAGATTAGACAGGTCTTGTCTTTCCTTTACAATTCAAACAGTATTTTCCCATACTCATCTTGGCATGCATATATGTAACATGACGCATTGGGGAGAAAACATCAACTTTGGTCAGAATCAAATGTGACTCTTTCTTCCCTCTGAGCCGATGTGATTCTTGTGTCTGAGCCAGTGCTTTATGTTTTAATCACTGCGGTGCCAAGAGCACAAACCTACTCCTCCCCTGCACTTTTTGAGAACTTTTTTAATTTTGCAGTTTCCCTTTAATTTGTTTTCTCTCTGGCTGTGGCTCCTAACCCCATTTCCCAATAATTTGTCTGAGGACAAGCCACATGCCATTAGCAAGGAAAAAAGAAGCCGGAAACAAAAAAAACAACTGCATTCAATAAGTTTGTTTAAAAACTTTCTTTATTAATTTTCTCTTCCCTTATCCGAGAAAGTGCTTCCTCAATGATAATCCAGCAATCCAGCAGGCCTTCTGGTTTATTGCATTTTTCTAATGAAATGCTCTGATACAGACAGGCAATCAAGGAGCAATTCAGTGAAAGGAGAAGAGAGAGTGGGGAAATAGAGGAGGTAGTATGTGAGTCATTTTAGGAGCAGAGCTGAACTTGCTTTTAATCTGTTAGAGTAGGTAGTGCAGGGTCACTGTGTAGGCTGCAGACCATGCACCCAGGATTTCAAGGTTTGAGTCTTGCTCTTGACCAGCCGACCACTTCTCATCCTCACTCTCTCCCAAATTTCCTGTTGCTCTTTACAAGATACTGTCCAATAAAGCAGAAATATCACTGCTGTGCAAAATAGTGACTTTAGCAAGAAGCTGTAGAGACTGATGCCTACTGTTGATGAAGGCTACCCAACTCAGACACCTTAAATCAATTATTGTAGTTGCATCAGAAAACAGCATGTTGACATAACTGAATCAAATATAAATTACATGCTTTATGTTTGTTTGTTTATCAGAGAAAATAAGAAGGTGCAGCACCAAATAACAAAACTGGCCCAAAACTGCGAGAAACATCAGTAGTACCTGTTTTAGTTCAGATTATGGCTTTATGAATGATCTCTATGATTAATAATAATAATAATAGTAGTAGTAGTAATAGCACCCAGTGCCTAAACATTCGGTTACCAATCATTTTTCTGTTCAAATCTTCTTCTTTTCCTTTCGGCTGTTCCCTTTCAGGGGTCACCACAGCGATTCATGTGCCTCCATCTAACCCTGTCCTCTGCATCCTCTTCACTCACACCAATTAACTTCATGTCCTCTCTCACTACATCCATAAATCTCCTCTTTGGTCTTCCTCTAGACCTCCTACCTGGCAGCTCCAACCTCAGCATCCTTCTACCAATATATTCACAGTCTCTCCTCTGAACGTGTCCAAACCACCTCAATCTGGCCTCTCTGGCTTTATCTCCGAAACATCTAACATGAGCTGTCCCTCTGATGTACTCGTTCCTGATCCTGTCCATCCTCGTCACTCCCAAAGAGAACCTCAACATCTTAAGCTCTTCCACCTCCAGCTCTGCCTCTTGTCTTTTCTTCAGTGCCACTGTCTCTAAGCTGTACAACATCGCTGGTCTCACCACCGTCTTGAACACCTTTCCTTTCATTCTTGCTGATACTCTTTTATCACACAATTTTTCTGTTCAAATCTGTTTTCATTTTACCCTTTTGTTTGATTCCACTGACCATTTCAATTGATCCCTGAAAGAAATTTTAGGCATTAAAGGTCCAGTATGTAGGACTTAGTGGCATCTAGCATTAAAATTGCAGTTTGCAACCATTTGAATACCGCTCGGATCACACTCCCCTGTTTGTAGGAGAAAGCCCAATCTAGAGCCATTGTTTGGTTTGTTCGTTCTGGGCTTCTGTAGCAACCTGGCGGTGCAACATGGCGACATCCATGGGAGGGGACCCGCCTGCTCTATAAGATATAAACGGCTTAATCTAAAGTAATGAAAACACAACAATTCTTATTTTCAGGCGATTATACACTAATGAAAATATACTTATAAATATTATATTCCACTTCAGCCATTAGCGCCTTCTAAATGTTACATACTCTTCAAAGCTCGTGAATAATTTCGTGCTACCTTGATTGGGGAGTTCTGATTCAAGCTACCAATTTTGGAACATCTACCCGGGCCTCATAAAGGACACAGGATCCGTTTTATATCTCTATGCTGATGATACACCACTTTAAATTGCTCTAAAACCTGGTCAGTCAGTTGATGTAACTCACAATATGTTTGTTTATCCTCTCAGAGACCACTTGCAATTTTCAGTGTAATATTTTACTTTAACTATCTTCTAAAAACATGTGACCAGAGGGATGTAATCTTGTTTCCTTATAGCCAAATGGTCAAATCATTTTGAACAAGCATATTTCTTTTAAAAGTAGACCATCTCACCTTGTTTGTACTTTTACAACTATGCTGCTTGGCTTTTAACTAATTCCAAGAGACAAGAACAAATTATACTGATTCTTCGGTTTCTTCACTGACCATCAGTAAGCGTTAAAACCTGTTTTACATTTAGCTTGATGTTTGACATTGCATAGTCAAAATGCTGGTCACACAGATATGTTAGTTATTAGCTGCAGCATATCCTGAGATTCTCATGCAGGAGCCCCTTGGACAGTCAATCCTACAACTCCCTTTATAACTGCCAGATCACTATGAACTTTTAAACAATTCTTAAAAGTTTATTTTATTTGAAGGCCTTTTTCTACTTTTCTCAGGTCCCCTTCGAACTACCTCTATTACAGCTATGTAATAATAATAATGAAACAATGATAAACAACAAGATAAAACATGACAGTAAAATTGGTGTTATGAAAATAAAATAAATAAAGGTTAGTCGAATATTCTCTTAAATGTGTAATTTAAATGGAAAAATACACGTTTAAGAGAATATTCTCATATTTTACAGATCATTCATATCACACAGTTCGTAACCACAAACCATGCCGCTAAAAGCTGAGCTGTAACTCTGACACAGACTAACCTTTATTTATTTTATTTTCATAACACCAATTTTACTGTCATGTTTTATCTTGTTGTTTATCATTGTTTTTATTGTCATATTTATATTCATAATAATATAATTTTCATTATTGCATAACTTAGAATAGTAGACTATATATACTGCAACTGTATGCTGCAGTTACATTTGACAAATCAACCATTCTGTATATCATTCCCTTCTCTTCCTCACTTCCTCTTCTGAGCTATTTAATTTCCATTCATCCATGCTTCTCTTCCTCTTCCCTTGCTCATGCCTTGATTATCTCAACCCAGTGTGACACCTCTGTTTTATGGCTGTGCATGTTTTTTTTTTTATGTATGTTTGTATGTGTATGTACGTGTAGCTACCATTGTTAATGAACTGCCATGAAACAGGCTTCACTGTGATGATGCAGCTTCAAAGTTAGACTGATGCAAACTTTCTCCCGCTCTCTCTCCTCTCGCTCTCTCTCTCCTTTCTCTCTTTCTCCCGCTCTCGCTCTCTCTCTGAAAAGCGTCAACAGGGTGTGTACCTGCAGAGTCAGAGACAACTCCCCTCCTTGGTTCCAGACTCCATTAATCATTTAGAGCAAGGATTTCCCTGAAGCCTGCTCGCTCCGCAGGCAGACACTACGACATCAGGCTGACGAGGCCTCGAATGACACTGAGACGCATTTATCAGACATGAGATTTCTTTTAACAGCCCTATGTTTTCATGAACATTCAAGTCTCCTCAATGAATTTTCTATTGGTTTTTAATATGCACGAATTACATCTGTGGGATGGGATGCGCTATTATTATCTTGAGAGGCAGGAAGCCTGTGTTGTTGTTGAATGTTTCATATTCTGGACAGCATTTCAATCAGCCCCATCTGATCCAAGTTTTTAATGAAATGTTGAGTTTTAGAGCACTTGACATGCTGCTCTATCATAGCTTTGCCTCTAAAAATGTTTACAAAGTCTCACTTAGAATATCTGATTTAGAATTTCCTCTCAAGGTTATTTAACTTTTTCTTAGGCTCTGAGTGATTGTTCTAAAATCCATCCACCTCCCCTCTTTAAGGAGGATAGTCTTTGTCAAATGGGTGAGAATTCGGTTAGAGGTAAACAGCATGAGATAAATTGATGGGAAAATATGGCACAGGTAGAAAATAGCCTGAATTATTCAGTTAATAAAGACTGGAGATGTTTTGTGTAGATTTAGCAACATGCCTGGTTGCTCAGTGGGAATTCCTGACGTGGAGAAGGAATGGAAATTTTGCCCGAGCTTTTATTGACCTTTAACAAATGCATGTATTCATGTGCACACACACACTTTGTGTTTATTCTGTTAACACACAGAAACACACACCACCTATACACACAAGCACAGGCCAACTCACAACTGCATACACGCACACTTTGAGTGGCAGGTGTGTGAAAGAAAAATACTTTAACGGCATGTGTGTGTATGCGTGTGTATGTGTGTTGCTATGTAGGCCTGTCCAGATCATCCGTCTGCATTCCAGGTAATTAGTCTGGCCAACAGCTGAGTCCCATTAGCCTTGATTACAGCATTCAGTACTTCAGAAGAGAAGAGACAGAGAAAGGAAAGAGAGCTAGAGAGGGAGGGATGTGCATGTACTGTACACACTGATGATGTTTTTAAGGCATTATGCCTGTTAAGTGTAGGCGTTTGTGTGTGTAATCCTTGTACATGGGTTTTATGTGTTTATAGCAGTACCTTGGCATGGCTACATGCCTTGGGTCTTAAAAGTCTCATCTAAGGAACTCAGTGCCTATTTCCATAAGCATGTGTTTTAGATTTTGTAACATAATTCAAAAATGTATTTTTTCTTAATTGGCTTCCCACGGCGGAACCTCAGACATTTTACCAGTCAGCCAAAATTGTAATCTTAAATCCAAAATGGATCACAGGCCTGTTTCTGGTGGATCCCCGCAAGATAAGAAACATCCTATTTTTCAATGAGTCTAACTGCCACATTTGGGATATTGGCTGAAAAAAGTCATTGATGGAGCCATAAAGAAGTAACAACAACCACATAACCACAGGAAATGATACCGCTTCTACTCAGCTGTTAGGCCCACACTCATAAGTTGTGTTTGTGTGGTTAGTCTGAAGAATAAACAACTACATCAACAACAAAAAACAACACGACACATGTAACATTACAGCACGACAGATGTAGCATTACAATCAGGCCAGGATATTGTTTAGTCTGTCTATGCATCTATCCATCAATAGTATCTTTTTTGTTTCAAATCACACCCAAGGGAAACTGATCAACTCATGAGGTATTTTGATCTATATTCAGCCCATGAAATGTTTATTTAATCCACTCAGGGTTTTTCTATCTTTCTGTATGTCCAGCTCCACCCTTTCTGCCTCCCTCTAGCATTCTCTCCGTCTCTCTTCCTCCCTTCTATCTCTGCCTGACCCTCTCTGATGGTTTCAGTGTCTCAGGATCGGGTGATTGATTCCAGCTCTGGATGGCTGGCAGACAAGCAGCCTGCACACTGGTGTGCAGCAGGGACGGCACTCTGCTCTGACTCTATGATGAATTACTGGCCTTTTAATACACACAGTAGAGACAGTGTGAATGAAAAAAAGAGAAAGATGGGATGAGAAGGGAAGCGAAGAAGCCATGTTAAAATTGCAATGAGAAAGAGAGGACAGTAGAGAGCAATGCGCAAGCAAAAAAAAGACTGAGGGCTGGAGAGAGGGAGAAGCAAATAAATGGCTGAATTGAGTAATAGCTGCATGTGTAACTAGAGAATGAGAGAACTGTGTGTGTGTGTGTGTAGCCCCCATTATCTAGAAAGACCTCTCTTATTACTTTAAATGAGTCATGCAGAGTGTGAAGACGCAGGCAGTGTTGGAAGCCAGAGGGAGGAAAAACGTTCTGCCCATCACGAAATTGAATTAAACATTGAACCATAGTCAGTCTCTCACTTAGTCAAGTGTGATGCCATTTCTTTGAATACAGGGTTTCTTTGCCACTTCACAGCCACTAGAGAGCCACGGAGTGGAAAACAGTTTTTCTACTTCTGAATATTTATGTTATTATATATTTATATGTAATAATTATTTATTTACGTATGCCATCACTTGAAAAGCCTTTAACCCCAGTTTTAATGGTGCTTGACTGTTAGCTCACACCATTTAAAAGTTAGCTAAGCTAAATGACCTTCATAGCCAATTAACCACGGCAAAACTTCGTATAGAATTTACAAAGTCCATGGATCAATCATAGTGTTCTCTTTTTCTGCTTGAAAAGTAGTTTTTTCTTAGAAGTTGAAGAGATGTGACAACGGTGATAAAGTCGATGCCCTTTTTGTATTATTGCAGATTAAACCCAATTCTCTAGAGACATGCAACACAAAAATACATAGAAGAAATAACCAGCTGTGGCTCTTCTTGTGCTGAATACTGCAGACCACACATCCACAAGCTCTGGGAACTCATAACTTGCAAAAACACTTATATTACAGTGGCCTTTGGGTGGCCTGAAACATGCAGCAATCCTTCAGGATCTTGTTTAGATATTTCCATTTGTTCTAATGCACTTGCATGTAGTTAGATAAACCCAGCAAGAAAAGTAGCTGGAACGCAGCAGACAGATTTACTGTACATACAAGTTAACATCTGGGGGAAAAATGCAGAGTGATTTGTCAAGTCACCCACATGTCAAGTCACTCTGCATTTTTTCTGTTGCGATCTATAGAACTGAAAGGACGTATATCATATGAACAACTGACTACAATAACACCTTACACTGACAGGTCTGTTTTTGTGCTCTACCTACTGCACAAGAGGAAACACATGTACATTAGTGGCAACAGCCAAACACCATGCCTTTAGTAATATGAACTGACCAGAGACTAAATGATGAGGTACTCAGTATCCAGTGTTGATTTCACTGAGCCTCCAGTCATCATGAAGATTGAGAAAAGTGTATATCTCCATGGCTAATGAAACCCCAGGGATTTCAGGGTTTAGGGTTCATAAAGTATTTATGGTATGTTCATTAAGTATTGATTAGGCCGTTAGAGAGCATTTAGACACCCAGACAATCATTGTGAAAGATTAGAACTTGGCTTGAGGAAGGGGAAGTTGGAGGAAGGCAGAAATGCGGAGAGAGAAAGAGGTTGCGGTGAGGGATGAATGGAAATGAAGGAGAATAGAGATGAGGATGGTATTAAGAGGAAAATGTAAGACATGGAAGAGGGAAAAGAGCAGGGAGGCAAGCGGGGAAAGGAAAGGGAGGAGGAGAAGGGAGAGGGGGAAAATTCTGCTCTTTAAATATTAATTAAGCATAGTATTTTAGACAGCCAGGCTACCATTACAGGAGATTAGGGGGGAATAGCAGGTAGGGAAAAGAGGAAAGGACAGGAGGAGGGTGAGTATGAGAAAGAAATACGTTAAGGGTAGAAACGAGGTGGGCTGAAGGAGGGCAAAGGAGAAGGAAGAATAGATGGATTAAAAGAGGAAATGAACAGGATTACGCATAAAACCAACTTGAAAGGTAGAGGAAGGAGTCAACACATAATGAATAGAAAGTCTCATTTCCCTAATCATATACTGCTTCTTTATGAAAGTGCTTTGCTAGTTGTTTTCAAAGCATTTCTCAGCCTATGTCTTCACTTCATTTTACCTCATTTTAAATACCCGCTCAATCCTGTTCAGGGTTGTGATGTTTCACTTCTAATGTGAAGTGTTGCTATATGAGATGCAAGCGAGATTGCAAAGAAATGTGACATTTAAGTAGCATCTCATCTCATATCCATCCATCTAGCATACAGACCCAGCCGGTGTTTTTCACAGGTATTTAACCATTGCTGTGCCCTCTCTTTACCCTCTAGCTCTTCAGCAGGTGTTGTTGCATTGCAGGGTAACCGGGAAGTAGCATGATAAGAAGTGCAGACCTGCTATAATGATGCAGCAATGAGGTTTAATGGGGCTGAAAACGCAGGCTGACTGGCTGGCAGACAGGCTACACAGTCAGAGAGAGGCACAGTTGGTGTGAAGCTGTTTCCAGCTCATGACAGATGTTACAGAGAGGGAGAGGGAGAGAGAGAGAGAGAGAGAGAGAGAGACAAAGAGACAGAGGGGACAGGGAAAGAGAGAGGTGAGTCATTTGCAACATGCAGAGTGAGAGATCACTGAGAAATAACTTTGTGCAAACAGCAACTTTGAGCAAAGTCAAGCAGAGTTCATTCACATGTGCGTGCTCCAAAGCACTTTAGTTTATATTCCAGAAGTACTTGTGTAAATAAATGTGTTTTACAGCCAATTGTGTCTAGAGATAGTGTAGTGAAGTGTAATGTGATTTCAATAACCCACCACAATGCTGGTATTGATTTTGTACCCATCTCACTCTTGATTTCCCAGGATTGAGACAATATAAATGATACACAAAATCAGCAACAGCAACTGGAGGAGTGGAGGAGAGGTTATGGCATCTCTCTTGTTCACACAAAGATTTGCATTCCTTCTCCTTGTTACAGTAATTGCAAACTGTACGGAAAATGTGTGCAGAGGCAAAACAGCTGACCCAGTTGTTGCTGAAATTGGGAAAACCACTGTGAGATTTTGTTGAAGACATATTGTCTTTGGATGGAATTAGCTTGTAACCACATTGACCACAGAGGTAGGACATCTTCTGTTTTACCATTCAATTTTTTATGGCTTGCAAACAGGGAGAACAGGATTCTGTCAGCGTTGCCTTCATAGACAGCCAGAGGAAATTTTGCTGCACACAGAGCAAGCAGAACTCCTCTGTGTCTAGACGAGCAAGTTATTGTTGTTAATTCCAGTCCACAGCCACAGTAAAAGTTTAAAGCACAGCGGAGCATAGCCTCAGGTGTGCTCTGGAGCTAATTTGTGTCAATGAAAGAAAATTAGAGACTTGTAACTTTAAACAGTATGACCTGGGGATGGATGTGTTTGAGTTTCTCCAGTGAATTCCTGTAATTTGGATATGCAATGATACCTTTATTAGCTTTAGCCCTATTAGCTTTACACAATGTTTCAGTGCTGAGTCTTCCCTTGGGTATTCACAATTTGGAGTTCCTTAAAGTTCTCCTTTTTATTGTAAAGGTTTCTCACAGACACTGGGTATATAAATTCCCTGTTTGTCAACCCAGGCCTTATTAAGATGTTCTTTCCCATTATTTTGTATTGTGATTATCACAATCCCACTGACTCTAACCACTGTGCTGCAGTTTGTCAGTGCAAGCAGAAGGCCTTGATCTCAGTGACGTAACTCTTTAAGGAAGATGACTGTGAGATCAGTGACAGGTTCCACAGCTGTTACATACGACTATGCCTTTGATGTTGCTGCTTCCACCCGTCACTACTTGCATCAGTGCACGCACACACACGCATGCATGCAAATGTGAAAGATTACATTCGAAGCCAGTTGCCCTGTGTGGGAAGACAACTGTGCCACTCTGTGTATTGGACACTCTGCCAAAGGGAAAATCCCTGCTGACGAAGAGAGATATTCAGACTCAGAAAGAAAGGTAAAATATTTCAGACTTCTTCACTGGAGCTGTTCTGCTTATTCTGAGTCACTGATTACATAGATGGCTTTGGTCACAGTCAGCCAGACTTGGAACTCCCACTCTTGAAATCAAACAGCTCTGGTGCATGCAAAGGAAAATCCTCCATGGATAAAGGAAATATTTATGCTCCGAATGAGCCACATAGGGCAGCTTTTTTTCCACAAATTCACTCAAGTATTCACCCAACAACACACACAAATATTGTTGTTTGCCATATCACTTGCCCCAAAACCAAACACTTTGGATTCTTACCGTTTAGTATGAAGCATACAGCATAGCATACACGAGTTTACTTTTAGCATTTGTTTCGTTTTCCATGTCAACAGTGGAATTAAATGTACGAACAGTGTCCCAATCCAGCGCTGCACAGAATTAAATATCAGTGTATTACTTGTGTTTCTGCTGCTTTGGTTTGAGATGAGAGGGATATAAAAGATGTGAGACACAACTGTTTACTATGAACGGCTTTCGGATATAATGTATCACTTTCCAGGCACTTCTGGGCACTGATCGTAATAATATGTATTGTGAATTACAAATTTGAGTGTTCTCCTTCAAGAGCTCTCGTATTGATCGAGCATGTACCCTACCATCAAGATTTGCAAAGTTATTATCGAGGCCTTAATGAGTCCATGAGCATCTTTATGGCACAGAGGAGAGATACATCCAACACAGCCATAAACTCTCATGTAGCAATGAAACATCACACAACCATTTACAGAGGAATTATGGGGAACTGTGTATCCATATAGTTTAATGAAAGTATGAAGTAATGTTTTGAAATAATGTAGTTATTATTCATAGAACATGTGTGTGTTGCACCCCTTTTTCTGTCTCTGTCACTTTTCCTTTCTTTCTGTCTCAATAGCAAGATGGAACACCCTCCATCAAACCCTCTCATGCATCTATCTCTCTTTAATACCAGCACACACATGCACACGCAGGCTTTGGTCTCCTGCGGCGAATCATTTCAATCGAGTGATGCTAAACAGAACAAAAATTATTGAAGTATACTGGTCTAACTAACTGAGAGGCACATTAGATGGATGGTCCCTTATTCCTGTGAAAAACTGAATGCAACTCAGTGATCTATCAATTCATCTATGAATCCTGAGGGGGATTCCTGATTGCTTCAGGGGTTCTGAGCGTGGAGGTGGTGCACTACCTTTTCAGTAAAATGTTTATTCCTCTTTTGAGGAGAGTTTGCCACTTGAGTTAAATTCACAGATATTGTGCAGTGGGATATTCAGTCATAAATATGGAAATAAAGAACTTGAATGCCACTGCCTTAACCTTTAATGCATTTACTGCTTAAAAACCAGCTTTTAGTGGAGGGTTATAGTAAACCCGTTTATTTCTCTCTCTTCATTTTGAGCGTTTTACACACTTGAAAGGAAAAAAAACAACTGTTTTGCTTAGCACAAGAGCATCTCATGTCTAGATTTATCCTGCTGAAGTGAGGGTAAATCCATCATCTGAACTGTTCACCACCAGACTCCATTTCTATTCATATCAACTGCTGACTTTCAGACAATAGTTTTGTGAAGTTTAATTACTAAGAATAAATAGCATAAATTGTTTCCATTTTCTTTTTTCGTTGTTTATTGTGAAACCCAATACCAGTTGTTTTAAAGGTTTCAGAGATGCATTTTCAGTCAATGCTCATGTCTTTAAGACTAGACTAAAATATGCACTTTTCTTTTCTGGCTGGCATTAAAATGTATGCCTATGCTAAATTAAGTGATGATATATAATTCCACATCTTCTGCCACTGTCCCTCCCAACAGCAACAGGAGCAGGACCCCACCAACCTTTACATCTCAAACCTGCCGCTGTCCATGGATGAGCAGGAGCTGGAGAACATGCTGAAGCCCTTTGGTCACGTCATTTCCACGCGGATACTGAGGGACGCCAATGGCCTGAGCAGAGGAGTCGGCTTTGCTCGGTATGCACGGGGAGAGACACACACATGCACACAAACTGTCACTTGCACTTATGGTTCTCCAAAAATCTCTCCAGTTGTTAGTCACATCCAAATGTATATAAAGGTAGGCTTTTGCTGGACAAACTATAAACACTTATCAGACACAAAATAAAACAGATTCATAATTATCACGATATGGTCCAGATTCATTTTTTTTAGATAGAGGAAGCAACATTATTCCGAATTGACTTCCTGCTATTTACAACCAAAGGACTTCTAGCTGTAATGATACAACTCCAAATTCCTGTACCCTTGGCCCCATCACCCTCGTCTGTGTGTGTGTGTGTGTGTGTGTGTGTATGTGTGGCCTTCTCAGTTACACCGTGGAGCGTGCCTGTGATTAGAATGCAGTCAGGGCTCCATTCAGGGTCACTGGCTATGTGAAGAAAACCCAAGACACACACAGAGACATGCATGCTCACATACCACATGCACACGCACACAGTCTCTCTCTCTCTCCTGTCATCATTTTTCTCTCCCACACACACACACACACACAGTCTCTCACACACTGGCTTTTGCTTGCCAAACAGGCAATTAGTCATTGAGCTGTGATTGGGCGAGCAGGGCTGAATAGAGCCAGACAAAGAGGACATGACACACAACAGATCAGACTGAATGGAGCTTTTAAACCCGGACAAAGGAGAGGAAACCCCATGGAAAACACACAGACACACAAACACACACACACATGCATAGGCCCACCTAAGGCATTTTGCTCATGCATACGTAGACAGACAAGCAGAGATGCATACACAGATGCATTGGCACATGTTTTAAGAGCCGCAGTACCTTTTGTGCATATTGAACAGTAACATAAGAAACCCATTGTCCTCAAGTAGCACCTCTTTCTTTCTCCCGCTCTGTCAGGATGGAGTCGACAGAAAAGTGTGATGTGGTGATTCAAAACTTCAACGGGAAATTCTTGAAAACCCCTCCAGGCATGACAGGTAGGTGTCGATCACCAAGACAATTACTTTGTACTGGCTAAGCTACTGCTTTTCTGTAGTGAGAGCAAGGTGTTCCTCTATAGGTCAGGGTGCTCATGCAGATGCAGATACACTCAACCGTCCTACACACAGCACTTTTTCATTGCACTCAAAGGTCAGATTATTTAAACTTGAACTCAGTTTGCCGCCCAACTTTCAAAGCACTTCCAATAAGTTCAGAGGTTTTTATGTGTTGATAAAAAATTTAATGGAAGTCATCTTTTGAGTGTTATTGGTGAGAGCACAGCAGTCTCATCTTGTATCACCTGTGCACAGCATGGTGTTGTTATGTGCACATTATGCCAAGGTGGACAGCTCAGATATAGTACCAACGCAGTAACTGAGTTTTGGTACAGATACCAAAATTATACTTATTTCAGTGACTCAGTTAAACACGTTTTTCTCTAAGGGCACCTTTTTTTCTATTTGATTGAATACACCCATAACCCATTCTTAATTCATAACAAATGCAGCCATAAGATCTTAGGTTAAATACAATACGGACTAAACTTAGCAAATTCTCTCTATATAATTTAGAATATATTAGATTATAATATCTGACCAAGCAACTGAATACCAATGTAACATATATATTAAGTTATTGGTGCCAATGTCCCTAAGCACTGAACAAGTACAAAGGACACAATATAATACCAATACTATTATTTATCAATGGACTAGTACAGAAGAATAGGTACGGCTCAGGGAGAGAGGAGGCAAGAGACTGAGAGACTTTTTAGTTGACACCATGTATTAAATAACAATAGACAATAACATACACAGAATAAACAATGAATGGCCATTCAGTGACATAGAACCCAAATCTTTACAATGGATCACTAATAAAGTCTAAGATCCAGGCAACTAACTAAAACACACAAACCACTACTACTACTGGGCTAATCTAGTTCATTCGACCAGCTAGAAAAATCCATGGGAAGGTGTCCATAAGGAGTGAATGTGGGAATGAACACGAGGTCGTAGAAGCGTACAAAAGTTTATATTGGCTACTGGAGCCTCCTACCAGCCCAGACAGAGCAGAGTGGTGGAGCTCTGGATAGGATCCTCCACAGATGAATTGAGTCGCGGTTCTTCTTTCTTTAGGCTAGAAAGCCTGTCTTAGCTCGCCATCAAACAGAACCTGGCTGTTAGCGTATTTTCATCTCAAGCGTACGGCATATATACGAGGTCTGGGCAACGGCGGTCGGTTCCAGCAGCAACCATTTGTTTATCCATCCCTCCCGTGCCCCGGTCGCTTCCGAGTAGCGCCTAATAAAGGCAGGTAATTGGTCGGCCATCGTCACGTAACCGAAAGCACGCACGGCACGTAAATTAAAGAGCAAGGGTAGGAAAGAATCCAACTAACCTTGTTTTGACACCCGCGTTACACCAACATTTGATTTCATTGTCTACACTCTACACATTTCGGTTTGTACTCAAGAAGCTATTAAGTTCTGATATCAACATTAAGCACGAATACATGTCTTTTCATGATTCAGGAAATTTGGTTATCCTCTGCCTGTAGAAGCATGTACATTATTGTCATTTTATAGAATTTTAGTGAATGCATAGAAACCAGCGTTGGTTTTAGACTTGTAGACAAATGTGTATTGTGTGACATCAAATCATGTGGGGATATTTCTCTTTTTTTTTTAGTTAAAAAAACTCACAGCCACCCTCATTTAGTATGTTTGTATAGACTTTTACTCTCCAACTATCAGTGTATTTTCATGAATGAATCACGTTTTATCAGTTCACACAAGGAACATCTCTGCCT
Organism: Coreoperca whiteheadi; assembly: GCA_011952105.1. Lineage (NCBI taxonomy): Eukaryota > Metazoa > Chordata > Actinopteri > Centrarchiformes > Sinipercidae > Coreoperca > Coreoperca whiteheadi. The sequence continues at coordinate 19,915,673 of CM022486.1, read as the reverse complement.
TTTCGTGCCTTTTTGTCTGTGTACAAAGCAGTCTCTGTGCTACTGATAGTATATCAGCATCATCTCTGCTTCTGATCTTTCTCTATCTGTCCCACTCTTTAGGCCACCCTGAGTTGATTTTGTAGGAAGATCTGAGTGATTAATTCCTTGACCGTACAGGACACAGATTGAGACACAAACATGCATGATGCACGTGTACATACACGGACATCCCTTGAAGAAAATGGGAATCCGTGTCTTCCTTCTGCAAAGATTGTTATGGATCTGGATCCAAAAGTGTTTCAGCAAACACAAAACAGTCTTTAAGCCATCCAGCGAATGGCGACTCTTCCTAGGGTATTCACAAAGTTCACATGAAAAGCATCTTCTTGAGGTAACGTGAGTTACTGTGGAGAAAGATGCGATGTGTCCCCTGCAGCGACTGAAGCCACAATGGATAGACGAGGAGTGATGGGCATCGGTCGACTTTATAGACTCTGTGTTGTCATAGCTGTGTGCCGAGATTTCATGCACCGTCTTGCGTGTTTCGTCCAATAAGAGTCTGTTGTTTGGATTCAACAGAGATCTTGCATTGGCTTTAAGCGAGATTCAGTCTCAGTTTCACATTCACATGAGAAATAATGGCTTAGTCGGCCTGGCCCCTTCTGCTGTCTGTTCTTAGTTCTCATGTGCCCCTTGCAAGTAGACCACAACATGGTTAGGCCAGGCGAGGACAAGAGCGAGGACAAGAGCAAGGTCAAGGTGGGAGACAAGAGAAAGCTGAGGTGGGGAGAACCAAACTGAAAGTGACACAGAATGAGAGAGAAGAGATGGAGATACTGAATGATCGGATATAGATGGAGAGAAAGGAGGTGCGCCACATTGAAGCAAAAGGAAATCAAGGGAGACAGAGAGAGCTGTGCCCTGTGCCCTGGCAATATGATTTGTGAGGTACAGCATGGTGGGTAGCTCAGTTTCTCACCCGGACACACACACTGCTGTACTTCAGAAGTATATACTTTGAGGTATAGCTGTGAAATTTTGTAGCAAGTGATTGATGCATCATTCCATCCTCTGCTGGTGTTTTCTGCAGCCTGCGTGTGTGAGAAACAGAGAATCTTGAGTTTCACAGTTGTACTAGTGTGCCGGCTAATAACGTTGATTCCATGACAAATCCAAAAAGAAAACTGTTGTGGTGCAGATTGTTATATATTATCAAATAACTCCCAGTTCATTTGATCAAAATCCATTAAGAGAATTCCACAACAGGTTATAAATTTAATAATGAAATGAAAATTTATTTGACTTTTGCACACAATTTCTGTGACAGAGCATGATATATTTTAAAAGCTACCGCTGACTGGTGTGTACTGCTTAACAAACCTAAACCTGCTCTAATCAATATTTCCATATTAACAATGGATCACATTACTATCTTTAACGTGAAAGGGGTCACTCATAGTGATAAACCTACAGAGAAATATCACCCACTCTGTAGACCGCCTCAGCTCTCTAGAGCATTTTAGCATCGTTCAGCTTATTTTGTTTGGTCTTGGCGGCCGTACCTCCCATCATCTTTGTTCCCTGTTGCAGCAGGCAGCTGTTTTCAGTGAAAAAGCTCTGAAATCTCACTGTTCACTCCCTGCCCAGCACCAAAATACAGTGGCTGACAAGGGCAAACGCACTGCAAATTAAGAAAACATGCTGCAAATAGACAAAACACAAGCAAATGCAGAAATGCGCTGCAGATAGACAAAGTTGGTCACTAGCTGGTGATCAAAGTGGAATTTTTAGCAGTTCAAGAGCCAGATATTTTCTTCAGGAGTTATTGGAGACCAAAACAGAGCTAAAAGGAGACTATTGGACTTACATTAACCAGGTGGACAGAAACAGGACTCCAAATAAAAACTTATGTATCTGCTGGATGTAAATATAAGCAACTGTTTGCTGTCATGTTCACCAAAACAACTTTTATAAGGTGATACATATTAATGTCAATATGTTGTGCTACCCCCAAGCGACCAAAAAAGTTAATTAATGCAGGTTTAAACTTAACGTTGCACACACAAACATAGATTCACTCAAACTATCTATACCCACTAAGTTGCTGACCTCTATATTGAAAGAGATGCATTGCCTGTCTTTGCCAGGGGTGGCCATTTTCTCTTTACTCCTTTGTGTGTGTGTGTGTGTGTGTGGTTGTGGAGTGAGTGAGTGTATTAACATATGTTGACCAGTTAAATTGCTCTGAGCTCACAAACTGGTGAAATTGTGAGATTCTGGCCAACCAGACCCTCTGTGTACTGATCCACAAAACACACACACACACACACTGTTTTACCAATCTAATACACAGAGAGAAACTGTGCGTCTCTAAAGCCAAGTTCTGTTGATTTATGTCACTGGTTTTCTGTGTCACTGACAGTCTGTGGCATTTCCAATGCTGTTGCAGTGACATTATGACAGGCCTTTGTGCTTTGTTTTGTTGTTAGTCTACGCATTACTTACATTTGTTGTCATTAAAGAACACCTAAAAATCACAAGTTATCAAAGGTTAAACCTGCAATGGTAGTACAGTGTAATGTGTTAATGTATGTGTGCATATCATTGAGTAATGTGTGCTTGTGCCTAGGCTTGTGTGTTCCACTGATTAATACCACCGTCTGTCCATCCAGGCTGATGTATTGACGGCAACAGTAATATTTTACTCTCTAGCCGCAAGATCAGTGCCACCATTGATCACATGACCAGAGCTTCCATCAACCCTCGTTAACAGGAAGTCCATTGATTCAAAGCTTTTTGACTTCTACTGGTCGTTCCTGTCGTGGAGATTGAGTATCTAGATTGGTCATAGACTTGAATTTCTCTGCTCTTTATCTTGTATTGATACAGAAAGTGTTTGATTTGAGTCAGACTTTATTGTTTCACAAGTCTTTAGAATGGCTTGCCAGCTTTTGTTCTCCATAAATAAAATGTGTTGGAAACATCTATACACATCCTAATGTTTCATCACTTTTAGTGAGTAGCGCTGTCCTTCCAATCTGAGATATAAATTGAGTAATCACAGCCTGTGTATTTACTTTATGGTGCAATTCTCTTGCCTGTTCGATAATGTTCTGCCCCCATACTGTGAGGGAGAGTGTCAGCGCCAGTGGAAAGCCCTTCCTATACAGTCACAAAGAGCACATCTTCTACAGCTTCATTGTGACCATGTCACTTCCTGTCAAAGCTTGATAAATCTTTCTTGTTCTTGATGACAGATTCAACAGTCAGCACTTAATAAGGAAAGCAGACTGAAAACAAGGGACTGTTGACCATTAAAGGTGTGACCAGAGAAAAAAAACAAGTGATGATTCTGCATTTTTTGATTTCATGGACCAGAGTGGGAGAAAAATATTACTTGGCTGCCTCTCCATTTCTCTACTATTAATGGAGTGAAAATCTACTCTAAAACAGGATTAATATATTATATATATGTTCAAACATTATTGAGTTTTTATTATTATTACTATTATTATTATTATTATTATTATTTACATTAGCAAATCTTTCTCCAAACTAGATCTCAGAGCCAAATATACTCTACTCTACAAGCATACTAATTCCATTTTAAGGAATAAATCTTCCTTGTATGTTGTTTAAGTTTCCTTTTTGTTTTCTTTATTTTAGATTTGGTAATAATAAGTCCTGATTTGATACTCATGCAGCCTAATAAAACAAATGCACTGCAGTTTACCCTTTCAATTCTTGAATGATTAAATGAGGAGCTGTGTTCAGTCTTTATTTTTTTTTGATGTGTCACAAAAATGTCCAGCCACAGCAACTTCGTATGACCTGGTCAGATATTTCTTATCAAAAGTATATTATTAGCAATGAGACGCTGGGTTCAGGAAAAGAAAGATGGAAATTTGCCACTTTATTACTCATTCTCGCCCTTTTTCGGTCTCCTCCTTTCCTCCCAGTTATCCTCTCTCTGACTCTATCACCACTGTCCCTCATCTAATCTTTTTTCCATCCCTCTTTTACCTTTTTTTCCTAATCATTCTGTCTCTCTTTCTCTCCCACTATCTGATGTAGTGTTGTAGTTTTAAGAGTTCTCTTTGTTCTGCCCTCCCCTAATGGTAAGACAAACGGAGGACAAGAATGAAAAGAGTCCAGATCTCAGAGAAGGCCCATTATCATTCAGTAGTTTCAATAATAATCAGGAGGCTTTTAAAAACCTGTGCAGCCTTAAATGTCTGGTATGATCATGAGGCATTAAGTCTGCATTCAATGCAGAAGTGGTTCAATACTTTCATAAATGGGGCATTTTATTTGATGTTCCTGATAATGGAGGACAAAATTGAATGAAGCTGTTCTGAGAAAAGATATTGTGTAATTATGTGGCAGTACTGCACTGTCAGACTTGGTGTCAGCTTGCATGTGATATTTGGAGCCACTTATTCAGCACTCAAAGATAGCTATGGGCGTTCAAATGTGATGCTTTTGAAGCACTAACCAAATTACATCAATGCTGTCAAGTTCCCAAAATGTTGTGCTATCTTAACTTCATTTCTGGAATTAAATTCTTAACTAAATATGTCAGTGCATCAATATATTTTATTCCTACTTGTCTCGCAACCAATTCATTTTGTGTTGCTTTAGGTTTATGATGAGAAAATGTAGTAAATGTAGTTAACACCCTCTCCCCCAGGGATGCTGTCAAGGAATGGTTAGGTGAGTGGTTGTCATTGTCATCTCGTGGCAGCCAAATGAAATGAAGATCATCTCTTTTTCAATTTAATAAGTGTCAATATCTTCCAAATCGCAGTTCTCGGTCTCAGCTTACAGCCCTTACTGTTTTGATTATTGCAGTAGACATATCTATTAAAATATTTAATGATGTAAAAGTGCTAATAGCAATATGAATAAACATTTTCTAAAATATATTTTTTGATTTTGGTGGCAAATAGTTGGCTTCCTCTCGTGTGATGTGTGAGCAAGTTACCCTCTAGAGTGCATGTTGTTCTGTCACAGGCCTTTGAGTTTTTTGATGTCGGGTGTCTTAAACAAAACAAAAAAAATAAAATAAGGGATGATATCCCATTCAGCCCAGTTGAGGGATTCCTCATTTTGTCACATTTGGGGATTGGATCCCATTTTCCAAATGAATGATTTCCCATGTTGCCTGCTAATGGATTGGATTTTATTTTAAATGAGAGTTTTCCCATTTGAGAGTTTTTGTCCCACTTATATGATATTCCCTCTTCCCACAGTGAACACTGAAATCACTGTGCCATTATAAGCTAAGGGTCTTTATCTGCATACAGATTGGTGCCTTAGAAGCACCAAAGCCAAGATGTATTGTATATATCTCCTGCATATAACCGGGTGCATCTAGAGTAACCTGTGTGTTTCACCCCCCCCATATTTCTCTTTACCTTCTATTTCTTTTTCAGTGTCCCTCTCACTAGAAAGTAGATGGGTATGTTTGTTTGCTCTGCTGGAGATTCCACAGTTTCAATGTTGCCCTACTTTGGTTTCCAATACTCCACAGCTCCAATGAGTGGTAACAGTATGTGATCCACTCACAAGCCACCCACCCTGCTACATATGTACATGTCCGGTCAGTTAAACACAAAACGCCACAAATTGAAAACTCCATTTCAACTTAGTAAAATTCCATTTCTTTTTTTACCCTGTAGCATTCACATGTACACACACATTAAGAAAGGAAACATCCAACCTCTGTCATTTTATTGACATCTCTTGCAGTCTTCAAGTCTTTTGTTTTCTATTTACATTGCCTGTCTCTGTGGCGACTGGGTCTCACAGGGTTTTCCCCCCAGATTTAGCAAACAAAATACAAAAATGGGAGTGAAACTATGCACTATTTGATCCACAAAGCAGTGACACTTTGAACTGGTAAATGAACTACCACAAGTCTTGGTTAATGAGTACATCTTTTTAACAGTTCCTAGTGTGTAAACAAACACAGTCCAGTAAAGTATTTTCTCTGTTCACTTAAGTTACTTGCCCTTGTCAGGTTTGCAGCTCTTGGCAATGACTTATGTTATTTAGTAACATTGACTACAGGGAAACACACGTGCAGTGACGCACTCTACACACACCACATAGTAACTTGATGTGTGTGTGGGGGGGTCTTTTTCTTCACATTCTCTATAGAGATGAAGCTCAGAAGAACCTTTTACAGCAAAGCAAAAACAAGAAATTCACATTCTGTTTGGAACACTTAAAATTGACATGATAAATGATTTAACAATGATCACTTGATCATCTATGTATCTAGTCATGATAGAAAAGCTTAACGCCTGTTATTGTTTCACACCTGAATATGTGAAACAACAAAATATGGTGTACATGTAGTACGTTGGGTCACCACTTGTTCTGTATAATACAAAATATCCGGAATCAAGAAAGATTTCTTTGTTTCTGCCTACCTGCATAATAGAAAAAAATAAAATATCATGAATAATAAACCAGGTTTGTGATCAAATGTGACTACAGCATAAACTTGATAGAAAAAAATAAAGACAGTCACTGGTTGGCAGCTTTTTTGTTATGGTGAAGCTCCACCAAATGGGATCCACTAAGCAGCCATTCATTTTCTATGAGACCTGAGCAGTTCTCTTCACAGTGCAGTAGTTTGCTTTGCAAACTAACGATGAGGTTGGGAATTTTCACAAAGTATGAGACCCCACTGCCTACCTGTCAGGACAGTAACGAGAGAAACGTGGCCTGGAGGAAGAAGGAGAATATTGTTGTGCTAGGGACTACAAAGATCGATTTATGTGTGACTTTAGGAATCATTTTTGCTCATTTGAATTGGACTGAATTTCATTTCTTCAACTCCATGTCCTGTTTACAAAAAAATTACATATCTGAACTCTTTAGAATATCAAAATATTTGGTTCAGACTATGTTAATTAACTTGACATGCCCAAAAGTGACCGATTTTAGCGGGCAGACACGGCTGTACCCAAATTCATCACAAATTCATCACTTTGTGTTGCAGAGCCGCAAGAGTGAGAGCAGCAGGGGTCAAGCTGACAATTAAAAATGTCCTCCTTACTTTTAAAGGCCTCTTGTGAAATGTAACAGATTGTGGTAATGTAACTGTGAAAGCAAGCTAAATAATTAATTTGATGCACCCGTTTGAGCAGCTTTTTCTACAGGTAATCTTGTCTCTGGATGCTTTGCGGTTGTTGTTGCCTCCTGATTGTGTGGCGACTAAGTTTCCCACTTGGGATTAAATAACATTCATTATTGTCATTACCATCATCAGTATTTATAGCTTGTCGCTGTGCTTGTGAATGAATATAAAGTGAATTGCTGTTTTTTTTTTCTTTTCTCCCTCAGAGAAATGCATGATATTGCAATTCACAGGCATCACCTAAAGTTAATTCAATAGTGGCATTACGCTTGTCTGCTTTTATATTATCGATATAGAGATATTTCGTTGGCTTTTGCGATTGTACTGTAACACACTGGGGTACCGGTTGCTGTAACAGAGGCTGTAAGTGAAAGTCATTTTGCATAATTGTATATGCCTTACTCATTTGCTCTGTAGAGGTAAATAACAGATGAGGTTTTAGACAAATACCAAAAATAATGGCTCTGTTGAACAGATTAAATGTTTTAATTAAAGGACTCAATAGACAAAATGCCTTCTCCAGTTGGCTGATTTTTACAGTGTATCCTTTTCACTTTTTGCACCTTAGCCAATACTAATTAATTAGCAGCCAGTGGCAATCCATTCACCATTTGGACCATTTGTATTATGCCAGGAATGACCGATATCCTCTTCCTCTGAAGGTAAAAATCAACAATAGCAACACCAAAAAAAGTACCTTTCCAACAAAACAGTCAGTTGTACTCAAACAGGAACGCATGCACACACAGCCATAAACTCACACATATACACTGCACCGGCAGGATCATTACCAACCATTATTATGTGTCAAACCTACATTTTGACATTATTCTTTTATTTCAATTAGGTTGCTGTCTTAAGCTAGGGCGCAAACACTTAATCTTCTTATATTTTATGTTATTTTGGCAGTATTCTGAAACGCTATGACAGTATAATCTGACACGTCAGTTTTAATTATGATAATAGGATTAAACTCCAGGTATCCAAGAATGTGGCAGCAGTGTACAAAAATTGGCGTCATCTATTTAAAAAAAGATGCCTTTATGGGCCTGTCCAAATTCCCTCCACAAACAAATACTAGCCTCCTGCAGCAGTCTCTGAAAAACACTAAATTCAAGCTCCACATGCACTATGGCAACCAAAATATCCTAACAATATTGGTGTGTGTGTGTGTGGGCATGTTTGTGCATGGCTCATAGTGCTGGAGCCATTTCACCCGCTTTGATATAAAAACAGCTTTAAGCAATGATGTTTGTGTATGTGAATCTTTATGTCTGTGTATGTCTGCTACTATGGGTGATAGCCTACAAAATGGAATCAGGCCAGGGTCACTCCTGTTGTTGTTGTTGTATGTCACTTTTAACAAGCACAGGTCACTTCATAGACGCTGTTATCATGTTGTATGCTTTACTCACTGGATGTTAATGAGGGACGCCAAGGAAGTGAGTGAAGGAAATTTACATTGAGATTTTAAATTGTGTCTGAACCTCTTTTGCAAGCACCTGTCACATCATCATGAGAAGATACACTTCTGTATTACTTTTTTTTGCTGTCTTGGGATCAGCTGCTTAGCATTTTTGCATCACTAATTCTAACAATAAATGGCCCCATTTTGTCATCTCACTTAATTCCAAAAACACAAAGTTTTTGCAGTCAGTGTGATAAGCCTGGTGCATAAAAATATCAGATTCAGTTCAAAACACAGAGCTATCCTTTCCATGAGGACAAACAATTGTTTTAGATCAGCAGGAGTTTCTTCTTTCTTTGTGTGGTACTTTTAGAGAAGACGCAGAGAGGAAAGTGTCCTGACTATAAACTTGACAAGCTGTCAGCCGTTGACAATGCTGCTTTCTCTGTCTGTCACACCAGTAAAACAAAACCGGGGGGGGATGCACACATCACATATAGCCATCACAGGAACAGTTCCTGGGCTCCAGGAGCCATTTCTGAAACTCAGAAACCCTTACCCGAGTTTCAACCAGTGCAACCATGCTAATTTTAGTTCTTCTGACCTTAGTTCCCACTGCTCTGGGGATAATACTTTCAGATGGCCGAGGAAGTTTTGGGGCAGCGTAAATGCAAAAAACAATAATAGTTTCAGTGAAGTTACTCACACTCAGATTGTCAGCACTTTGGAAACAGGTGCTCTGGAGTTTTCAGTCTCCTTTAGCACCTCTGCATTTCTCTTTTGCATCCATCACCTCCATGCAGACATCAGTGTAGTGCAACAAAGAACAACATAATGACTTTGTGTTGTTTTCTCCTCGAGTGAAAAATTATGTCTCAAACAGCACTATGGCTTTTAATGCATTATTGGACTAATTTTCCTAATTGTCAGGGTTCCTTTGATGAAGTGGAAACACAAGAACGAATGCGTAAAAGGGACTTTTAGTAACTGAATTTTGTTCCCGTGTTCCTGGAATATATGATTGAAAAGCACAGCTCTAAACCTCAAACAGGGCTGCTGAAGAATGAAGGCCCGCAGTAAGTGAGTTGATAACGCGGAGAAACAGACAGTATCAACACACTGTATTTTTTAATATAAATTCCCTCAGCTGAAGTGACCGTTGTTTCTTTCATAAAAATTCAATTTAAAAACATCCATCAACTGTGATGTACATCTCGGCCATTTTTTGTTTTTCTTTCTGGGCCTAGCTCTTCTAGAGTTTTGTGATGACACGTAGCAATACATACACCACACACACACACCTACACACAGGACTGTTTACCAGATGTATATGAATGCATGGAGCAGAGCGGGTAAAAGAGAGAGAGAGAAGGGGAGTGATTGAGAAGGATGAATAGCAAAGGGGAGGGATGATAACAGAGGCCCAGCTGTGTGTCCTGTGATTCAGATTGAAATCAAGTTAAAACAGTATAATGACCAAGTACTCCTAAAGGCTGTATAATCACACGGCTCTGTGTTTCTCCCTCTACTTACCTTTGGAGTACCCATCCAGGCCCCAGGCATTCCAAATAACTCGCAACCTTGAGCTCTGAATGGTTTTCTCCGCTGAGAACACCTCTTCTCATTTTTCCGTTTACTCAGATGAAGAAACATTTTTCTTGAAGGTGGCGAGGTAATTGTGTACGGTAGTTTATTTTGGCGTGTGTGAATCATTACCAGCATGGTGATTTCGCCTTTGCTAGTTCATAGCATTCTATGTCTACTAAGAACTTCTTTATTTCTAAGCAGCATACAGTGATGAGGATTTTCATTTCCCCTGCATTTGGAAATCATTGAGAGTTAAATAAGACAAGCTAATAGCCTTTTTTAAGATGCAGTCAATGACTCAAACTTGCCTTGGTGGAAGTGTTAAAGTAACTTATTCAATTTTGGGTTCAAGGGGCGTCTTTATAAAACTGGATCAGGGCATGAACAAAACACTTTTTGGTGTGACAGTGTTCCCCTGCTGCCATTACAGTTTAGGGCTTTATCAGTTCTGTATCTTCATGGCATTTAAATGACTTTTTATTTTAACATACTGTTGATTGATGATTTGCTGTGCTTCATAGTCAGAAATCTTTGTCTTATGAATGTTATCTAATTAATTTATAGTTCTTTCCCCAGAAGGAATGTGAACCCAACATAAGACTTAAGATAAGTGCGGGATATTTGATGTTTACAGTCCCAGATACATTCTAATGAAGTGGAAATTTCATCTCATTTTCTAATTATATACATGAATTACACTAATACACCATTATAATCCTTTTCTAACTGTATAACATATAAACAATTATATACGTAAATGTTCTAATTGTGCAGCACACCTCAGGAAGTACACATGCTTTGGTAACTGAAAACCCAAGAGGGCAGGATTTACTGCGACCCACTCAGATTCAATATGTATGACAGTTTCCAGTTATTCTGTAATTTACCATCTTATCACGCTATAATCTGTTCTTTCTGTGTGAGTATGCAGAATAAAAGGCTGGTTGTGAGTGTCCATGTGTGCAAATTTCAGTGTGCATGTCATTGAACCACCCCTGGAAATTTAAGAACTATACCCAAGCTTCAGACATGACATAAAACAGAGGACTGTCTCACTACATAAGCCATCAAATGTCTTAGCTGAGTGTCCTGGTTCATGTTAGGATTATACTTTTTATTATGTTTTTTGAGTCATGCTGTTGCTGAAGCATTTCCCAGAAATAGAAGCCATTAGTCACGCTTTCTTGCTTTCTAGCAAATTCTAAAGATGTGCTTTTAAAATAAAAATAAATTGATACAGAACAAAGCCTTTTTTCTTTAGGATAATCTTGCCCCAATCCAGCGACTTCCTGCTATTTCCCAAGGCTGTAGGGTATTTGAGGCTGCAGCCTATCAGGTTGAAGTTAGAATTTGATGAACTTTTGTATGGGAGGTCACACTTAGCTAATCCTATTTGTAATCAAGGCTTTCTTCTTTCTCTGGTCCAGAAAAAGGACCGTGTTGTCTTTGGAGCAATCACAATCGCAGTCTATTGCCCGGGGTCAAGCTGTGTGGAGTTATTTAGTGTATTAAGTACGCCTGTTTGGTTTGTCGTTTGAACCACCCTCACCATGCTTTGATGATTAGCCCATGGCTTTGTTTCCACGTCAAGGCTGCTTTTGTCGAAGTAAGGTTGTAGGGGTTGTAGAGATGGTGCGATAACTGCTCTGGTTTAGATGTTTGGATTAGGGGTGGAAGAGATAAATAAAAGCGCCGTTTTCAGGTCCAATTTTATTGATGTCATGTTTTTGTTTTTGTAACTCTTAACCTATTGCATGAAATGTTACTTTGTCCTGCTATTAGAATGATTAGTCTATCGCTGTGTTTCTCCTTGTCTCCTCTGTCTGACTCACTCTGTAGCCCCTGCAGAGCCGCTGCTGTGCAAGTTTGCTGACGGAGGCCAGAAGAAGAGGCAGACCCAGGTCAAGTATCCCCAGAATGGCCGACCGTGGACACGAGAAGGAGAGGTGAGGCTTAAAAGTGTTTTTAATCATCAAAGGAGCTCAACAGTAGCCATCAAAAAAGGTCCCCTTCAGCAGCCACAGCAGCTTTTTCTTAAAACACAAGTGGAAAAGGTGATTTGTAACACAAGAGCCATGTCTTTCAATCAGTTTGTTACAACATAATCCTTTTTACCCTCTGCCACTATCAAAGAAAGCAACATAGAATTTTTCCTCAGGCAGAATTATGCCGCAGCAGACATTTCCTAACTCTACAATAGCTTCTCGCTTCTCACAGTCAGAGTGAGTACACCGTGTCTACTGAAGAGGTTTATAAGAGGAAATAATAAAGTTAACAAAACAGAAGGTGGTGTTACTCTAACTTAGTCATGGGAATTAGTACAGTATATCCACAAACCTCTTTTAAACCTTTTCCTACTCAGCTTTCTGGCAAATGCATAACAGTAATTTTATCATAATAGTCAGAGACATGAGGGTAAAAAATTTTTGCATACAGAACGAAATTCTGTAGTGTAATATTTCATAGATGAGTGTCCACAGCTGCTTCACAGAAAACATTACGGTAGGTCTAAAAAGTTATCGTTTTCATAGACTATAAATATCTAGCTGATGTCCCTTTTGACATCACTTTATTTTTTTTTTACATTTTATAACCAAGTTTCAATGGCTTGACAGGCCCCCCTACAGGGTCATTATCAGCTTTCATTTCCAATAACATGCTGTAGGCTGAATTAGAGATGCTGCTGAAAGCTGGCATATACAAAGCTTGTTGAATTTAAAATACAAAGTTTCTGCTAGACCCCAATGTGAAGTTGTTTTTTCTTTTGTTGAAACTCCCACCTCCGGTCTGTCATCTTCAGAAGAAATGAAACTTTGTGCAGCGGATTGAAAGCAGATTGACTGTTGCACAATGCAGAGAGTTCAGAAGTTGTTAGTGTCGATACCAAAGCTTTAATTTACAGAACAAGGGAAAGTGAATAATAATGTCGCCACCCACACACCGAGTGCAGTTTTTGACAGTTTCCCATCATTTGCTTTACATGGAGGTTGGGAAAGAGCGATGAAGTGAAATGAAATGGAACCAGACTGAAACAACTGCGCGCTGAAACGAAAGCCGCCACAACAAAAACAGAATGTGCATGACCTTCATGTGTGTCCGTGTGAAGCAGGCGCAGATTGTTTGAGCAAAGAGTGACACATCACATCAGTTAACATTAGAGGGCTCGATGTTAGTGATTCTTTTTTTGTATTCTGATGTCAAAATTTGTGAATTGTCAGCTTTTATTTATTTATTTATGTTTACTGTATTATTATACAGGAAAAGATTAAAAGTAACATTACAGATGCTAAAGTGTGTTACATTTAAACTGGCCTGACTCAGTTGAAGGTGGTTTACAGCAGGTTCCTGTTCTGCACCACATAAAAGACAGAATCACATTACAATACAAAATAACAACAGAAACAGGGTGCCAACAAAACATTAACAGCTACACAGACACTAGTGAGTAACATGGTATATGTGAGTTGAATCAGTGGTTGCAGGGGTGCCCTTCCATCAGATAGTATTTCTTTGCCTGCTTGAAATGTGTTATAGAGGTTATTGTTCTAATGTAATATGGGACTTAAAATAAATGATCAGTGCATTAAGTGGGATTCCTCACACATTTGTCAGTGGCCCAAGTCCTGACAAGGCCCACTTGGTTTTGCTGAGGAAAAGCGTCTCTTCAGAGGTTTATGCATTTGTCAGAGCCTGGTCTCCGAGTCCGGGCAGACTAATAGAGGCATCTGGTCGTGGCGATGCTTTGAGTGGCCTCACTGTATCCTCACACTCAGTCAGCCGACCCTAATCTCTCAGAACCTCTCACTCCTAAAATGAGTCTGGCCTAGGGACAATGACATGAGCACATATTACACACACAATCACTCTCACATATAACATCTGTGCAACGAAACACACAGGATACACATGAGCGGATTATGAGACAACATGCCCCTTGGCACAGACATGCAAAAGGCCCCCAACCCCTTCTACATAGGAGCAAGACACCCAGATTTGTGGTTTTGTGTCTTTTTTGACTACAAATTTTTTTTGTCTTTTTGTGACCATTTTTTGTGAGATATTAACAGTCACTTAAAGGAGCAGTATATAGGATTTAGTGGCATCTAGCGGTGAAACTTAGTGAAAGTCTTTGCTGTGAAACTTAGAGGACAAGATGCAAACATCAAGTTGCCTCGAAGAGCTGATCTCTAAGTCTGGCTCAGAAATCGTCTGTTCATAAAGACAATTCAATAGATCGACAGGAAACCAGCTGTGAATCCACATCTTGCTCAAGGTGAAAACTAGGATTCTTGTGTATGTGTAATGTGGTTTTACCTGCTTTAAATGTTGTTTAAGAGCTGGTGTGAAAGTGATCCTAGGCTTTGAAATGACCAATTTGTTTCTATTTGATGTCATCAATGTCCGGCCTTCCTTTTTATTGTGTCTCCAGTCCTGGCTAGAAACAGTGTAAAAACCAACCATCGCAGCAGAGTTCAGCATCAGGACACGCTTTCAACTCATGTGCCAATTTGGAGAGAAGAGACTTGTGTGGAATATAGAACAAGACCAAATGACTTGTGTTGGGCTGCAGATGGGGGGGTACAGAGCAAAAGAAAGAGAAGAAAAATAAAGATTAGAGGACTAAAAACAATATTGTTGCTTTAAGTTTGTTCCGACATTGCCAAGAGGCAGTCAAGTGGATGAAGATCTTTTTCAAAGCTCAGCAGCAAGAAATAAAATCTCATTCATTTGCACGATAGTGGAAGTGAGACACCGATAGAAGACATTCAGAGAGAAAAGTGTAACTTAATGATACACACTTCACTTAATAGGAACAACATTTAATGGAGAGGACAGAGACTACTTAGCAACCAAAATACACTTATGTAGCTTTGAGTTCCTTCTACTACTGATATAATGCAGCTGGAATGCAAAACCTTATCCTTTTCATTTATACTTGTATTGTGGGTCAATTTTTTGATTTACAAAATACAGACAGTATGCATAATGGAGCTGAAAACTGGATTGCAATGTTAAGTAAATATTTATAATTGGCTCCCGAACGGTTAGAGGTGTTTTGAGCAAGCTGCATTCAGTGAAATGAAGTTTGGGCTCATTTTGACTGATTGAGTTGTTTGGGTGCTTTTTGGCCACTGTCAGTTTCCTGACTGACAGTACAGATGTTTGCTGTGACAACAAGCACTGTGTGTGTGACAGCTCAGGCAGACTGATTTCAAACCTTACCAGGAACTTCCAGTTCTCTCATGTTCCTCCATATTGTCTCCTTTCTGCATTCACAAAGCCATGCAATTTGGGAATAACTGCTAATGTTCACTTAGTTTAAACCATTTTCAACTCAAGAAGATGTGCTGTCACCTCAGTTCATGGTTTCCAGTGTGGATTTATGTCTCTGTCCCACCAAGTGCATTTTTCGTTTGACTCTGAGTGCATATATTCCACCTCTAAATATCCCTTCATGTTGTTAAATGCACGTGAAGTGAACAACAGCATTCACCACATTTGGTTTGAAAAGAGGGTTTTGAGTTTTGAGTCCAACCAAGTTCAGAAATCTGATATATGTTTTATTCTCATCTATACATTTCTTATTATTCTATGTATTTGTATATAGCTAAGGATCATCTTGTTAAACAAGCTAATGTAGATTTTGATGACATAGATTTGTTTTTTTGCTATTTTTACCAAAATCTAAAAATTGTTTTGCACATTTAATAACTAAGGTGCAATCATTGAGAAATCTTCTGCTCTCATTTGCTGTTTTCAGTCAAACTTAGTTTAAAATATTATGAGTGAATCGAACCAGGAACTTATTGAGTTGTTAAATCCTTAATATAAAGTAATACCATCAAGGCTATAGCAATTGTTGCTCAGTGTCCTTTTTGTGGTTATTTTGCCATATCTGTGAGTATTTTTGAACCTGATAAGTACAGTTTTAATTGGTCCACAGGCTCACTCCCAATCATGCAGAATCATTTTATTGTACATAAGTGCTTTTGACTAGCTCATTTGAGATGTTTGTGCTGCAGAGGACATCATAACCTGTTCTTTATTTAGCAGGTATTTGTATCCCACTCACTTGCTTATATTGTTGAATTTTAAGTCAGAGCTTTTGTGTTCATTGTTTATTTTACATCAGGAATCATTCTGCTTTCCCTCTCTACTGTCTCTCCCCCTCTCAATTCATTACCTTTTATTGGCTTGACCAATATAGCAATATTGCTAACGCAGTTTTTAATTTCAGTTTACACCACCAAATAACCGTTTACACATCAAAATCTTAATGAGAGAGTAAATGCCAATGATTCAAAAGGCATATGAAGTATTTAAACCTTTAGGTGTATGTTTCTGTCTTTCTCTCTTTCTCCAGAGTGGAATGGCGTTGACGTATGATCCCACCGTGATGCAGAACGGGTAGGTACAAACTGCGTCTACAACTTTAGAGGTCTGCAAACTTTACTTTTGATTCCCATTCCCTGCCAAATATTTGAAAAGTCTAACTTCAGCACCTGTTCATGAGCCTTTATAAAACGTATACCTTCTAACACCAGTAAACCTGAAAAGATGAACACACATTGGCCAACCGTCAGCACTGTCATGCACTTGCATGCAAATGAGCAGACGACAGACATGCACACATATTCAAACAGATACAGGACACACGGGCCGTTAACACGCACACACTCTCTTTCGCTTATTGTGTCACCAATCGCCCTCATTCTCACATCTGACTGATGCAGATGGTGCATTTATTTATGCACCTATGCATACAAGCTGTCAGACATGTAGGTTTTGATTGCAGACAGGGAATTTGGGCGGTGTTGCAGTGCCGCTGTAAGACTTTCGTCAGCCGCGGCTATCTGCAGTGCTCTCAGGCTGAAGACAGAGAGCCGAGTGTCTGCCTGTTTCAGTGGAAATTGGAGATCGGTCCTGTCTGCTAGGAATGCTGCTGGTGATGCGATCCCAGGAGACGCATCCCTCAAGCTCTGTGTTTCTCTTCTCCTGCTTCTTGTCGACTCATTCCTCCTTAGTCATTGTATCCCTATTTTCTCTTTTCCTCCTCTTCTTTACTGCTGTCCTGTTGTGCTACACACACTTTACTTCATTCCACCTTTAAACCAGTCCTCTTCTGCTTGTCTGACCTTATCCTAAATTTTCTCTCTCTTCCCCTTCTTCTACACGTTGTCGTCTTGTCTCTTCCCTTTCGTCTTCTGATCCCCACTCTCCATTTCCACGCAGATGCGTTCCTTTTGGTCATCTCTGGTGTCTTTGTGCATGTGCTCACACGTAAGCATCTGTGCGCTTGTGGTGCTTAAGCCCTCTCTAACCTCTCTTCCGAGGTCATCGGAGCTCCTTCCGGCAAAGCACTGAATGACTGTGAAATGCTAATGCAGCTAATTAGAGAGATGAAAAGCAGGGAGGGAAGGGGGTTGGATAAAAAGGGAGGGCTGGGCAGGGTCAAGAGGAGGGCAAAGGTAAAAATAAGGCGAGGGCCAAGGAGAGGGGAAGGGTACAATTACAGGTTTGCGAGTCTCTCCAAGCTTGAGGACGGCTGGTTTTTAGGGTCTGATGCCAATCTGATGTTATTGGAAACATGTGTCCGAGCCAACCAGACTGCTTTGGCTTATAGCCTGTGCTCTCTTTTATCAAGGAGACACAAAATTCACTTTCTCTGGGTCTCCATTTCTCAATCTCCCGCCTCCTATCTGGACTGTTTGCTGTCTTTTTCTGTTTCTCCATCCTTCTCTCTCTTTGTCCCTGCCTCTGTTCTCACCTCTTCTTACCCTGCCTTTCTATCTGTCCTCTCTTTCTCCTGTCTCTCCTGCCCACTCACACGCACATGCGCATATATATTTTAGCATGCTCCCCCACATTTCTCCGCTGAAAAGTCACTGAAGTCGGCACTATATCATTCGCTAATTTTTCAGGGCAAACTCCTGACAGTGCGGCTAGGTCACACCAGGGATTCATAGAGAGGTTTTAAATTCAATCCTGTTGTAATGTTCTTTTTGCAATTACATGTTTAGTGTATTGTTTAAACAGCCGTGCTGGAGTCCCTATTGACAGCGGGCTGCTCAGGACTAATAGCCTCCATCAATAACCTTGGATCTGTCCTCTGTCTACCATTTTTCTCTCTCAATACACATCACTCTAATGAAAAATACAATAAACACAATCAGAGAACCATATTAAATAACCCGGCTGCATTCGCTCATTTGTATTCATCAGTGACAGTAATACAGTATCTCTAATGCAAGTCATACATTAATTGTACAGTCAAAAAGATGGATCCATGCAGCTACATGATCAGCAGAAGAGGGGTTTTTTGCTTGTCACTGATCTCCACTTTGACAAATATGTTCCAGTTTTTACTCCAACTTAGATCCATCCACTTTATATCTGTTCAAACTTTTCAATTGGAAGTGGTGTAAAAGGTTGAAACATATCATTAAATGCAGACATACAGTGCTATCACTCATATGCGATTAGAGAATATTTGCATAAAAGACAATAGACATGGTTTCCTTTGAGGCTATATTAGAAAACTCAAGGAGACATTCAGGTAAGCCAGAGGTGAAAGATACAAAAGGAAAGTTAAAGAAAATCTATGTCCCTTTAAGAAGTTAAGGGGAAATCTAAGTAAGCTGAGCCAGTGTCAACACACAAGACAGAACACACAATCAACCTGCGTATGAACCCAAGCTGAACTGTGGCAAGAGAAAATATATAGTGCTCATAATTCAGGAGATTTCTTTTTCTAGTGTCAAGGGAGTGAACCACTTTGTATTGTGGAAAAGTAGAATAACCAGTGTAGCTATACTCTTTAAGCACTACTACGAAGGCTTCAACACATCAAGTAGAGCATACAACTCCAACAGGGAGGCTGGATGCCGTGTGAAGCACAATCACGCTCTGGAGCTTATCGCAGGCACTTGGAAACCAACTGCATCCACAAGGCCAGGACTGCAATAGCTTAAAAATATCTGAGGGTTTGCATCTCGCAGCAGAGTTCAAAACTGCTTGTGCTACCACTGGCTGAACAAATGTAATGTGAAAGAGAAAGTGCAATAACAGAACAGGTGGGCACCTCTGCAACCCATTTCACCCTTGAAATGAGATGTGTGCTGGTGTCACAGTGGAGTAACACCAATCCATCCATGTGTTCCTGTCTTTGGCTGGTTGCTGAGCCTGACTGTCCTCTCAGCTGTAAGAATAGAGTGGATATTGTATATTATATCATGTGTAATACCGATCTTTATGAATAAAATACAGCAAATGCTAAATAATGTGATGTTTGTCCGTAGTAGTTTGAATTAACCATTAAAGTAAACCAACAGTGTGTTTGTAGTTTTTTTTCCCCCAATTAAGCAACACTTGATTTTGATGGCAAGTACCTTTTCATACAATCGTGGTTGTGTTAGAGATAAGTAGGGGAGGGCTTCTCTTGCTGTCGCTCTCTCCCTCTCTTTCGCTCTCTTTCACCCCTCCCTTGCTCCATTATTCAGTCAACAGACACTTTGGGATCGATTGGGCACAGCAACACGGCCTGGCGGATGAAACATGTCCTCTCTAGGTACACAATGATAAATAAACCACTGCGAGCCACAGCATTCTACCGCTGCAGGGTTGAGGGGGTGAAACGAGAAAAAAAAAAAGAGAGGGAGCAAAATCAGAAGGGCAAACAAAGGTGTAGAAGTAAACAGAATATTAACACATTACAAATGCAGCTTCCTCTGCAAAGTGGACATAAGCATAAATGATAATATTGAAAAATTTCACCCACTCACACGTTAAGGTGATAATTCATTATTATGCATAGCAGTGGAGCAGACCCCTTGTAACATGATGTGTACTCCGTTGCAGTGTCAAGTCTCACTTTAAGTAGTCTTTGATGGTGTGGCACAGAGTGAAGCTGCAATATTTTTTAAAATCATGACAGCCTTGACGATGTCTGATCCATTTTGTCAGCAGTGTCATGAAGTATACTGGGTGGTTGAAAACAAAGACGTAAAAAACGCTCATTTTCACCTTTGCATGTGGCTACATCCGGAGAGCTGACAGGCCTGTTGACTGACGTTACATTTTTGTCGAGATGTCCCGTCTTGCTCTTAGTTCAGTTTTACCCCACCTCTAAGTTTTCAGATGATGACGATGTGAAAATGAAACCTTTGCTTGTTTGCTTCCTTAGGTTCTACTCTTCACCGTACAGCATCTCCACCAATCGGATGATTGCACAGACGTCGATCACACCCTTCATCGCTGCCTCCCCGGTTTCAACATATCAGGTGGGTGGAAGTTCTCTCTCCCTCTCTCTGACGTTTGCTGGGTTAGACCAAGCTTTGATGGCCTCAAACTGATAGGGGTATCCCATTTATATTCATTGTTCAATAAAGGATAAAAGTTGTGTGTTTAGGTTAATAACTTTATAGCAAAATGGATGGTTTCATCATGTTGCTTTCTTTCCAAATTAAGGATACTTCAGTAAACTGTTTTGTAAACAGATTTGTCTTGTTCTAGCCACTACTGCAAAGCACCCAAGTTCGAGCTTCAGACATGCATTTGACTGCCAACACATTTAGCAAATCAACTAATGTTCAAGTCCAATATGGCATCCAAAGGGCATGCTGTATAATGCAACCTGGTAGCAATACCATCTTAAGTGAAGTTAACAACTAGGTACAAATGCGTGGGACCAGAGCTTTAGTTTAGTAGTCATAAATCACTGGTTGCAAAGGATAAGTCTGCTGATATTCTATATTTTTCTCATTGTCTATAAATCCCATGAAAAGACCAAAACCAACAATAAATGTTTCCTACTAACAAGTATTGCCTGTGTAGACAAAGCCTGATACAGCTTATTTGCTTTGTGTCATAGAGCTCCATTGTTGTCAAAAAACTATGAAAAGTTCCACACTGTTGCACTGGCTCCCTCATTGCCATGAACATGGGTACTGTAGTTTATTTTGAGTCAATTCCACATACACCGTCCTGCTGCTGTAAATACTCACTTTCACACCAAATGTGTTTTAATCCGCAGATGAAAATAGTCCCCAACAAATGCACTATTTCCTCCTGTTCAAGTGTCCAGCTGTTAAAGCACGCAGGGGGAGACTTGAGAGTCAGACTGAGAAATTGTTGGTTTTGTTTTGGGTATACTGACAGCCACCTCGTCTTGAGTGAAGTTAACAACTTACCTGGGACCATGGCTTTTGAAAAATGTAATTCATATTTTCGGTTGATCCCATCCACAGCACTTCTGTTCTCTGATTTCAAAATGAATTCAAATTATTTAGAATTTATTCACTGTTGTCCTATGGGAAGTCCCTGGACATACGGGTCAAGCAAGTAGAGCTTGTCTTTTCTCAGGATAAAACACAGACTTATTTTGCAGCACTCCTCCCATCGATAAGTTATTCTTAGGCACAAATCGTTCTTTTGTCTCTCTCTGTTTCCATGTGTTGCATCCTCTATCTTCCACACACACACATACATACCAATTCATGTTAAAGCTGGTTTGGCGATGTAGCTGTGTTTCTTTGAGCGATTGACTCAGTACTTGATCCTCAGTTGGTCAAACACATAGATTTTAAAACAAACACCAGTCCTCCCCCACAGGGTTTCTCTAGCACAAAACACTGCTGTAAATGAGAAAGACAAGTGCAAAGACACACCTTCAGCAGTCCAGAATTACACACAGAGACACAGCCACATCCTGCTTTTTGCAGAAAACACAAGACGAAATTAACCTACCTTTCACAACTCCCCATAGACAGATACAGGTAAGCGAACATACACATGCACTCCTAAAATTACTACATACATGTATACCCTATCTTACATGTGACAAAAGGGGCCTTCAGGGACTTGTTCGTCCTCATGTTAGGGTTGGGCAGTGGGAAGCAGTCGGAGATGAAAGTGGTGATTTGTGGCCAAGACAGGCTTTGATGATGAAACCTCCACTGTGAAGCCGTAATTATTAGACTGTATTGCTCTCTGTGGTCTTCATATCCTCTTCTAATTACAACGTAACATACTGTATAGTAGACCCTCAGTTACTGCCGTAATATTCTTTAAGACACGCTGCCGCAGGGACTGAGGCTCTGAAATGGGCTTGTAAAGACTTGAGCTAATGATTAATTTTCTTTCTTCTCCTCTTTGGTTTTCTCCTTTTTGCCATCATGCTGTCTTCCAATTGTCCTTCTTTATGTTCTCTCTTCCTCAATTCTTTATCCACTTATAACAATCTTCTTTTTGATCTTCCCTTTCCTCTCATCTCTTCCTGACCTCCCTTCTGCATCCTCCAACTCATGCTCACCCCCAACTTTCATATTCATCTCTCATTTTATTGTCATCACCCTACCTTTACTACATCTTTGCTTCTCTTCTCTCTTTGTCTCTGCTCTCCTACTTTCTTCCCCACAGGTCCAGAGTACATCTTGGATGCCACATCAACAGTATGTTATGCAACCTACAGTAAGTTTTTGAACCAGCTTCTCCTTTGTTTCATATGTAATAATTATGTTATCTTTTCCCAGTGGAGTCATTTTCTCCGATGCCTTCTTTTTACACTACATTCCTGCCTGTCATCTCTGTCTATGGCATGTCTCAGTACTTACTCCTCATGCACTTCTTGGTCTGATAATCTCAAAACATTCCAGATTCTTCACAGTAATGTTCATTTGAAAAAGCTTGATAAGTAATATGGGACTGTGTCTGTCAAACTGGACTGCCACAGGATTTATGAAACAATAACTAGTCATCCATCTTAGAAACCATAAGTCTTGTTTGTGCTATAATGATCACTATAATTGCTTTGTAACGGCATTTAATTTCATTTTGATCTCATATTTCAGTGCAAATGATGGAGTCACTGAAAAAATTGCAATAAGCCAAGTAACAAAAGAAAAATGACACACAGTTTCCAACAAGTGTAGCATATGAGAACCAAACCCAGGTCAGACTAGAAAAAAAAGTCCTACTCTGCTGAATCAGCCTGTGAATATCTTCCTTAAAGCAGCTCAGCCGTGCAGAGTCTGAAGCCCATAATAAAAGGTTGCTCCCTGCTGGTTTGAACTGGAACTGCAGGTAGAAAACCGACTTCCACAAGTGTAGTGGTAAAATAATGCTGATATTGAAGTAAATGTTGCCCAGTAATTACTGATCATATTTGTATGGTGATACGTGTAATATATATATGCAAAATATTTAATTTCAAGAACATATACATTGCACACGTGTATACAGCATCATACACTACAGTAATAGAAAAATCTATGCTTTGTGTCTGGCTGGAGACCTCAGCATGTGACCTGAAGAATTTAGACTGTCTGTTCAAGCACAAACACACTCTCATACACACTTTGATTGAAAATCTAAACATTTTTAAAACACACCCACACATATATTTATGGTCACATATATAGACTGTAGATGTAGGTGTACAGTCAATATACGCTGTAACTCTACACTCACCTGCATATTCTCTTTCTTCTTCTCTACACTCAAGCACAACCTTGACACAGACTGCAAGGTTTTCCGTTGCTTTTAGCCAGGGACTGTATACAGCTATAGTAACAGGAGATGGAACTTGAGCTTCCATGGGCTTTGCTCTGAGCCTACTCTGTAACTACCCTAACATACTGTATGTTAGGGTAGTTACAGTCCTGTCCTTCTTCCAACGATTAAAGACAGGACTGTCTTTAATCATTGGAAGAAGTGAGGTACATTGTTGCCATGTCTGGCAGATGAAAGACCTCAGCAGGTCACCCTCATTCAAAGGTTGATTATTTCTCAGTACAGCAGGTTCAATGGGTAAGAAAATGATGGGTAGAATAGATTTGTGTTGGGGCCAAACAATAACCTTGAAAGTGCTTCAGATGAAAATAAAGTTTAATCACCTCTTAAATATTTATCCATCAGTAGTTCCACTGGTTCTGCTCGTGTACTGTGTACATTAGTAATTGTATATTAAGTCTGAATTTTTTATAAACTAGCCTGTTAAACATGTGTTTGATTTTTATACTCATTTTTAATTACACACCTGATCTGAAAAAAAGGTTTTGTGTAAAGGGGAAATAAATTAACGTCACATCAGTCAGTCAGGAAGTGAGGGAGTCAATCATAACACAAGTGCACAAACCAATGAGAAGGACAATGATCATGGCCATCATAGCTGGCAAAATCCTTCAGACATGCCACATTATCTGGACAGCCATGATAACACTGTGTCCTCCAGGTTTTGTTGTAATGGAGGAATAAGACTATAAGGAATAAAACAGTACAGCAGGCTCCTGCCCTATAGATATTTTTCTAGAAAATAAAGTTGGCTTCTCTTACAATAGTCAAGACAGATTTTATCATCCAGATTTGTATCTGACCGCAAGTGTTAATGAGTTGGTTTCTTGCCAACAACTGCAGACTATTTTATACCTGCAAAATTCAGTTATGTTCCATTGAAATTGTCAGCTGTAGGGGATGGAAAATAGAGGCAACACAGATATGGTATATCAGCCATGCACTGAGGGATTCCAGCAAATACTGTAACAACACAATTGTTAAACTAATTCCAAATTCTGTTGCTCCCCCTCTCTATAGTAGCTACTCTCTACCTATCTGTCTTCCTCTTTGTGTCTATCTGCCAACTCCAAAAAACATTCTGTTGTCATGTCTGATTAAAATTACGTCTGTGAGAGAGGATAATACCCTTCTGTAAATGTGTTTTCAAACAAATGTCCCGTCTAATTATTTGGCAGGCCGCTTGATATGACTTCGTAAGACTTGGGAGAAGACCGAGAGAGATAGGAGAAAAGAAAGAATAAGGGATTGGAGAAAGAGAAAATAAATAAATAAGAGAACTGTGTGTATTTGACAAAGAGAGGACAGGGGAAAGAGGCAGGCACGGGGAAAGGAGAGGAAAGCAGGGATTACAAAGAATACATCGAGAACAAAGAAAAGAAAACAACTGCTGCAAAAGCATGTCTGGGCTGTACGGGCCTGCTCCCCAGCCTTGTCTGTGCATAGTCAAAATCCCTGTTAGACAACAAAGGCGAAGGCTAGTCATTGTATTTCCTGGATACAGAAGAGCTTGGCAAATTAAAGCTGCGTCAGGGAGGGAGACAGAGAGACACAGCGGTTTAATTCTGTTCCTATGGCAGCAGAGGCTTCCTCACTGTTGAACCACAGTTAATGACTGGTAACTTGGATTAATGTTGTGCGCTCATTGACACATTTGGGTTGATGCACATGAGCATGCCTCCTCTAATCACTCAGTGAACAGTCTATCATACAGTTAGAGATTTTTACATGTTTGTGGTACTACAATTGGGAGGTTGCCTTGCCATGCGTATCACTGACAAATGCAGATAGTTTCGCAGATGTACACCGTCGCACACGGTTACTAAACTAGGTAATGACTCTAATTAAAAGGTTAGAATGAGAGAAATATAAACAGTGCTAAGTGCTGTTTTAGTTCCCCAAGAATAACGAAGGTGCACATACATGCAGTCACACAACTATATTTCCACAGACAGACACAACCATAAGTATGCGCACTCTCACATTCATTCACACACACACACACACACACACACACACACACAAATGCACACCTATACATACAGTGGAGTGCCTTAAGGACTGTGGGTTTCCAAGCCTTGGTGGAATGCCCAGATTACTTGAACTCCCTGTCTTTACATCCTAATTAGTGAGAGGATGTCTTTGCGCATAATTACTCACAAATCCCCCTACAGGAAATGAATGCATTACCCTAACCATGCATAGCAAGAAAGACAAGGAAGGCGGCTTATTGGGGAGAACTGTAATGAGACAGCCAAAGGATTGGGATTACAGATCTTCCTGAGTTAAATTGCCATGTTAAACTCATTTGAGTAGACAAAGGGGGTGAAGAATGTGTCAGAGGAACGCACAGATCAGTAAATATCTGAGCCTCCAAATAGTGCGCAATACTTGGTTTGTTTCCTGTTCGTTTTGCTGGGCTCCTTTGTGGGCATGTCAGTGTGCAGAACCCATGCATTGCATGCATGTGGGAGCATGTTTAGAGTTTACAACCCAGCAATACCTGTCTTTTGCTTTATGTGGTCCTGTGTAGTACAATCTTTTGTGCTTTAGAATGTGAAAAAACACAATTGAGTGTGTAGTTCCGGTATGGTTTTATAGAATAATACAAACATCTGCTTTTCAGACCACACCACCAGAGAGAGAACAAATAATCCTTTGCATGCTCACACACATAGAGTTCCCGTCATACCAGCAGCAGTCAGTGGTTTTCTCGATAAACGGGTGTCATTATTACTAATACTGTGTATTTGATGCTGCACAGTGCCTGCAGCATTCTGCTAGTCAGCTTCACTTCTCTACTAGAAAAATGACAGCAAAACAAGACGAGGAGAGGAAGAGAGGAGGGAGTGCGTGAGAGAAACAGCGAGTTCAAAGTTGAAGCAGATCTTGTATTTTTCACTCTCCTGTCCTCGGGGGAAAAGATAGCTGTCTGTCTTGCTCATTTATTGCTTACCCCCCGGAAAAAATGCCTGATACAGGAAAACATTAACACATAAACACACTCTGCCACATACAACACACTCATCACACACCAGCTGATGCTTAGTGTTCACATGCAGACGCACACGAAGATAGCGAGTTTAACACTTGTACAGCTATAAATCAGAGCAGACAATTAGTCGCTGTGGGTTTCTTTTTGCTTTATGCATGGAAGCCTACTGTGATATTGGATGAAGTAAGAGAAAGCAAGGGAGGATGAAAAATCATTAAACGAGAAAACGTATTATATAGATGGATGAAAAGCTTGGGTATTAGCTGGATTTTGGCTGCTAAATCTACCTGCTGGAGCCAAGGCTTTGTGCGAGTTTGTGGGTGGATCTGTTGATGCATCTGTGTGTGGATGCTTCTGTGCGTGTATATACTGTATGTGAGTGTGCGTGTAGAAAAAGTGCCTCTCATCTTTCACTTGTGATGCTGAGGATAGTGTTGACAGAGGATTTACGATAGCCGGGCGGCTATGTTCTTCAAACAGATTTCCCTATGAAGACAGCAGTCAGGAGGACGGACACTCACCAGTGTTAACAGTTCTGACAATCCCTGTCTCTACTGTACTGTACTGTACTGTACTGTACTGTGTGTCTGTGTGTCTGTGTGCGTGTGTGCGTGTACATCACACAGAGAAAGAGAGAGTGTGTGTGCCTCCCTGTGAAGCTTGCAGACATAAGGATCTTCACGTACAGATTCACAATCGTGAACAACTCTGACAGACTGTATGTGCCTTCGAGAGGAAGGCTTCACACAGCTAGAACTTTCATTACTGTGTGTGTGTTTACCTATGTGTGTTTGTGTTGGTGCGAGCCTCCCTTTGAAACCCTACAGATACAGAGCTGTTAAGACGACTGCCATGCAGCTGGGATGGTGCCTAAAGTACCTAAATTTAATACCTGTGTTCTTCTAACATCCTGTCACAACATGCAGCTACAGAAGTGCTGACTGCTCTCTGGAGCGATACTGACATATCCACCGAGGCTGTCTGTGCTCATGGGAAGTGTAGTTAAACAGCTATCACAAAATGAACAGTGTTTACCTCTGCAGGGATGTTGCCAGGCATCTCAGCACACAGTGTGAGGAGTCTCCTATTAAATCTATACAGAGCTGTTGAGTCTGTAGCAGCTGCACTGGAAAAGTAGAGCTCAGCGCATCAAGGTGTTAGAAGGCATCAAAACCCTTCACATTGAAGAGATTTACAGTAAAAGCCTTTCTGCTCCATTCAGAAGCATGTTCTGTCAAGCCTGCCTGGCAAGCCGGCCTACTGGCTGCATTGCCAAGTACAAAGTCAAACCATTTGCAGTCATCACACTTAAATGGATTGGAAGTCTGTCTCCTAATGTATTTCTACTAACTGCATGTCTTAAAAAGGTCGTGTTTAGCTGTATAGCACACAGCATAAACACATCGGGTGACATACCGAAATACGTGTATTTGCTTTATTGCTGAAAGTTAGATGAGAAGTTTAAAACCATTCGCATGTCTGTCCGTTACAGTAAATATGAAGCAACAGCCATGATACGGTTAGCTTAGCTTAGCATAAAGTCTAGAAGCGGGGGGGGGCACAGCTACCCTTGCCTGTCCAAAGGTAAAATAAATCTTCCTACCAGCACCCAAGCTCACAAATTAACACATTAGATCTTGTCTGTTTAGTAATCCTCCGTAAAACCACCAGTTGTCCTTTTTACACTTCGGTTTTCATACAAATTGAACAAAAGGGATAACTCATTAGTGAGGTTTAGAGGTACTTGTAGGCGGATGTTCTTTTTTACCTTTAAAGAGAGAAAGGTTAGCTGTTTCCCCTTGCCTCCAGTCTTTAGGCTAAGGTAAGCTAACCATCTCCCTGCTATAGCTGCTTATTTAGCTTTCACACAAAAGACTGGTATTGATCTTGTCATCAAAGTCTCGGCAAGAAAGCAAATAAGGGTATTTCCCAAAACTATTCCTTTTAACCACTCCATCCCGCTTAGATCACTCTTCTCCATCCTACCGTAAGCTCACTCTTTACCCACAAATCTAGCTTTCTTTACAGTAGCTTAGATTGAAGTTTAGTCTTAGTTTTGTTTTAGCTTAGGTTCATTGTCTCTCGCACGCTCTCCTTCATCTACACTTCCCTTTTCTCTCCTGCCTAGCCTCTCCACATTCCTCCCACTTCAGTCTTGTCCCCTCTTGTCTTGTTTAAATGTTTTAGTTTAGCCGAACTTCATAAACCGTGTTTTTTGTGTGTGTTTCATTAATCCCATTGGTTGCTTGTCACATAATGTTTGTTCACCTTGCACAATATATTCTATAACCCGGCCGGTCATGTGTCCTTCCTTCCTGCCTCAGGGTGCTGTGATCACCCCTGCCGCGTCCATAGAGCCCAGTTTGTCTCTTCACCCTTCTAGTGTGATGGCTCCTCTCACCCAGCAGATGAACCACCTGTCTATGGGCACTACAGGCACTGTGAGTCTATGCTTTTACCTCCTCCAAACCATGTTGACCAAGCCAAACTACTATGTAATATTTTGTGAAATGTCAAAAAAGCCACATGTTCAGCAGGAATGTCAGACAGTGCTTTAATCCAGAGTTTCTAGAGTTATCTTTTGTTTGTGCCTGTATTATAATACTGTCTGTGTCCCTCCCTCTCTCTGCAGTACATGCCTGCTGCAGCCGCTGCTCCTATGCAAGGAACCTACATTCCCCAGTACACTGCAGTGCCTGCTTCTGCCATCACAGTGGAAGTAAGGGCAAAAAGAACTTATTTGTTGACTTCTGGTTACTCCTTATTCCAACTTCATACAGCAGCCTATATAGGGCTTTACAGGGCATACTTGGCTTGAATATTGAGAATATAATACACTATAATATACATAATGCCTCTCAGATAAATTTGATACCAGTAAAGCTGTGGTTCACAATGGTCTTGCTGTCATGAACTGAAAACCAAAAAAATTGATAGATATTCAGTGAGACCTCAGTGTCAGACTGACTTGTTTCTCTAACCGTGTTTCTGGTGTCAGGGCGTGGTGACAGACCCATCTCCACAGACAGCCACCCCATCCTCGCAGGACCCCAGCGGGCAGCAGCCTTTATCAGTGGAGAATACAGGAGATCATGCCACAGCCTACTCTTACCAGCAGTCTAAGTGAGTGTTGTAAATAGACATCTTTCTTTGTATCACAAACTTTCTGTGCAGCTGATGCAGAGTTATTGCTAGCTACGTTTTATTCAAGTTTACTTAGTTATACTTTACATATCTAGATTTTGGCTCCAGAAACACAGTGTACTTGTCGATGTAAGCCCTTTACTGGGTCTCAGATAGACATGAGAGTGGTATCGATCTTCTCGTCAAACTCAAAGATTTGCAGAGAATAAGCCCAAAATGTTGAACTAGTCATTTAAAGATGTTCAATTTAGCATATGTGCATGGAAAAGATCCGACAGAAGGGAGATTATGTTTGAAAATAACATTGTTGGAAGAACGCATTTAACTGTATCCTACTTACAATCTTGAACTGTACTACAACAGTGCTAATTCGCAAGTTAAATAAATCGTGTTGAATAGTGTGTATATATAATTAGCTACAGAAGGCTAAAGTGTGTAGTTGTCGCAAAGACAAAATGTTAAGCCAATTCCTGTGTTTCGTTTTGTCTTTCCGCCTCGTAGATAACCTGCGGGTGGTTTCCTTTACACACAGAGCGGTTGGACAAAGAATGTTGTTCCTGCTTTAGAAACAGTATCATTGTCCACAGTTTCCTCAGTTACCCTTTTTTCACTGACTTGTTTTTCTGTCTCCTTTAGATAACAAGATTGGTAGGAATTATTGCTGCATTGCCTTTAGAAGGACTGCACTGAGGCGCTGGAGACACTGAGCGAATCAAAATGAAACAGGGACAAAAAAATGAGGTGACATGGGCAACATTGAGAGGAGAATGCTTCCACTGTGCACAGGCACCAAATAAATGACAAAATGAAGAAAAAAAAAAAAAAAATCAATTATATTTCTTACCTGGTTGAACCAAGAAAAAGACAGCGGAAAAAAGAAATGATGGTTTGCTGAACTTGGGGACAATGAAATCAAATGTAGTCTGCAACTTTGAGTAAATCATTCCTTACTGTGAGACTGGACTTTGCCTCCAAAGGAAAAAGAGAAGACAGACTGAAATCTGAACTCAACCAACAAACTGTACAGAAAAAAAGAACATTTGAATGTGCAGGTAGATTTTCAGACTTTTTTATTAAAAAAAGGAAGGAAGCAAAGTCTAGAAAAAAACCCAGATTGTCTTCCTTTCATATTAAGCTACATTATTTTCATTCTTTTATTATTTGAGTAGTTTTCTAGAATATCAATGTTTTCGTAAATCTTTATTGCCTTAATTTTCTCAAACTTTGGAAAAACATTTTCCGTAGTGTTGAATTATTAAAAAAAGACTGAGTGGTTGAATGATTTGAGAGGTTCTTGGAGATTTCCGTGAGCCTCAGAGATGAAATCTACATCGCTATCTGTACAGGATTAAAAAAAATAAGGTTGTATTTGTTTGAAGATGATTTTAAATTATGTGGTGCAGTGCAGCTGATATTGGTTGGTAGGAAAAAAATCTTCTTTAATGCGACGTGTGGAAAGGGTCAACCCACTGCTTCCCTGGAAAATGCAGTTAAGTTTAATCATGGGGTAAAAGTTGTGTTGCTCCATCACATTTGTATTTTTTGGTTTTTGATTGCAGTCTTTTTACCTTCAAAAAGTTTTTGCTTTGCCCGCTTTGCTTGTCTCACTGCAAAAAGAAAAGTTTAAAAAAAGGAACACTTCTGACTGTGACAAACGCAGAAAATTACGCTAGGATTTTTAAATGTGCAAAAAGCAATAGTTTTAGTAAAATTGTGGACGGTTTCTTGAGTCTTTCTTATCTGTTGAACAAAAGCAGCCTACAGGTGGCATATTTTATACCAAAGATGAAGAAACTAGCTAGTGAAGAGATCTTCCTTATGTTGCTTTTTCTTTATTTTCTCACCTCTGAAACTGAGACTTTTCTTGCTTGTCATGCTGTTGGTGTGTGAGATGATTTTATCAGTGATTGAGAACATGCAGTAGGTCTTAAACACAACTGCCTCAACCAGAAGAGTGTGTGCTCTGAAATGTTGTGTCAAATGATCACGATGATGATCTGAATTGACGCTGTAACATATGTCGAGAAACCAGACATATGTTACATATGTTGTGGTATAGAAAAAGTGGAGGAGATAGGTATGTTATTGGGAATAAGTTGGTATATTATAATTTAGTGGGAAAGAGGCTAGAAATGCATTATATCCTGCGGAATGTTGGTGTGTATTTTTTTAAATTTGTGTATACACCCAACAACCACCTTATCAATCTCAAATCCTGAATGCAGATACTGAGATGCTGTAACTCATGCCAAGATGCTCTAGGTTTAATTATTTTCAAATCCGTAGTCTCAGTCCATACAACATACTGTTTTATGCCACTGTCTTGCCAAACACAAGCCATTTAAAATGTGAGCAGGGTGATGATCTCTATTAGAGGAAAGGGCATTTCTGTTGGACAAAATCATTTCAGCTTATGTATATTCTAAAAGGACAAGGAGAGATATTTTCTTTTTCTTTTTCTTTTTGTGTTGCTTTTTTGTCTTTTTTGAGAATTGATTATGATGTGTGAGCTGCTATACACTTCATTATTGGGGATTTAGGTTGTCTTGTGTTGGGTGGGTGTGAAAGAGGTATACCCCCAGAATGACAGTAATCGATCATTTTAAGCCAAGATAAAGACAGTTAATTGTTATCCATGACTTGACTGCGTAAAACGCATCCGAAGTCTTGTGTCTCCTTTCAGTTGAAAGAAGAGACATGGTCCTGGTGGGAGCACTCAAATATGAGAATATCACTCTCTTCTTAAAAAAGTTCAAATCTGGAAATAAGAATCTGCAGTATTTGTACTGAGTAAGAGGACATCCATTGAGAACAAAAAACAATAAATAAAACACTGTATGGACTTTAACTGGCTGACACTGGCTGTGAGGTTACACCCTTGAAGCCCCACCTACCTGACCCTCCACCAATGAAAGGAAGCTAATGGAGATGGAGGAACAAATAGTCACATAGAAAAAGCATGGTTCAACCAAAATCAAGCAGATACAAACCTCTATGGGAAAATAAATTATTGAAAAAGAGAGAAAGTAGAGTAAGCGAGAACAAAAGTAATATTTATGAGATCTTTTTTGTACAGGTGTGTAAAAGAAGATGCAACAGAAATAACTTTGATGATGCTATTTTTTTATTTGCTTGGTCACATGCCTCCCATGTCTTTCAAATTGTGATTCTGAGAGTGTCTGTAGAACCAGTGGATATTGCTGTAGTTTCAAATGTCTCCTTTCTTTTTGTTTTCTTTTTAGACAAATCTTTCAATAAAAAAAATGTTTCAAACAGTCACTACTCATCTTGTGTATTATGCAGGTACAACGCAGTACCACTAGAGTGCACTGTAGTACACAGTATGAGATAGGGGATGAATGATGATGGTTATTGGAGGAAGAGCTGCGTGTGTCTGTGCTTGTGTATGTCAGTTGCTCGGTTGATGCAGATGAAACAGAGGCATGGATTTGATTCAAAGAAGGAGCCACAAATGATTTATTTGTTTATTATTAAATTAAATAACATGCTGAGCTCAGGTAATTTCATCAGAAAGATATAAATCTCCTAAAACAGCCACGAAAGGTACAGTTAGTAGATGAGCTTATTATATACTGAACAGAGAGAGAATTACTATCAAAACAGGACTAATACAGTCAGTGCATTACATGAGAATCATGCATAATTCTCTCCAGTGCAAAGACAATAATATTACTGAAAAATCTACCCAAGTAGAGTACCATGTTATATAGAATGTCAAAAGACACAAAAACGCATTCATGCTGTTTTAAGTCAGAAATGATTAAGGATATCCCTGTGAAGAAATCACTTTCTTTTGCTATCGAATTAAATGTTTTAGAATTCATCCTCATTTAAAAATACCGTAACAAAGACAGTACAATGATAGGAAAAAATCTTATTTTCAAAAAATACTTGGCGGTCACCAACCATTTAAATGTTTTGGACAAGTGTGTTTCAGTCAGATTCATTGCGCCCTCTCAGCCATGCCTTTTCCATCTAGACTTGGTGTTGGTAATGGTTGGTAAAAGGCTCTGTTGCTGACTGAATGGAGTCAATACCATATGTGTCATCGATTTTTTTTATCTGTAAACTGTCTCTGCTGATTGAAATAAATCCTTCATCAATGGCTACATATGGACACAAATCAAATATTTTTCACAATATATAAATAACACTGACTATAGATTACACTGAAAACTGGAAATCTGTGGATTGTCAGTGTTAACTCCTCCTCAACATTATATTTAATTATCTGGTGTTGTTTTCTCAAACTACTCCGCTGACTTATCTAGGACCGTAACCCTCTATGTAACCAATTATGTATATCAAATATTTATCCAACAATACTTTTAAGTACAGAATGAAAACCTTCCCAGGGATGGAACAGCACAAGATTAGTATTTAAATACGATGTACTTAATGGGGGGGAAAAAAACACAGAGCACTGTTATAGTAGTAAATAAGTTTCAGTGATCAGTTGGCTGCTGTCCAAAACGCAGAAAATACAATGTATCTTGTATTTAAATCTAGTACTTTTTTGCAAATAGACCATGACTAAAATTACTTCTTTTACCATGTAGTTAGTATGCAAAATTATAATGAAACAATGGCACATTACGCATTCAATACATTATTTATTAGGTTTTCATTCTGTTAATGTGGAGTATTGTTGTGTACTTCTGCTTTTCACTGAGTTCATACACAATATAAAACACTACAATAAAGCAGTGGCAAAGTGCGCTATCATTTTGTACATAACGCAGATCCATTCAGTGCAATTACATGTTTAATACAGGAAAAATACATAATCAGTGAGTGAATAGCTCATGCTTTTGCCTGAGGGCCCGTGTGTGCGTGTGTGAGCATGCGAGTGTGAATGCTCATTTTAAGATTACACAACATTGAGATTACACAATGGGTGCTCTTTCATCATTTGTGTGCTGTCTGTGTAACCCTCAAATGCCTTTTTGCCTGGAAAACTTTGGTTTAGCTTGAAAAAGTTAATGTAAAAAGATCCCATTACTTAAATTATGCTTTTTAGAGGTGTTCTTTTTTTACAGTCAATAAAACCAGTCTCACATCTGATGCTAGTTTAAAGACTCAAACACACTAGCAGGATACACAGTGAGAGGTTTTCATTTTGACGCACTTCAGTTTTCAAAAAACTTCACAACTACTGTAGCGCTCTCCAGCTACTTACAGGATTACAGCACCCCCCCAAGGTTTACAATGACAGATTATTCACTTTGTAACTTGCACTCTCAGTAGCATGTGCGAATGAGGATGATGAAAACTAAGACAACAGTTACAATTGTTAGTGCTGAAAATAGAAAGATAAGTCCGGCAAAGACGGGGTTTGTCATGGGGGGTTTCTCTTTCACTTCGGACGGGATCATGTTGGACATACTCAGCATGTAGCCCAAACTCCAACCTATGCTGGTTTTCTTTACCTGAAGAGATGAGAAGAGTAGAGATTTCCCACATTCTCACTGTGAATTTGCATGATGTACACAATGTTTTGTCAGTAGTACAAGCTGCCAGTCCCTTTGCATGGCTAGAGAAGTTAAGACTTTCAAACAGCCCTGTCATAAAGCATTAGGGCAAAAGATGAGTCATAACCATAGACTGTATAAAATAGGGTCATAACTCCCAAAACATCCCTGAAAAGAATCCAAGTGTGTTTTGTAGCTTCCTCGAAAAGAACCTACCAACCGCCAGACGCCCAGACATCCCAAAGGCACTACGCAGCACACTAACTCTGTTGTTGGTGGGATTGGAAATTGGGAGCAACAGCAGCTGTTGAGGAACGTTTTTGTGATGAAATCTAAAGGGTAACCGACATGCAATTTGGAAACTGCGGCTGTAGTGTGCGAGTTTTTAATAGCTACTATCTTTCTTTATGACTCACGAGTGACAGATTGAGTGTCACAGACCAGGAATCCCCTTCTGTTGAGGGAGTTCCATTGTGAAAGACGCTTCATGTCCTCAGGGCGTCCCGGAGCGATACATTGCCTGCCTTTCACTCTGGGCTCAACGTTTTGATTACAGATGAATGGTATGTCAGCCATCCATCTTTAATGGCTCCCAATGGGTGGCCCCATTAACAATTACGTTAAACGCTATTAAATGCCTTTGTCTGAACATGAGGGACTGTTGAAAACTAAAGCACATCAACTCTCATCAAATTGCCATAGATATATTCTGATGGTTGTATTTTTAACTTTCTCTTTTATATATAATATGAGCATTATTTCTTGAATATATAGTGGATATGTATTGACTTCATAGCTGTAAAGGACAGCATCAGACAGTAGTGGGAGCAAGGAGTGTCTTGGTGAAAACTAAGTTGTGTTTTGTTCAACCAACCTCTCTTTGGAAGTTAATGTTTTTCCAGGTCTCTTTGTCAAACTTGTATCCATCTGTCAGCAAAGTCAAGACATAGTGAGCTCCATAACAGTAAGTCCTAAGGAATCTTTCAGCGATCGATTTCCTTTCTTTCCTTAGCTGAAAGGAAGAGAAACAAAGATTAGAGTGTAGCCTGTGATTAGGAAGTAACATACAAATGAATGAAACTGAATACTACTAACAAAAAAATTGATCTTGAATCGATGAAGACGAAATACCAAGACCAAGACAAGACAGAGACAAAACAATGTGTTTTCAACAATCCAGAAAAATTAGTTTTTTTTAAATTCCTAAGATATTTACACAGGCGCGTGTCTATAGCCCCCGTGCAATAGAGAAATATCCACTCATACATAGCAGAAATATTCTTTAAGTACTAGTAAACCATTTCTCTTCTCCAAATAACTTAGCTGATCACTATAAAACAAACCCAAAAAAATATAAAATCGAAGATTATCTGTATGTTTAAGTTTAATGCATATTGTTTTTATTTAGTAAGTTGGCGGTAAGTGCAGTTTAGACATGTTTTAAATGGGAGCACCAACAATAAATCACACAGAAGAAAATGTCACACAGCTTGGCACACCTCAGTCAGTGATCTCAAAGCAGGTATTTTGCCTAAGGAAAAAAATATTCTCTTCTGCTCTATTCATGATGAGTAAAACAATTGTGGAATGTTGTTGGCAACTGTGCTGTAAGTGGTGGTGTTTGCCACCACTTGCCAGAATTTCTATACATTTGTTTAAATGTGCTTCTTTCTTTATTTGTTGCTGTTTTTCTTCCCTACATTTTTGCCTAGCCCAATATT
Organism: Coreoperca whiteheadi; assembly: GCA_011952105.1. NCBI lineage: Eukaryota > Metazoa > Chordata > Actinopteri > Centrarchiformes > Sinipercidae > Coreoperca > Coreoperca whiteheadi. The sequence continues at coordinate 19,878,625 of CM022486.1, read as the reverse complement.
CACTTTTCTACATGTTTTTGTCCTAAATTCTTTCTTCTCTTCCTCTCCACCCTCCTGTTCCACCTTTTCTACTCCTATTATTACCTACTATGTTACTATAGCTGTATACCAATTGCAAGAACTTACCACTGTCCAATGTGTGTGGCAGAATTTCCTAACTGAGGCGTTGAATTGATCAAGATCTGATTTGCCATTCATCTGCAGCGCCCTAGCAATGAAGAAGAACCCTGCATATGCCTGGCAGGAACAGTAGAAACAGATAGTACGTATTTTTCATCTTCATCTCTCTTCTTCCATGTGTTCTATTTGCACTGTGCGTTACCATAAAATCTCCAGTGACGGGTGGCTGCTCGACCCCGTTGAAGGAACACTGGGATGAGGAGCAAGTCTTGAAATCAAATATGGACTTCACTGTGCTCCTGCACTTGTCTGAGTCGGCAGTTCCCACAATGAAGAGTTCTTGATCTGGGCTGTAGCTTTTTGGCTTCTGTGTGCACTCTGTATCATAAATGGATGAGGCGTTTATGGTGATGTTGAAACCTTCAGGGTAGCAGGGGTTTATAATGTAGGCTGGGTTAGATGATTCCTGAAATATTAAGAGGAGGAAGAAAATGTGAAAAGAAGGAATGGAGGATGAGAAGAAAATAAAGAAATATAAGAGAGGGACAGGAAGGTACATGGGAGGATGAGATAAGAGGAAAGAGTTTGGACAGTATTACTTATACATTTACAGACACCATCTATATAAACATGACTTATTTACTTGAGTTACACATTCTCACATATACTGACGTAAAAACAAACTTCAAAGGTAACATTTTATACCATGACCCTGCTGCAAATGTATACCATAACATACTCAAAGCATTGCATATTTCTCTTGGTATAAGTACTATTAGTTTGAAGAATGAAGCTATAAGCTGCCAGAAATAATGCATTTCTCGCCTCGCAGACTAGCTTGACGATCAATATTCTTAATGACATAATGCATTCTTGACTGGTCTCCTTTTGCCTGTTAGCAACTCAGGGACAGCAGTGTTCACAAATCAATTCTTAACTGGGCATTAATGGATTTAACCTGCACATGTATGCAAAAAAAGCATCCATTCCCTCTGCCACATATACCACGCACAAAAGCACTTTAAACATGACTGTACACAGGGAGCAAGCTCAGAAAATAACCACTACTCTTAGTACCTGGGAGATCTGACCTTCAATGGTAGACAGTTTCTTCTGTACACACACACATGCAAAAGATGCAAAGAAAAGCTGTGTACCTGGACTACTTTGTCCAGAACCCTCTTCTCAGCCTCATTTTTGCCATAGCAGAGGAAACTGTGTGTGTAGACATTGTAAGAGTAACCGTACAGTTTGACATGCATGTAGTCAGCCCCCCTTAGATTATCCTGGACTGCAAAGGCAATCTGTGTTGATGCGCCACCAAGGTCCATGGACCCTACAGTCTTTGCCCCTTCAGGGCGTACATAGGTGTTCCACAGGTTTTTCTGCAAATATAATGGAAAACGTTATTATATGATGAACCATGCGATGGCCCTGTTTGTGAAGCAGCATTATTTTTTATTATTTCCCCCCCACATTTAAATGGATAAGTACACTACTCTGACCTAAACAGACCAAACAGAACGATGACAGTGTCTTACCTCTAGGAAGTTTCCCATGAGGTAGTTGACAGTGATCCACCCATACAGCCCTTCTTCTTGCCCAGAAAGGATGGAAGCATTGTGGAAGGTGAAAGGCAAAGAACTCAGGTATTCACTGAGGCTTGCCAGGATTTCATTGGACCTCTGTTCATCCTTCTGACTTATAGCAAAACAAAAAAAAGGAATAGAATTACAGATTTATTGATTCTGTTTTTCTTTGCTACTGACCACTCCTGCTTCCAGTGTCATTAAAGGACTAGTTAGATATATTGGAAAATACACTTTTTTGCTTTCTTGCTGAGAGTTAGATTAACAGCTTAATACCACCTTCATGTCTGCAAGCTACATATGAAGCTAGAGCTAGCCAGAAGATGGTTAGCTTAGCATAAAAACTTAAATCTCGAGGAAACAGTTAGCCTGGCTCTGTTCAAAGGTAACAATAATCCTAGCCTATCAGCAACTTTAAAGCTCACTATTCAACGCATTATGGCCCTATATTTGATTAAACCATACAAAAAACAAAATTTTGTTTATTGAACTATAGTGTTGGCATTTTAGGTTACCTCCTGGATGTCAGTTTGCCTTTGGACAGAGCCAGGCTAGCTGTTTCCCCCTGAACCTAGTCTTTATGCTAAGCTAAGTTAATCATCTCCTGACTCTAGCTACATAATTACGTAACGTACAGATATGAGAGTGGTATGGATCTTCTTATCTAATTCTCAGCAAGAATGGGAATAAGTGCATTTCCCAAAATGTCTACAAACCAACATCAATAATAACATCCTTAGGGTTTAAACTAAACTCAAATCTACATTGGCATTTTTTATAATGTCCCAACGTTTAATGTGTCTGTATATGCACAAAGGTGTATGTGCACATGTGTGGTGAAGCATGTATTTGTTTTTATTTGCTTGAAATTGTTTTATGACCTGCTTGTTATGAGGTTGGTGCCTTGTGTGAAGTACTATGTAATGTGGGTTTAGAAAAGTGCATACATACATACATACATGTGTGTATGCATGTTTATATACATATTTGCATATTTGTGATGCACATTTGTGTTGTTATAATTGCTTCCATTGTCTTCCTCATATGTAAGTCGCTTTGGATAAAAGCGTCTGCTAAATGACTAAATGTAAATGAAAAGTGCTATATATACAGTATACATGTATTATTATCAGTGTTATTTAAAGCCCAGTAAGCTCAGTAACTATCCACTACCCCGTATTTGGACTTCCCAGCATCACTGTTTGAGCTCTTAAATGTTGCCTGAATTCTAAACATGTTTTTACTGCTGGGGATCCCTGATGACTCAGAGGGCTTTGGGAAAAACCATGTGGTGTATGAATGGGGTTAAATAGCTCTGATCCTCCCTGTCACTATCCAATACAATATAAGTAATGCAGAGAATACCCTAAATCTAACTTATTTTGACACTTTCTTACTGTAGCAGTCTCATTCCAGCAGTAGCTCCCAGAAAAAGAGGTGTGGTATTGTGTTTTTTAGCAGGAATGGCTTTGGTGATGTTGTCCATGCAGTCTTTGAATCCTTTCCATGATGCAGCATCTTTCTGTGGGTCAACTTTCATCTCTGAGATACCATCACCTATGGGCACAAGGCCAAGCTAAAATCATATTCTTAAGTACAGGCACTAAAAACAAAGTAAAATGCCTGAGTTAGTGTTTCTAAAAATTTTAACTTGATCAATGAATAAAAGTTGATGGATTATGTCTCAAATTTGAAAATGCTCAGTAAGCTTTGGCTTTTATTTTTCTCTTCATTACATCTTTTACTTCAGTTTATTGTACTCCTACATTTAAATTTTATAGTCTTTAAGCATTTTGTAACTAAATTCTAGAAAATTTTAAACTTTTACATAAAAAAGCTGCAATGTGCTCTTCTCGTAGAGACACTCACCAGCAACTCTACAGTTCATTATCTCAGTCACCACTCCGGTTTCATTCTCCTTCTCCCCTGGCCACTCATACAGGTACACATTGGAACGAGATGAACCCGAGTCTATCACTATGCCATACTGAAGAGATGAAGAAAGAAAAAAATCATGTTACAGGGTCACAGGTGCACTTCTTGCCTTGATTAGTAAAATATTTAAAAGTCCAAAATTATGTTGTTAATCTGATAAAGATCTGACACTGTACAGATTGTATTAAACTAGGCTGCTGTGACCCCTAGCACCCCTTTAAAACAAAACCACACATAGTCCATCAGGACCTCCTTTCATTACCAAGCTGACTGAAAACCTCTGACCCTGACCCTGGCATCTGGATAACGTCTGGCTTTACATTTACAGACGGTATCCATGAGAGTGTGTGGGAGCTGAAGTGTGTGCTTGCATACATGTCTCTGTCTGTCTGCATACATGAGAACTGTTATATACTTTGTTTAAGTGAAGAAGATCTACAGCCAAAGTGCCTACATGTTTATGTGTGCATCTGTGTGTTCACCTCTAAGGTGTATTCTTTAGACCTCCAAGTGTCCTGGATGACTGCAACAGCAACAAGGGCAGCAATACTGGCTAAGAGGAGAAACACCACTCCTGCTATGCGACACTTGTAGCTTATTTGCCGTTTGGAAGCCATTTCCTGTTGGCAAGAAATGGGGTAAAAAAAAAAAAGAGGAAGAAGTGTGGTTCTCACTAAAAGCATTTTAGCTCTCAAAGTGATGTGGAGAGGTTTGAAAAGTGATGTTGAGCAATAATTGTACGCATCATTTACATTAAGCTGGAAAAAATCTTGGCAGCATTAATAGTATTGATGGACTAAACAATATCACCATATCACACACACAAAAGGAAACAAGATCAGAAGGAAAAACACTGTAAATCATGATAGGCATGTTAACTGTACAAACAATTCAGACAGCCAAATTACAACATCCAATGTAAAACACTGCACAAATCCCAATGGACAGAGAAACCTGCCACTGAAGATAATTAGGTTTGTTTTGTGTTCAACTTAACCAATGGCTATGAGGAAGCATACAGACATTCAGTACCAACACTAATATCTAGAACAAACACGCTTTATGTCAAGCTTCAGGCCATGGAAAAATACTCACCTCAGAGAAATACAATCAAATTGAGCTTTTTCATAGTTTCGAATACTCCTTGACAGAAAACAATGTTTTTTGCCAGATCCACTATGTGTGGTTTGATGGGAAATAGTTACAAAAAAATAAAAATTCTCATGGCAGTATATACAGAATGTACAGTGTGCGTAGGTTTAAAACGTGTTCATATTTACATAAACAATGAGATAGATTTACAGGTACAGTGGATGTTAGTGTCACAGTAGTGACAGTGTTTATGCCTTAGTTCTTTAACTGTGCATGTTATCATTGGTACATGCACCATGTGAAGATAATCTTTATTTAAAATACACAACTAAGCTTGGCAATGTCATGCTATACAATAGCAATGACTGAATATATTTATTTTAAAATAGTAAATGGAGGAAAATAGCACACTTTTCTTTATAAAGTCTTAAAAAAACAATTGAATATAAACAATGACAGGAATGGATAGTATTCAACCATCTTTTTCTTTAACTTGTTAAAACTGCTACAATCATGCTGTCTTTACAGCAATTATCCATGGTTACGACATTGTAATTACAACTTTGTCGGTCTACAGCTACAATGTCGTGCTGTGTCAGCTTTGTCGTAGGTGTTATCAGACTGTCAAAAAGTTGGTAGATTAACCAGCAGAGCAAATCACAGTCTTCAGTATCTCAGTTTTTTTTCTTACTTTAGTAGTTTCTCTGAATTTCTTTTGAAGCTAGTCAAATACAAAATAAAAATATTTTGACTCCTCCGTTGTCAGCAGACTGTAACAACACAATTACAGGGTTTAGAGTCACCACAGCAACATCAGTGAAAACAAGCAGGTCAAAGCAGTTATACAAGGTGTGATTACAACCTGGGGACATATTACTTCACTGTCATGTGTGTGAAATAGTTGATATACCAGGTGCTGCTTTTTACTCTTCAACGCCTTTACACACTGACACCAGGGGTGTTTTTTTCGTGCCGTTACATCCCTGGTGTGTAAAGGCTATCCAGCTTAGACTTATCTAACCTGAAAATGAAAATATATGCTACTATCCTGCCAAAATAAGAACAGAACGTGTTCTTTTCCCACACTCTGTAAACCGAGTTCTTTAGGTAATAGTTGCTGTGTGTCTAAGCACAAACACCACACTAGCAATATTACCAAATATTCTGCATTTTAGAGAGTATGAAATAATAACTTTATTATTAACTTTATGATTATAAATAACCTAATCATTTGCACCTATTGAAGAAAAGACATCTCTAAAAGCATGTAGAAACACGACCCCCAAGGGTAAGTGGATATATGGATAGATGGAACTCTCAGGACTGTAACTAAGTTTGTGGACAATGTGTACTTCACAATGTGTACCAAAGCAGGGGTGATTCAGTTTCTCCCTTTAAGTTATGGTTTTTCCATCTTTATCATGTTTTTATATCAGTCATTTCTCTCGAATAAGTTTAGACAAGCATTGTTTTTTTACTTCAATAAACCTTATAAAGTACAGATTTAGCTCTAATTTACATTGCATCATATATTGGTGGCTGTAAATTGGCAAAATGTGGAGACAGTAAAAGCAAGTGAGCTAAGTAGAGATTTGGTTTTACTTAATATTTTGTTAAGTTAAATAATATAATTTTGACCTCTGTACTCTGCATGCAAATTTCTAACAATCCGGTTTGTAACAAACACAGTTTCCTTTTTTGTATGAATAGTTTTGTCTCTACAAAAGTAAAATTAGAGCAAAGCAACATGCTGAACTACTAGCCTGTGTCATTCATTTACACTTTTACACTGCAAGCAGTTACATATTCACTTGATGCAGCATTCACAGTGTACTAGATGAAATTCATTTGGGTTTAGTGGTCTAAAACCACACACAAAGAACAATATGTTCTGAAACCCTGCTCTCTGTTATCCACCCCCATGAAACAGCTCCCTTATACTCTTCATTTATGCACAAGGTAAACTAAATACAGTGCAATGGAATTGGTTCTTTAGTCTAAAATAAAAATATGGGTCAACCAGAGGAATCAGCAACTCTATGCCTAAAGTTTGCGTTTACACTGACAACACCCACAGTATCCAGATAAAGACAGCCATGTGGAGCAGGGAATCAAATAACTCATATTTCCACATCTATGCTTCTGCTTGTACGGACTGGTCCTCATGAGGGTGAGTAGCAAAGAAAATTAGGTTGAACACTAACACATGCATACACATTGGTAGATTAGATTGACTCATACAACACAGTTAATAAACCCACAATGAAACAAATGTACCTGTATCAATTAAGCCTTTGAGATTAAGTTTGGGTTTTTTTTGTTAATGGGTAAATAAATGCATGTGAGTTAGAGGAGGTGTGTTTGTTTCTTACCTTGAAGAGCTGGGTTGTAGATTCTAGTTGGGAGTGGGAGTGAGATGGCTCTGAAGAAGGGATGGAGAAACACAGCAGGAAGCAGGGGAGCAGCAACGGAGGACAGAGAGAGAGAGCAAGGGAGTGTGCTGTGTGTGGGGGAGATCTACAGAGTGATTGGCCCACAGGAACAGGAGTGGTGTACCCCAACAAAGCAGAGACCGAGGGAGAGAGGGAACATGGGAGGAGCAATGTGTACAAACTCTAGTTTTCACTACTCGAAATAGAGCAGCCAGCCCAGGAAGCACAGCCAGTGAATGATACTGGGCTGTTCCTTGCTCACTTACAGTGTCTAATGATTAAGCACAGATACTTGTGCCTATGTATGAAACAATGTGAGAAGAGAGAGGGGGAGCAGTGATCAAGTTAATTGATGTAATCAATAAGATAAAGTGCAGGGTGGCTGAGTATCTGCTGAATGGGTTATCACAAAGTTAGCTTTTATTGAAGGACAATGGTCGATGAAAAGCAAATGATCAAGTACTGTACCAACAATCAAGGATGTGTTGATACCTGCACCCTCACACTTCCATGTTAAGCTCTCACAGCAAGAACTATGAGTCCATAATTTGTCGTAACAAAGTGCAGTGGAAAATTGCTGTATTCAAGTATGTTTGATTTGCTTTCAGAGGCAGACAGTAAAGAGCTGAAAGCACACTTACTTTTCCATGTGTGGATATGTCCGTTTTTGTAGATGCATATAGACGTGTTTGAATTTTGTAGAACTTTCTTGGAAACATGAGAACAGCTTGCTTGTGTGTCTTTTCTGTCCAATATCACATTACTGGAGTGGCGAGTCATCAGCCTTCAAAGTCCAGATCTAAAACCAAAACAACTTGTCAAATAAAAAAGACAAACGGACAATGTAAAATTTGGGAGCTATGTATGCACCCTAAATAGAGAAGGCCAGATAATAGCCCTGAATCAATTTTACTTACATGTATACATGTATGTATGTAAGAAAGTATGTATGTGTGTGTGTGTTTATATGTGTGTGTCTGTGTGTGTGTGTGTATGTGTGTGTATGTATGTATGTATCTATGTATGTATCCATGTATCAATGTATGTATGTATTTATCATTAATCAATTAATGTTTGTATTTATGTATACATGTAGCAACATATATATGTATGTATCAATGTATGTATTTATGTATGTATGTATCATTTATCAATTTATGTTTGTATGTATTTATGTATCCATGTATCCATGTATGGATGTATGTGTCGATGTATCGATGTATCGATGTGTCAATGTATGTATGTATGTATGTATCAATGTATCAATGTATGTATTTACGTATATATATATAATTTATCAATTTATGTTTGTATGTCTTTATGTATCCCTGTAACCATGTATGTATGTAGGTATGCATGCATGTATCATTTATAAATTTATGTATGTATGTATGTATCGATGTGTCTATGTATGTATGTATAAATGTATGTGTGAATGTATAAACCTATGTATGTGTGTATCAATTTATGTATGTATGTATGTATGTATGTATGTATTTATCATTTATCAATTTATGTTTGTAGTTATGTATACATAAAGCAACATATATATATGTAACAATGTATGTATTCATGTATGTATGTATCATTTATAAATTTATGTATGTATCGATATGTCTATGTATGTATGTATCAATTTATATTTGTATGTATGTATGTATGTATGTATGTATGTATTTATCATTAATCAATTTATGTTTGTAGTTATGTATACATGTAGCAACATATATATGTATGTATCCATGTATGTATGTATATATGTATGTATGTATCATTTATAAATTTATGTATGTATCAATGTATGTATTTATGTATGTATGTATCATTTATCAAGTTATGTATGTATGTATGTATGTATTTATGCATATATGTATCAATGCATCAATTTATCAATTTAACAATTTATGTATGTATGTATGTATCCATGTATCCATGTATCAATGTGTGTATTTATGCATGTATGTATCATTTATCAATTTATGTATGTATGTATGTATGTATGTATGTATGTATGTATGTATGTATGTATGTATGTATGTGTGTATGTATGTATGTATGTGTGTATGTATGTATTTATGTATTTATGCATGTATCAATGTGTGTATTTCCGCATGTATGTATCATTTATCAATTTATGTATGTATGTATAAAACTATGTATGTGTGTATCAATTTATGTATGTATGTATGTATGTATGTATCATTTATAAATTTATGTATGTATCGATGTGTCTATGTATATCTGTATGTATGTATGTATCAATTTATGTTTGTATGTATGTATGTATTTATTTATCATTTATCAATTTATGTTTGTAGTTGTATGTATGTATGTATACATATAGCAACATATATATGTATGTATCAATGTATGTATTTATGTATGTATCATTTATCAATTTATGTTTGTATGTATGTGTGTATGTATGTACGTATGTATGTATCCATGTATATATGTATGTATGTATGTATGTATGTATGTATCATGTGTGTATGTATGTATGTATGCATGTATGTATGTATGTATGTATGTATGTGTGTATCGATGTGTCTATGTATGTATGTATAAATGTATGTGTGAATGTATAAACCTATGTATGTGTGTATCAATTTATGTATGTATTTATCATTAATCAATGTATGTTTGTAGTTATGTATACATGTAGCAACATATATATGTGTAACAATGTATGTATTCATGTATGTATGTATCATTTATCAATTTATGTTTGTATGTATGTATATATGTGTGTATGTATGTATTTATGTATTTATGCATGTATCAATGTGTGTATTTATGCATGTATGTATCATTTATCAATTGATTGATGGATGGATGGATGTATGTGTGTATCAATTTATGTATGTATTTATCATTAATCAATTTATGTTTGTAGTTATGTATAAATGTAGCAACATATATATGTATGTATCCATGTATGTATGTATGTATGTATGTATGTATTTATCATTTATCAATTTATGTATGTATTGATGTGTCTATGTATGTATGTATGTATCAATTTATATTTGTATGTATGTATGTATGTATGTATGTATTTATCATTTATCAATTTATGTTTGTAGTTGTATGTATGTATGTATACATATAGCAACATATATATGTATGTATTTATGTATGTATGTATCTATGTATCATTTATCAATTTATGTTTGTATGTATGTGTGTATGTATGTACGTATGTATGTATCCATGTATGTATGTATGTATGTATGTATGTATGTATCATTTATCAATTTATGTTTGTATGTCTGTATGTATCCATGTATGTATGTATGCATGTATGTATGTATCGATGTATCGATGTGTCAATGTATGTATGTATGTATGTATGTATGTATGCATGTATGCATGTATCAATGTGTGTATTTATGCATGTATGTATCATTTATCAATTTATGTATGTATGTATGTATGTATGTATCCATGTATCAATGAATGTATGTATGTATGTATGTATATATGTATGTATGTATGTATGTATGCATGTATGTATCAATGCATCAATTTATGAATTTAACAATTTATGTATGTCTCTATCTATATATGTATGTATTTATGTATCCATGTATCAATTAATTATACATTTTATAAATTTATGTTGGTATGTATGTATGTATGTATGCATGTATGTATCAATGCATCAATTTATCAATTTATTTATGTATCTGTTAATATATGTATGTATGTATGTCCATGTATCCATGTATCAATGAATGTATGTATGTATTCATGTATCAATGTATGTATGTATGTATGTATCCATGTATCAATGAATGTATGTATGTATCATTCATAAATTTATGTTGTATAAAGATGTATGTATGTATGTATGTATGTATATATGTATGATACATACAAACATACATTTATAAATGATTCATACATACATACATTGAAACATGGATACATGGATACATACATACATATATACATACATAAATTGATAAATTCATACATTGATGAATTGATACATACATACGTACATACATACATACATAAATGAATAACTACATTCATACAAACATACATATATACATACATACAAACATTGATAAATTCATACATACATACACGTACATACAAACATACATACATACTTTGATAGATAGATAAATGATACATACATACATACATTGATACAAGGATACATACATAGATATATACATACATATATACATACATACATAAAACAAAAATATATACAAGCATGAATAGACTGAAACATATATACATACATACATGCATAAATATATACACTGATACATACATTCATAGATACACACATAAATTGTGAAAATAATAAATTAATGCCTTGATACATAAATGCATTAACATATACATTGATACATACATACATACATAAATTGATAAATGATACATACATACATACAAACATATACATAAATTGATAAATGAAACATACAAATATACATACATAAAAACAGACATACATACATTGATAAATAATAAATACAAACATACATAAATTGATAAATGATACATACATACATACATTGGTACATGGATACATACATAGATATATACATACATACATACATACATACTTACATGAATACATACATACATACATACATACATACATACATACATAAAACAAAAATATATACAAGCATGAATAGACTGAAACATATATACATATATACATACATACAAGCATAAATATATACACTGATTCATAGATACATACATAAATTGTGAAATTAATAAATTCATGCGTTGATACATAAATGCATAAACATATACATTGATACATAAATACATGCATATATACATATATAAATTGATAAATGATACATACATACAAACATACATACATACAAACATATATACATATATTGATAAATGAAACATAAAATTGATCAAATCATAAATTGAAAAATTGATACATACATACAAACATACATATACATACATACAAGCCTAAACTGATAAATGATACATACATACATAAATTGATCAATTCATACATTGATGAATTGATACATACATACATACATACAAAAATTAATCAAATCATACATTGATGAATTGAAACATATTTACATACATACAAACATAAACTGATAAATGATACAAACATACATAAATTGATCAATTCATACATTGATGAATTGATACATACATACATACATACATACATAAATACATACATAAATCAATTGACACATATATACAGACATACATAAATATCTTGATACATATATACATATATACATACATACATACATACATACATACATTGATAAATAATACTTACAAACATACATAAATTGATAAATGATACATACATATATAGATACATGGATACATAGATACATATATACATAAAAACAAAAATATATACAAACATGAATAGACTGAAACATATATACATACATACATGCATAAACATATACATTGATACATACATACATGCATATATACATATATAAATGGATTGATACAAACATACATACATACATACATACATACACACATACATACATAAATTGATGAATTCATAGATTGATAAATTGATAGATACATACATAAATAGATTGATACATACATACAGACATACAAACATAAATATATATACATACATAAATAGATTGATACATACATATATACATAAAAAAATTGATCAAATCATACAATGATGAATTGATATATACAAAAATACATATATACATATGTAAAAACATGAATTAATAAAAGATACATACAAAAATTGTTAAATTCATACATTGATAAATTGATACATAGATGCATACATAATTTGATAAATCATACATACATACGTACATGCATATATACATACATTTATAAACTGATACATTGATACATACAAACATACATGTATACATACATACAAACATGAATTGATAAATGAAACATACATACATACATAAATACACACATAAATTGATCAATTCATACATTGCTAAATTGATACATAGATATATGCATAATTTGATAAATTGCTAAAATCATACATACATACATAAATTGATAAATTGATACATTGATCAATTGATGCATACACACAAAAATTGATCAAATCATACATTGATACATATATACATACATACGTACATGAATACATACATACATACAAACAAAACATATATATATACAAGTACATAAATAGATTGATACATATATACATACATACATACATACATATACCCATAAATTGATAAATTCTTACATTGCTAAATTGATACATAGATACATACGTAAATTGATAAATCATACATAAATTGTTCAATTCATACATTGATAAATTGATACATTGATGAATTGATACATACATACATACATTCATGCATATATTGATACATTGATACATATATACATACATACATACATAAATTGATAAATTCATACATTGACGAATTGATAAATACAAACATACATTATACATACATACAAACATGAATTGATAAATGATACTTACATACATACATAAAAACATACATACATAAATTGATAAATAAAACATACATATGTACATACATACTTACATACATAGAAACATACATAAATTGATAAATCATACATACACACATACATACATATTTAGATACATACATACATACATACATACATACATTGAAAAAATGATATATAAATACATACATACATACATAAATTGATAAATTGATACATACATACATACATACATACATTCATACATGAAAACATACATACACACATACAAACATATATATATACATACATACATAAATAGATTGATACATATATACATACATACATTAATTAACAAATTCAACCATTGATAAATTGATACATTCATACATACGTACATACATAAACTGATAAATCATAAATACATACATACATACATAAATTGATACACACATACATAGGTTTATAAATACACACATACATACATAAATACATAGATAAATGATACATACATACAAACATAAATTGATAAATGATACATATATACATACATACATACATACATACATACATAGCACCATACATACATAAAAACATACATAATACTATACATACATACATACATACATACATATATACATAAATACATACATATATAAATTGATAAATGATACATACATACATATATACGTACATACAAACATAAATTGATAAATGATACATACAAACATATATACATACATTGATAAAACATAAATAAATACATACATACATGCATAAATAGATTGATACATACGTACATGCATGAAAACATACATACATACATATATACATACATGAATAGATTGATTAAAACATACATATATAAATTGATAAATTCATACATTGATACATACATACATACATACATACATACATATACATACATACACGCATACATACATACATAAATTGATAAATTATACATACATACATACATATATATATACATACATAAAAAGATTGATACATATATACATACATACATACATACATTCATACATGAATATATACGTACATATACACATACATACATTAATTGATAAATTCATACATTAATGAATTGATACATACATACATACATAAATTGATAAATGATACATACATACATACATACTTACAAACATAAATTGATAAATGATACATAGATACATGGATATATACTTACATACATACATTCATAAATTGATCAATTCATACATTGATCAATTGATACATACATATATATTGATAAGTGACACATACAAACATGCATATAAATGTACATATATACATACACACACATACATACATAAATTGATAAATTGATAAATGATACATAAATACATACATATATACATATATAGACATACATAACAAGATTGATACATACATACATAATACCATACATACATAATGCATACATAGATAAATTCATACATTGATAAATTGATACATACATACATAAATGATACATACATACATACATACATAAATAAATTCATACATTGATAAATTGATACATACATACATAAATTGATAAATTCATACATTGTTAAATTGATAAATACATACATACATCCGTACATACATACATAAATTGATAAATGATACATACATACAAATATACCTATATGAATAAATACATACATACAATGTTAAATTTATAAATTGATGCATTGATGCATACATGCATAAATACATAAATAGATAAATGATGCATACATACATACATACATACATACATCATTACATATAAATTTACATATATACATACACACATACATACATACATACATACATACATAGATAAACTGATAAATGATACATACATAAATACATACATACATGCATACAATTATACATACATACATAAATTGATAAATGATACAAACACACATACATACATACATACATACAAACATACATACGCACATACATAGTACCATACATACATACAAACATACATACATACATAATACTATACACACAAACATACATACATACATTCATTGATAAACTGATAAATGATACATACATAAATACGTACACATATATAAATACATACATATATTCATAGACACATACATATATACATAAATAAATTAATTGATAAATTCATACATTAATAAATTGATAGATACATACATACATACATATATAAATTGATAAATGATACATACATACCTATATACATATATACAAACATAAATTGATAAATGATACATAGATACATGGATATATAGATATATACAAACATACATAAATTGATCAATTCATACATTGATAAATTGATACATACATACATATATATATATATATTGATAAATGATACATACATACATACATACATAGATGAATTCATACAATTATTAATTGATACATACAGACATACACACATACATAGATAAATTCATACAATTATAAATTGATACATACATACATACATACATACATAGATACATACGTACATATATAGATATATTGATAAATCGTACATACATACATACATACATGCAAACAGAAATTGATTAATGATATATACATACATACTTTGATACATGGAAAAAATAGATACATACATAAATTGAAAAATCATACATACATACATACATACATAAATTGATAAATGATACATATATACATACATTGATACCTGGATATATAGATACATACATAAATACATAAATTCATACATTGATAAATTGATACATAAATACATACATAAATTGATAAATGATACATACATAGATACATGGACATATACACACAGACATACATACATACAATCATAAATTGATAAATGATACATACATACATACATTCATAAACTGATAAATGAAACATAAATACATACACATATATAAATACATACATACATAGATACATACATAATTTATTAAATTGATGTATTGATATATACATGCATAAATATATGCATTGATACATACATGCAATTGTAAATTGATAAATGATACATCTATACATAAATTGATAAATTCATACATTGATACATACATACAAATATACATATATAAATACATACATACATACATACAATGTTAAATTCATAAATTGATGCATTGATGCATACATACATCCATCCATACATACATTCATAGATACATACATAAATCATTAAATTGATGCATTGATACATACATAAATATATGCATTGATACATACATACAAACATAAATTGATAAATGATACATACATACATAGATACATACATACATACATTGATACATACATAAAATGATAAATGACACATACATAAATACATACATACATTCATAGATACATACATAAATTATTAAATTGATAAATTGATGCATTGATACATACATGCATAAATATATGCATTGATACATACATGCAAACATAAATTCATAAATGATACATACATACATACATAAATTGATAAATTCATACATTGATAAATTGATACATACATACATGCATAGATAGATACTTATATAAATTGTTAAATTGATAATTTGATGCATTGATACATACATGCAAAAATATATGCATTGATACATACATACATACATACATAGATACTTACATAAATTGTTAAATTGATAAATACATGCATAAATTGATACATAGATACATAAATTGATACATACATACATACATACATACATATATAAATACATACATACATTCATAGATACATACATACATTGTTAAATTTATGCATTGATACATACATACATATATATGTACATACATAAATACATACTTTCATAGATACATACATAAATTCTTAAATTGATGCATTGATACATAAATTGATACATTTATACATTGATACATACATCCATCCATCCATACATAAATTGTTAAATTGATAAATTGATGCATTGATATATACATACATACATAAATACATATATACAGAGATTGATACATTTATACATAAATTGATAAATTGATACATAAATACATAGATACATCAGAATCAGAATCAGAAATACTTCATTAATCCCCAAGGGGAAACTCTTTATAACAGCAGCTTACTGTCACGTCAGTACACATAAGGTTGGAAAAACTTAGATACCATACATACATACATACATACATACAAACATAAATGGATAAATGATACATACATACATACATGGATGCATTAATACATGGATACATTGATACATTAATACATACATACATAAATTATTCAATTGTATATATGTATGTATATTTGAGAGATTGATACATATATAGATAAATTGATAAACATACATGCATACATGGATACATACATATATACAGAGATTAATACATACATACATGGATACATCAATACATATATACATAAATTGATAAATATACATACATAATAAAATATAACCACATAGTTGTACAAAAGAAAAATAACATTAAAGTCCAAGGCTACATGTTAAAATCTTGTAGAAATAGATGAGTTTTCAACTGCGATTTAAAAACACTCAATGCAGTGATTTTTCGATGGTGTGCTTCCACAGCATTGGCCCCTGGACAGCAAATGAACAGACCACCTCCAAACTTTTTATACTTAAGCTTAGGAGTAACTAGCGAAGTATATTTAGAGGAGCATAGAGTTCAGCCTGGCTGGTATAGACCGTTATTACTTTGGCGAGGTAGGCCGGGGCCAGATCATAGATGGCCTTGAACACGAACAGCTGGACCTTGTACTCCACCCTAAGCCGCACAGGTAGCCAGTGAAGCAAGCGAAGAACGGGTGATGTGCGTACGTTTGGGGGTGTTGGAGAGTAGACGTGCTGCCGCGTTTTGTACCAACTGAAGCCGACTAAGGAATGATAGATTTAGACCAGTGTAGAGGGAATTGCAGTAGTCTATCTTCGAGGTGATGAATGCATGAATTGCTTGTTCAAGGTCAGCTCGGGACAAGAATGATTTAACCTTACTGAGCAGTCTTAACTGGTAAAAGCTCGCCTTCACAACTGTACCGATCTGTTTATCATACTGCAAATTTTTGTCAAAAATAACACCCAGGTTACGTACAGTGGGAGCAAACTGAGGTGTGAGAAGACCAAAATTAAACGAACTGCTGGATGTACATGGATACATACATACAGAGATTGATACCCACATACATAAATAAATTGATACATTGATACATGGATACATACATACAGAGATTGATACAAAAATACATACATACATAAATTGATACACTGATACATACTTAGATAAAGGATACATTGATACATACATATATAAATACATAAAAACATGGACATTCATATATAGATTTATACATACATACATTTATACAATGATACATTTATATATACATACATAAACGCATTAATACATATATACATTGATACATACATAAAGATATATACATACATTCATAGAAACATACATACATACTTACATTGATACATACATATATTGATACATTGAAACATACATGCATACATACATACATTAATACATTAAAGATTTAGTTATTGCCCTCCTTTGAGGACAATAACTAAATCTCCTGTTTAATGATATTTTTTGGAATGTGTAAACCCTGTGAATTCTGCTAGTTTTCCTTGCTTTCCTCCCCTCTGTCTTCCTAAATATACTTAGTAGGTATACCCATTGCAGAAGACCGGGAATGGCAGACGGGAAAGGACGGAACTAACAACGGGAGTTCCAGGGGTGAGCCTCCCTTTTTTTTTTTTTTATGGCCAGTGGTGTGACGTCGCCGTGTCCGTCGTGAACGGGGTATGACAGCGGGAGCCTGATTGGGTGCCCGGTGCCCCTATAAAGCTTCTGTTTTGTCCTGCTTCTACAGGAACTCTTGGCTCTTGACCGTCTTTTGCCTGCACCCGATTTGTTGTTTTGTTTGCTTGTTTTAGTTATCATGTTATAGTCTATTTAATAAAAGCCTTAAATGTATACCGCGTCTCTTGTTACGACTAAAGAGCCAGGTCATAACAGAAACAAATACAGAATATTTATAGGGAACACTTTGCACATATGTTCAGTATTTTAGTTTATAAGTTAAATATGAATATAGCGTCAAAATATATACAGCATTTTTCAAATATGTTTAATATAATTGATTGAAGAAATCTGGACAGTTTTACATTTCCCCCCAAAAAGTATTTAGCAAACGCTAAATACTTATATATGAATGTAACGTAGGTGAAACTGTTGCATTCACACACCTACACACTCCCTCTAACACTCATCCTTTGTGTTATAGCAACAGTAGCTCAGGACAAAGTCCATAGTTCTACAGGGTTCTAAATTAAATTATTGAACTAAGCTTCTCTGAGCTAGTGAACTAGGAATGTGAACAACACTCAAGGGCATGAGGATCTTGCAGCTGGTCTTACTACCTGGCTCTTCGCCTCCATTCTGGACTTTGCATCATGTCATATTTTTGATTTGTCATATTCATATATTTTTATTTTTCATTGGGTAATACATATTCATTTAGGGTAATACATTCTAGTACTGCACAATATTTACATTAGCACCTGATATGATCTCCAGCTACCAATGCCTTCTTCACTATTTTTCTTCTCTATAAAGTCCAGTAGATTCTTTAACATTTCAGCATATGGGTGGTCTTCTGGTATCTGGACTGTCTACAAAGAAGACACTGATGGGGCCAGTCTAAGTGAATTACATGTCTGATTCAGTGCTCAGTGAATGAAGATAAATTATTTTTAGCTCCCTAACGTGAGACCTGAAACCCGCTGGTCTGAATTAACCGGAAAGCCAGGACGGTGAAAATTAGATTTGCAGCGAGAGAGGAAATAGAAGGCAGAGAGCTCCTATTTAACTTTATGGGTTTCAAGTCTCCTGGGTACAGATTACATACTTTACCTATCCCACAGTGGTACTGCTGTAGTATTTCTACTAATTTCTTCTAATATCTGCTAGATATTGTTGTGTCCATTCCAGTGTTGCTGTCTTGGACATGATTTATATGGGCAAGTACTGCTGCTCCAAGTAAAAAATCTGCAACACTAACATAGGACAGATTTAAGGTATGAGGAAGGATGAATGAGTTGGGTCTTGTTTTCATCTGTTTGCTGGGTAGCAGTATCAGCTTCTTGTTCCCCACATTTTGCTGGCGCATTGCTACATTTCTTTGCACGTTACTGAAATAAATCATTTAATGGAAAATTGTGAAACAATCCACAGGACTGTGTCCACAGTGTACCTTTAACTAAATCTGATCATTTGCATCAGCGAATACATTTTACAATAAATATGTCATCATAAGGAAACCTTTAATGAAAATATCTGCAAAGTTGCAAAATGTTTTTACTGAATACGTCTGCAAAACAATAACTGTCGACTTATTTATCTTGTTTCCTCTGCAATATCTACAAATGGCAACTAAAGCATATGTTCATGGTCTTTGTTAATTATTAAGAATAGCCAACACTGACTTAACATGTTCACCAAGACTTTGTTACCCTAACCAAACCGCAATCTTCCCCTAACGTTTATGTATACAGAATTTTTAGGAGGCAGTGTTTTTACTCGTGGCCCTTGTCCAGGGTGTACCCTGCCTAAGGCCCAAAGTCACTGGGATAGGCTCCAGTCACCCGCAACCCCTAACGGGAACAAGCAGTAGAAAATGACTGACTGACTGTTTTTACTCGTATAAATGTTTGTATATGCTCATTAGAGGCAAGAGGGTGAAATCAAATCCAATAACACTGAGAGGTCTCAACTTCTGTCTGCTTAAGACCTTGTCCTACTCCGGAAGTCTCAAACTCAGTTTGTAATTGAGAATTGAGAATACATTTTTTTACACCATAAATAGGAATAAAAATACAAATTATGGACATTTCATTGTTGAACATAGTGATTATCTCAAATTTTGTGCCCTAAATTATGTAGTATAGAACTGTGAGTTGACTATCATTATACCTTTGGAAATAAGCACATTATTGATCTACTGTCTCTATTTATACACTGTAACCGTGTGTTTCACCTTATTTGTGCAATTAAAAAAGTTATTAAAATGAACTGTATTTAGGTTGATTGTAAACACTGTAAATTATTAACACATTAGCAATTAATGTCCACATAAGAAATTCCATAATATATTACACATATACAGTGATGTCTGAGTTGTCTGTATCATTATTCAATGAGCTATTCGCATACATGTATTGTATCTCTCATATGGCCTGATGACCAAAGTAAAATTTATGAACTTCAGTCATTGAGATCTTGCAGCTCCTCAGTTTCTTTGTCACCAGTAAATCCGCTTCCAGATAATCAATATTTAGACACATTCTTTTGTCATCATTTCAACAAACCATTATGTAAAAAATGTTCTTACTGTAGGAAAATACTGACTGAAAACATACAATTTTTCAGACTTGCCAGTATTCTTGTGAAAAAACTGAACTATACTGGTGCAGGCAATAGCCTTCAACCAGCTAAGTATACACACACACAGCACTCTCCTTCACAACGATATTACAGAGAAACATCCCCAGGAACGATGTAACACAACCCCACATGTCTTGCATGCTAAAGCTGTGAAATAAGAATCATCACACAACTACTGAATTATCACAAAGGAAATATTTATGCTAATAGAATTGTAATTGTAAGTATTGGTGTTAACAGCAAACAGTGTACAGTTTAACACAAGGCATTAAATACTGTCCATGTAACGTGATCGCTGAGATCTTAGGTGGAGTTGTGATTTCAGATTCAGTTATGTGCTGATAGCTGATAGATTGTAATGTTTTCTCATGTGATTCCTCCCAAGTGAAAATATCTTCTCTTATGCTTGCCAAAGAAACAACTTTATTGTCCGTCACAAAGTAACAAAGCATTCAACCAATAACCTCAAATTATTGACATTGGAAAGCTGCTTAGCCTAGTGTACAGTAAACAGTGGTGCTGACATCAGTGTTGGAGTGGACTATAACACTGGGACTCTGAGTCCAGATGACGCATAAGGTGTTATCAAAGGGACCTTTCAGCACCTGATAGGATTGTGTTAGGATTTTTATTTTGAAAACTAGAATGCTTGATTTTTTTCTTTTGAGATAAACTGTAGAGATGTCTGCCATTTTTTATATATATACACATACATACACACCACAGGCCAAGTGCCATATAATCCCATTATTTATATAATGGGACTATTATTTCCCATTATAATGGGTCCCAAATAATGGGACCCATTATTTATATAATGGGACTATATGGCACATGGCCTGTGGGGCTCAAAGTGCCAAACAAATACATTTATAAAACTCAACAGCAACGTCTCTTTCCAGAAATCATGTCCCAGTTACTCAAGATAATCCACAGATTTGTGGTGAGCAGTTTCATGTAGGAACTATCAGTAACAAGAAAATAGCTCCTCCACAACAAGGTCTGTGGATTATCTTGAGCTGTCCATTTAAATCGAAATTTTAGACTGTCCAAATATTAATGGACTGCACTGTAGCTGCATTGTGATCAGCAGTCAGACACACCCTGCCCTACGTCATCCTTATTTTATTATGTTATCATTTCATTCTCACAGACACTCACTACAGTGGCAAGAAAAAGTATGTGAACCTTTTGGAATTTTATGGTTATCTGAATAACTGTCATAAATTGTGATCTGATCTTCATCTAAGCCAAGGGTAATGACAAGCATAATGTGTCTAAAAATAATTACACAAACAAATTCTGATCTTTCATGTCTTTATTGGACACACATGGGCTAGAATTCTTCAGCAACGATGTGCAGGTCTGATCCACAGCTACAGGAAGTGCCTGGTTGAGGTTGGGGGGGGGTCAACCAGTTCTTAACTCTAAGGGTTCACTTACTTTTTCCACTGCCAATTTGAATGTTGAATGAGTGTGTTCAAAAAAAGACATTAAAGATCAGAATTTCTTTGTGTAATTATTATTGGAATGTCACTGTTTATGATTAGCAACTTTTTTTGCCAGGGCCTCTGTAATTTGATGTGGAATACCACAATTTGGATAGATACCTTCATCTTCAGTCATCACGACGGCTTCATTAATGGCTGTTTCTGAGGACTCATCTGCTGCGCAACTACAAAACACAACATCTTTCTCAATACCAATTTTGAACCTTAATTTGTAATATAATTTGTCAGAATGTATACTGTCAACAGCATTACTGGCATCTAAATCTCAACAGCCAATTGCCAAAAGTGTAAAATGATCAGAATACCAAGTTTATAAAAGCTGTTCTGGTATCAAGTGTAATTTTCAAACAAGTGAGCTTCTCTCTCTCTCATTGTCAAATGTCAATGCCAGACTTCAGCTCGATTTTAAGCAACACCAGAAAACTGAGTTGTAGCGACTGGCATTCAAAGTGTTATGATTAGAAGAAGAAATACCATTTCCACAGATGGCCTCTAATATCTCTTCCACCTACTTCGCCTGGATCCCATCTGCTGTCAGTTCTGAAGACATTAAACCATGAGACAAAGGTAAACATTTGGTCATATTATTTGCATCATACAATAATGTTTTCCATGGTAAAATGTGCTGTATAATGAAGTCGAATGACCACAGTTACATATCTAGTAAATGAGGTTCAATATTTATTTAAAAAAGGTAAAATAAACACAACTCAGCACACTTTCTGCATCCATGTCAAGTATAAAACACATATGAAACAATGACACTAGGACAAAAATCAAACTGAACGCTGAAAAAAAAACTTTAAATAAAAAAAAAATGACATTATGACGTCATCAACAGCGTGCTGCGCATGCGCCAATGACGACATCGATGACGTAACCGGCGCATGCGCAGTGCTTGAAATACCACACGCACATTACCGAAAACGGTTTTTTTTTTTTGTTTTTTTTAAGATTTTTTTTTCGGCTTCAGTTTGATTTTCGTCCTCGTGTTTCGGATGCATTTTATACTTGTCTTAAAGACTTTAACCTTTTTATTATTTAGTAGGTTTATTCATTTGTATCCTGCTTTGTGGATTCTGTTAAATTTATTGCTCCTCCTGCGATGTCAACGGGGTTGTCTTCCAGGTGGGACCTAATTGTTTTTGCAATTGAAGGAACAAATACCATGCTACAGCTACATGTTATCATGTAGCTACAGCATGGACATGTGCGTTTAAGTGGTAAATGCAATTTTTTTACTTACCATGTCAATGCTTTATCTAGTAATTGCCAAATATTTAGATTTTAGATATGGGAAAAATCAGTTAAGCTTCATGAGCCATAATATAAAAGGTGGTGAGGACTTGGAATATGGTGTTCCAGTAGCCTGACGTGGTCACACTCAATTCTAGTCAGAATATGAGTTTGTTACTGTATTCAACCGATCCAGGAAATACCTCGATTGGATAGACCCTCAACCAATCAGAGCAACGGCGTGAGTGACGTATGTTGAGCGATGCATAGTTGTCAACAGACCTCAACCGCACACATGCTGGAAGAAGTAGAAGAGGAAGATGAGCGTAAACACTCTTTTTTTTCCCCCCAAACTTTATTTAGAACAATTACAAATTACAAATTCAAGCAGGAATCTTGATTAGTATTCTACAAAGTAGAATTTGCAAGGCAGTGTCAACAACAAATGATAGATACAGTTAAACACCAAACTATAAAATTAAAAAAAACAGGTACATGTAGTGAGCAGACACATATCCATATTTACCCATACATACATGCATGTATATACACACACACACACACACAAACATACTTATACACTCATACAATGCAAGGCATCTTCAGAGCTACATCAAGGCATATCAGATCCATATTTTATACTAATATACATATTACAGCCAATTAGTTGGACAACTCTCTTTTCTTGTGATCAAAACACCAGAAATTGTGTCATATTCTGACACAGTGTTTGAATTGACTCATGTGTACCAGCTAAAGTTCGTAAAGAAGAAAAATATTGTTTCAGTTCATTTTTAAAACAACTCAGTGAGGGTTTCTGGTTTTTCCATTTACATACGTGGATGTGATATTTGCCCATGATTATAATGATATTGACCATATTTGATATTTCTTTAGGGAGGTTATCGTTATGGATTAAAATAGTTTTTTTGTCACATAAAGTAATATTGTCCATTTTAATACTTAGCCAATTCTTTATGTTTTGCCAAAACTGTGCTGTGAATGAACATGAACAGAAGAGATGTTCTATGGTTTCGGGTTCTTCAAGACAGAAACAACATGGGTCGACCTCAAATCCAAATCTTTTCCTTAACATTTCTGCTGCTGGATAATAATTATTCAGAATGTTGTACTGTACTTCTTTGGCCTTTGGTGAAATTGGCCATTTTAAATATTTTGAGTATTTATTTGTGATTTTCAATTTATTTTCATTGATTCTAATGTTTGTGTATCTTGTATAATCATGAAAAAGAATACCTTTAAGTACTTTCCCTATGTTCTTGTTGTTACACTTCTTGTCAGTGATTGGCAATTTGTAAATCAGGCAGGATTACCTGTACATTTGTGTAGGCGAGCATGTTTTGTAGTAGGGTAATACATTGTAAGAAGAAGCCGTGTTCATCCAGCAGGTCTGTAACAAAGATTATGTTCTTGTCATACCAGTTGTGATTGAATAAGGTTTTCCTATTGACTGTAATTGTTCTGTTGTTCCACAAGGTGGAGCCATGTGGAGTAAAATTATGTGTAAACATCATCTTCCAATAGTGCAGTATCTGACTGTGGAATTTTGATAACCTCAAAGGCAATCTTGTAACTTCATAATCACATTTTAACAAAACTTTCCAGCCCTTCGATTTGTTTAAAGATACTTCTGGGGATATGGAACCATATTGACTGGGTCTGCGTTATAAAGGCTTTTATCCAATTAGGTTTAGTGTTTTAAGACCCCCCTTATTATATTCTTTAACCAGTTGTGAGTTCTTAATATAGTGCGTTTTGTTTGTCCATATAAAATTGTATATTACCGAGTTGGCCTTTTTGATACTTTGCGGAGCGACATATAAAGATTGACATGGATACACCAGTTTTGATATACCCTCAGCTTTGGTCAATAAATTTTGTCCAAAGATGGAGAGATCCCTCAGAAGCCAATGATTTAGGGATTGTTTCCTATTACCTATTTTATCGTGAATATTATTTTTTTTCCCTTTGAGTTGCATCTTTTGTTAATTTTATGCCTAAATATTTAACTTCTGATTTGATTGGGATGGACAGTATATGAACATCTGTACAAGGATACAGTGGTAGTAATTCACATTTGTTCAGATTTAAACTTAAACCAGATGCCTTAGAGAAAATAGAGTTTATGTTTAAAGCTTTCCCGATTACTGATTTGTCTTTAAGAAAAAAACTGTGTCATCCGCAAATTGACTAATGCGAAATTCATAATCAAAGATATCAATTCCTTTAAATTCTGGGTGGTTAACAATCAGATAAGCCAACAACTGAGTACATAAGAGTTTGGGCGATATAAGACAGCCTTGTCGAATTCCACGAGTAATCTTTAGTCTAGGGGTCATTCCTGGGTTAAGAGAAACATAGCTTATTATGGCCTTATAAAACATATTAACAATTTTGCTAAACTTTTTTCCAAATTTAAATTTTTCTAATGTTTGGATAAAAAAGGCATGTTCTATAGAATCGAAAGCTTTAAAGAAGTCAACGAATAGAATGAAACTTTCTGATTCTATAAGGGACTGGTAATCTAACATATCCAGTATTAGTCTCACATTGTTGTGTATATGTCTACCTTTCATGAAAGCTGACTGAAATTCATCAATCAGAGTACTCAGAACATGTTTAAGTCGATATACAAGGGCTATTAATTTGTAATCATTACAAAGAAGAGTTATTGGCCTCCAGTTGTCGAGTTTCATTAAGTCCTTATTAGGTTTAGGTAATAGTGTTATCAATCCTGTTTTCATTGTGGGGGATAAATCCCCATTTTCTATACACTCCATGAAATCCTTATGTAGCAGATCTTTAATGTCATCCCAAAAGTGTTTATAAAATTCCGATGTTAGACCATCAATTCCTGGGGATTTTCCATTTTTCATCTGTTTCAACGCAATTTCGATTTCTGACATATTTAGGTCTTCTTCCAATATATCTTTATCCTCCTCTTTTAGTGTATTTATGTTGTCTTTGACTCTTTCGAAAAGAAAGTCACATTCTGTTTTTTGGAAATTTGATTTATAAAGACTATTATAAAAAAGCCAAATCTCATCATTAATCTTTTTTTGGTCTTCAATAACAGTCTCATTTATCTTAAGTTTGTTTATTCTTTTATTACTTTGTCTTCGTTTTTCTAAACCAAAAAAGTTGTTTTCCTGTATCGCTTGCTAGGTGTTTAACCTTGAATTTGAACCATTCGTTTATATTTGACATATCAAGCTTATTGACACATTGATAAAGTGCTTTAACTTGTTTACAGAATCCATCATGTAGTTATAAGGTATTGTTGAATTTCCAGATATTATCCCATGTCAGTAGTTTCTGAGCTATTGTTAATGATAAACTAATCAGGCAGTGATCAGTGAGAGGCGATGCTGAAACCTCACACTTTGAAACATCTTTACAAAGTGTCTGAGAAATAAGCCAATAATCTAATCTTGAGTAATGCGTACCTGAAGAATTGACCCACATGTATTTTAAGGAGGTTGGATTACATATTCTCCAATAATCAACTGTATTTGTTGCCGTACACAAGTTGTTCATGATGTCAGCATACTCAGGTTGCTGACCCCTGTGAGGTACTCTATCCAGCCATGAATCTGGGGCTATATTGAAGTCACCACCCATTACCACTTTTTCTGTCACAAATCTAATTTCCCCATTCATTTATGAGTGAACCTAACTGTAACATCATGGCTTTGTTTTTTATTCTATTGTTGTAGCCATAAGCCATTGTCTATCTGTAACTCTTTGATGGTCGATGCCCTTGCCTGGTAGTCTATTCAGTAGCACCATTACTCCAGCAGAGTGAGGAGTTCCATGTGAAAAAAACATTTCGTCCCCCCATTGCTGTTTCCAAAATGTTTCATCTGCTGCCCCCGAATGAGTCTCTTGTAAAACGATACAATTTGCCTTTTGATCCTTGCAAAACAAAAAAATGGCCTTGCGTTTAACATTATTTTTCAAACCCCTAACATTTATAGATATAAACGAAACAGACATTAGTAACACCAAAAAAAAACAAACCCAAAATAAAACTTGTCTGTATGCGCTTTTTAAATTTACTCAGCGCAGGAATGAGTATGTGATCCTAAAATGACAGTTCTATAGCACCACCCTATAAGCACTTTTTTTTTTTTAGGTATCTGGGCTAGATCGAGAACACAACAATAACTCTTCTTTAACTTACCCAACATAAGAACATTTCAAATATGTGTAGATTTAGCAACTCAATACGAAGTACTGAGTTTGTCTACCGCCACTGGAATCACCCTGGTATGAATGCCAATGACAACCTCTCTTGTATCCTCATTTTCCTTCTCCGGTAAGCCCAGTAATCTGAGGTCCCACCTTCTCTTGTATCTGGCATTTTCCAGGCACATCTCTTTCAGAAAGCTGTTTTCTTTAGTCAGGGATTCGATTTGCTTCTGCATTTTCCCAATTTCCTCCTTGTTTTCTTTGACAGCTTGTGAGTTGGCCTCTATGCGGAGTTCAAACTTTTTCTAACGCTTGTCTTGCTCATCAAATCTTTTGATAACTGCTTTCCTGAATGGCTTCGTAGATGTTTTCATTACTAATTTCATTGTCTTGCTTTCTTTGCTCTTTCATCTTTAGTCTCTTGGGGTTGGGGCTGGGCAGCGGAGTGTGCTCGATCATATGAGCTTTCATATTTTCTTCTTCCATCTCCTCAACATCCTCATCATCACATGCCCCTTTGAGAACCTCCAAATCATAGTCATGATCAAGCAAGCCACCCTGGTGTTGTTTAGCCTTAGCCATGTCGACAGTCCGAATAATAATTTCTTCTTCCTGGAATGACTGGAGAACTTACTTCGCTTGTTGTGTTGGTCGTCTATATAGATATATATATATATGGTTGGATGCTTCATCTTAAATGTTACGTTTTAGGACGAAAACTTTTTCTTTTATTTCAGACCCTGCTAAAGGTGCAGCCGCTCATTCCGCCATCTTGATTCCCATCACAAAATCCAGCGTAAACAATCTTTGCCGGAGTTGCAAAAACAGTAAACGAATTCAACCCAAGCGCTCTTTGATGACGTACCTGATTACGTTTCTGTTGATCATCTGTCAGTCATCGTATAAAGCCCGCTCTGACAATTTCATTGGTCCGAACAGTTTCTGTTCGGGCATAGTTACTCCTCTACGATGGACTCGTGATATCCCTGAGTATGAGCATGTGTGCAACAAAAACACTGGCTGAATTTTCAAACTTGCATCATTTAGACTCACCCAGATCTAGTCCTTAACATCGGCAACATGCAGCTGTGGTGTAAAACTTTAATGGAGTTATTCTCCTGCCTGAGGCTGCTGTTGGGACGGTGATGGCGCCTGAAGTGAATACGTAGGTGACCCTGTCTATGCCTGTTTAAAACACAGCAAACGTAAATAAATTGTCCAAATGTTTAAGTTGTTGGCCTCATATTTGTATCATTATCGTTTTAAATGTGTTTGTACTTACATCAGTGACACAGTCTGAGGTATCTGTTGAACGCAGTGTGGTGATCTTTTACTGTTTAAAAAAAAACAACAGAAAAATCAAAGGAAATGTAGTTATAAAAGAAAGAAAGAAGTTTGTCTCGCTCTCGTGATTATTTTGACAGTTGTTGCGAAGTGATTCACGATTGGTGGGAACGATCATTTTCGCTATTAATATCAAAAATAATTTTCACTTAAAGTCCTGATGATGTGACGTTTGTTGGGGTCTGACCCAACAAAGGGTCGGTAAGGTGGAAAATTCACTCCACCTTACCGATAAGTGGAATCTAAGAACAATAGCGTGCACTCATCCATATAGACATAGCAAGCTCACAGTTATTCTAAATAAATTCATTAGATTCTTCTAACTGTATTAGCACTGTATGGTGTTAGCTGTTGGTGTCTTCTTGAGTCTGTTGTTTTAGAATCTGTTAGAGCTAGCAATCTTTCTTACAGAATGCCGACAATGAGGCATCTTCCCTGGGGTTATTCCTCTACCCTGAAGGTTATGAGGCCTGTGTACACTAAAGATATGCAGGTCATGACACAGGTTTTTCATTTCACATTGAAAAAAATCTTAATATATATAATTTTCTTTACAGGTTAAAATGTATTAAATGTGGAGAAATTAATTCCAATAAGGAATTAATCAAATATGTGATGCATTTTTGAAAATGATTTCCTGTTTGCTGATTTCAATAATAAACATTCAGTGACACACAAGTAATTTTACCTGTGGTGACATGGTAGTCTTTGGGGATTAGTTGTTAGTTTAGTTAACATACAGAAAAATACCAATATTCCTCCCATAATTATTTACATTTTTCTTAAATCGTTAGAAGTGTAGTAACGTTAAGGCTGGCAACGTGCTGAGGTCACAGCATTTGGGGTCTCTTGACTTTTGGCCAAGTTTTCCAGAAGGGTAATTCCCCTATTTGATTGTCCCTATTCATAAAATAGCATGACCCTAACATAAGCCATACATGTTCGTTCACCAAATCTGAACCTCATGGAATGTGTATTGGAGATTTACCACCATTCTATTATAATCACTAATATTAACAAAAGATGAAACGTTTTGATCATTGTGAATGCCCTCATTGAGTATTTCAGTATAGAATGAAAGTTAGATTTGATACTGGAGATTATTTGGATAATTATTCTTCACTCTTCCTTGGTATACAGTGTTTCATCATTCACATTTTTGTGTTGTGTCTATCCCCTGTATGTCATTGATGAGCTATGTTGTTGCCTCACATTTGCATGCGAGTACATTTTTAAACTCCTGTGTAAAACAGAATTCTTGTTTTGATAAAAGACTCCGACACATTTTGATTTATCAAAATGATGCTATAGTGTGTTCACTCAGAAATCAGAGGAGGGCATATCACACAACATCTCCTTGGCCATACCAGCAATTCACATTTATGGATGCAGATTGCTATGCCAGGTAATTCATAGAGACATCAGGACCTGTATCACACTTCAATCACTCTCTGTTTGGCCTCCATTTTCCTGTCTATCCACTGCACTGCTGAAATTAAGTAGAAATGCCTAAAACTAATCTTTAAACTAACATTTTTCCCACCCGGTATTAGTCCAAACTTGTTTCAGAGCTGCACTGTTGAAGACAATACAGAAGGAATATGCTCAATGTTACTGTGTGTGACATTCCACACGTTTGCTTTAATCACAGTTCAAGTCCAGCACCAGATGGCTTGATGGTTTGGGCTCACAGGGGGAAGAATGAAGAGGTCGTGGTCTTTCCTCTGAAGAAGAAGCAAAGTCACAACGGAGATGACGCCATCTCACAGTGGTGACCTACTAACCGATGCCCTTCTGCATTATGGACGGAGGAAATCCACTGACCTAGGTTTGTCCACTGCTGTATAACCTGACAAAATTCTGTGATGTAACCAGTGTGCTTAGTTGTTCCATTTTTAAAAATGTTATATTCTGGAGTTTAGCTGGTCACACACAAATTGGTCAACATAAGTCAATTAAACTGTCTTTACAAGAGGTGCAGCTCCTGCAGCGATTAGACAAGAGGAAATATCAGTTCTCACTGTTATCAGAGAGGCACCAGGTAAACCATGCACATAAGAAGCAGGTAACAATAGTTGTGAGTAGTAGAATTTTAGATTCCCTTTACAAGCACCTTTTGCACAAAGTAAAGTATGTAGCATTGACAGTTGTCTTGTTTTCTGGTATTTGTTTAGTGTTGGTTTCTGAGCAAGAGATGGAAGAAAAGGGAGATGGAGCGAGCTCAACAGAAACCAAAGCTGTTTACCAAGTAAACAGTTGAAGTGAACGCATGAATATTTTAATAAGGTCATATTATTAAAAAATATTGCAAATATGTTATACTCACCTCTCCATGTACAGTAATGAAGTGCAGTCCTGTAAGCTGTGTGTTCTGAAGTAGTAACATAAAATTAAGCACTTTTAGTCTATCTGTAATGTCTGTTTTTCAGACACTGTCTCTAGATGTAAAAGGAACTTCATCAAGCTGATTCAGTTCTACAAGCTCAAGTAAGAGTTCAATGTGTTTATGTAACACTATATGGTAATTACACCCATCTTTAAGTGCCCTGCTGATGTGCTTCAACATGGACGCCTATGTGTGATTGCAGTGCTATGAGCCAGGACAAGAACCAACTGAAAGGTATCATTAATGTCACCTCTAGAAAAGACAAACCTCCCTAGTACAGCTTAAAGAGCATATTGCAGGTTGAACTTATACTAAATTTATACTTTGAGGTTTCCTGGAAATTAGCATTTGGAAAGTTAATGCAGGATTTAATGTTTAACAAGACACATGGGCAGAGAGCCGGTGGAGTTCCTTCAGTATACAGCTGCACAGTAGCTAGCTTGTAAAACCTACTAATATGATAAGGCATAATTACTAACCTCAGGTCACTAACATTAGAACCCTGAAGTCTAGTCTTTTGGCACCACAAGCCAAGTGCCATATCCTTTCAATACATTCAAAAAGATTAATACATCTCTATGGCCAATATCTCAAACAATCTAGATGGATAAAGAGCACTACAAATAAGAGGGAAAATATGTATTTTTGATTTTGGGGTTAACTGTAAACACGTACTCAGTTTTCTGAGAAACAATCAAGATTATGTCAGTACATCAAGCAGGGTAAGAGGAAAGGACCCCAACGCAGACAAAGACAATTCAACAGTTTATTGCTGGAACACAAAAAGGCTGACAAACTTACTAGGGGAGGCAGAAGTCAAAATCAAAAGACAATCCAGGCAGGCAAACATAATCCTAAGGAGGGCAGGCAGACGATCCAAAAACAGAGCAGGTGTCCTGGGTACATAAAAAATGTTCAAATTCAACACAACAGCAGGGTAGAAATACTTGACAATAACTGAAGAGGATCTGACAGGGAACAAAAGGAAACACAGACTTAAATACACAGAGGTATAGGGAGACAACGAGGCACAGGTGAACACAACCAAAGCAACCAAGAGCAGGAAGCAAAACTAGAACACATGAGGGAAGGAGGACATTTTAAAATCATAGCACACAAACCAATAACCATAACAGATTATCAATGACCCCACACATTTCCTCTACTTTAAGCTGTTAAGCAGAAAATGCGTTTGAGATTGCGAGTATGAAAAACAAATAGAAGGAAGTTTGGTTTTATTCCAGAAGCCATTCTACTTGTGAGCGGCCACAGTAACCTAAGAAACAGTCACCGTAAGATGGTTACCCGCCAACCGTGAGCTAACACAATAACATACACTGGCTAGTTAACTTAGTATTGTGCAAAGCTTCAGCTACACCACTCACAAATGTTTACGATAGCATTACTGGCGCAAATAAGTAACGCAGAACTGTTGCTGGAGGGACTGTTGGTGTTGAGAGACCACACATTTCCTGGATCCCGTCCTGTTCTAAAGCTTTACCAAAGAAAAACGTGCATCTTGGGTAGATTTGGCTTCATGTAGGATTAATTTCCAGTAGTGTGCTGCCGTCATTGCTTCAGTGTTAAACAGCTAATGAAGAGAAGAAGGTGCCATCGGGGAGGACTGACTCAAGGACCCACAGCTCCCCATGGTATCACCAATGATGCTCTATAACAGAAAATAAGCATACTAGCTGGCCAATAGTATGAAATG
Organism: Coreoperca whiteheadi; assembly: GCA_011952105.1. Classification (NCBI taxonomy): domain Eukaryota; kingdom Metazoa; phylum Chordata; class Actinopteri; order Centrarchiformes; family Sinipercidae; genus Coreoperca; species Coreoperca whiteheadi. The sequence goes on along the minus strand of CM022486.1, from coordinate 19,844,207 downwards.
GACAGCAAAGCAAGTGCACATTTTGACTGTAACAATCTACTGTGATGCTCAAAGTAAGGAAAATAAAAGGATGACAGAACAGATGTTAAATATTACAATTTAAGCCCTGACAGCAGCATTTTCCTCCCCTCATGAAGGCTATGGAGAGATCTGTCTTTGCCCATTGATTGTTTAAACCCTCTAAGTGGTTCCCTCTAAGGAATTGTATCTTGTGGCCAAGCAATAGCATTTCGTGGCCTCAATATACATATTTTTTCTATATCTATGATCCTTTCAGGGCTCCAGACTGAAAGATTATATAGTCTATAATGCTGCATTATAGACTATATATAGTCTATAATGCTGGAGCTGCTGCATTATAGACTATATATATAGACTATATATAGTCTATAATGCTGGAGCATTATAGACTATATAGTCCTGGAATAAGAATTATTCAGGAACAATTTTTTAATGATTCATTAATGAAGTTGTTCCTAATTAGATCTTTAATAACCACTCACATTTTTATATACCATATTGTACCCAATCCACTCAGCATAAAGATCTCAAATAAATGTTTAATTGCAATTGGTAGGGCTATAGTAGGCTTATTCTAAAAGCATCTGGGGACTGAGACAATCACTCAGTGTAGTCAGTAATGCTGATGGCATGAAAAGCTCCCCATATAAACAAAGAGGTTTTCACTGAGGGAGTGTATGAAGATATTTCCAGGAATGTCAGTCAGTACCACACAAGATGACTGATTTAATCCAACCAGTTCTTTCTCTTCTTTTATATTCAGTCCACTTGTCAGGATTTGGAAGATTATTTTACGTTTGCCATTTCTTTTCTAGAATCCACTTATATTGATTTTATATGTTGGGATTGATCTGCTCTTTTGAATGATATTGTCTTTGGAAATTGGAAATATGTGAAAATAAAATATGTATCATTGTCTTATTGTTTTTCATATGCTTCCACATTTTTAGTCTTTGGCAGTAAGATGGCATTTTTTCAGTGTTGTGCTTCTAGTGTTGAATACTGCAATACTCCAAATTGTGCTTGGAAACAGCTTTTTCTCATAGCTTAAAGCTTGAATACGTTCAGTATACTACAACAAATGAATAAGGATAATGATTGTTTCGTTGTTTATGAAATAGGAAGAGACCAACAATTTATTTATTTATTTACATTTCCAAATCTGCCAATATTAAGTCCCTCTACATTGCATCTATCCCTCTGTGTGAATTTAAGAACTGACATTTCACTCAATAAACCAATTGAAATAAGAGTACAATAAGTACATATAGCTTGTACTGGTCATGTACACTGTGGCAAGTACTTGAACTGGGACCTCTGGAATAGCATATGCATGCCCCATATGTTCCATCATCCATGTTTACAGTTTGGTCTGAACAGACAGACCATACGACCTTTTCTCTGGCATCTTCTCAACCTGCTGTATGATTGGAGATGTTTTACAGATCACAAAGAATTGCTGCTTGTCTACAACAATTCTTGTATCATACGTTTTCTGCAGAATGATTAATTTATCTTAGTGAATGACCAGGCAGATAATGTTGAACAGTAATCAGAGGCTAAGAATTAACCTCTAATACTGAATGCTCATCTGTATTTATAGAACGCTGGCCTTTGTCCTCAGGGATTAGGATGCTCAGAGGAGGCTGAGTGGCAGAGCATGTTCGTTTGTCGTGTGTGTGTGTGTCTACGCCTGTCATCTTTAATTAAGTAGTGCGTTTGAGGGACTGCAGGACTATATCAGGCTGCATTATTTCTACTTTTCAATAACGTGCTGGAAAACAAACTGATTGCATCCAGAAGTTTGACAAGGCTGATTTGGGGTGGTGTTTACTATGTTATGGTTTCTGTTGTTCTGTTAAGAGGTCGTGTGTTGTATTCAGATAGACCTATTTTATACTGTCTTATACTGTAGCACAGTGGTTTCTAAATATTTTTAGACCAGGGCACCCCTTTAAAGGAAATTAGAAAAGATGCTTATCGGATTTAACAAATTTAGATTCAATATTATATGTCAATATCAAGTTAAATAAGCCCGTTCTCAATCACTCAGAATAAAAGCCAACAGGTACTCTGCAGATTTACAGATACACATTAAACTTAAAACAATGAATACTCTCTAATTCTAAATTCTCTAAAATGTCAGATATATTTCTTTCATTGTCTTCAAAATTAATTAGTTTGTATTAACAGGATTTGTCATGTCATTGGCTGCAGCATAACTGCATATTAAACAGTTTTTCCAGCTTCTTCAGTTTTAACCTTCTGCTTTTAAGCTTGTAATTAATGCACTGCCCTAATCCAAGACTAAAATATTATCTTTGTGACCCTGAGATATTGTAAACCTTTAAATGATTAAAAAAAAAAAAAAAAAAGAGATCCAAGCACCATGCAGACTACAGTAGACTTTATTCAAATACACCCATACCATTGCATGCAGTACACAGCCAAGCCAAAGAGAAAACACCTTGATCAGTAACAGCAGCTGACTTTGAAACAACCATATCAATTAATAGAGTTTGGTGAGGTCACTCCACAGATCTACAAGCCATAGTGACTTCTTTTGTGTTAATCATGAGAATCTGTCTTAAAAAGGTGTTATATGCAATTCTGGAGAAATCCAATACCATGATACAGAGTGAACAACGACACAGCAAGGGATGTAACTAGCGTTAGCTAGGTTGTGGGTTATCAAACAGTTGCGAAGCCAACAGGCAGAAAGGACGAGACGGTTTCCCAGAGCAGCGCAGCAGCTCCGGACAGAGACACCCTCCTGCTAATATAACTATCAACAGCATATCTTGGCAAACTAGAAAGTAAACTGAATGGCTGTCAGGTTAAATGACTCGCCCTTCAGTTTACTGACACAAAAACCATGGCAGGATTTACTGGAATAGTGTTGTGTAGCTCGTTCCGAGCCACTATTTCCAATTTACAGAGCCAGGGTTCTGTAAGTTGGATTTGTTTTTCAGCACGCACACACACTGAACAGACAGCTACCGGACCATAGGAAATAGTCGCTGAATTTCACAAAAAGACATGTATTGGATTAGAATACCCCACCTTTAAATCTTGAGGCTTAAAGTTAAACAAATCTGATGAGAGACTAATGTGGGGGGATGTGAAGAATCTTAAATTCCTGGTACACACAATGCTAAACTGGACAAACTTTATAGACACCATCAGTTTAAAAAAAAAAAAAAAAAAGAAGTGCAGTCAGAATATTGAATGTATGCACCATTTACACAACACAATTTTAACCCTATTCTTTTACCTCTAATAAATAATTCTGTCTGATCACAGAAATGTAATACTATACCATGCAGGGTGATTATGTTAGATCTATGTCACAAATAAATTCCCTGGATAATTCTAACAATTTGGAGTAAGCTCTGTGAAGAATCAACTAGTTGGTCCTGTGTACCCTAAAAGTAGCTTAATTTCATTTTCAGCCAACTGAATCACAGTGAAAGAGTAATTGTCTTGTGCTACATTTTTGGGAAATACCTGCTTTCTGTGCATAAGACACTTATCTGAATTAATAGGAACTTTGGCCCTTGCCTGCCATTATAAATACGTTAATGCACTTATAAAAAAAGAGGTTTAACCTGATTAGGGGTAATGTAAGAATTCTTTAACATCATGCTCTATACAATATATAGCCAAACTAGTAATGTGATAAGTTAATCTTTCTCACACTATTACAATCTATTTATTTCTAAACCTTCACTTAAAACAGATCGTTAAGCATACACATAAAGCACACACGGACTCAAATTAATTCCCACACACTATGTGCATTCATTGCAGAACTCAAACAATTCACCCGAGACAAACCAAATCAATCTTTGAAAACACTCCAAACCAAATTTTTCACAGAAGACACAGAAGCGACATTGACAGTAAAGAAAAGTCTGCAAGGGGATGAGTACATTATAATGGACAATAACAATCATTAAAGAGTAAGAGATACAAGCTAAGTCAATGGAGGGAGAAGTTGTAGAAAGAAAATGTAATATTTGGAACCTGCATCATTTCCTTTCATGTACAGTTGGATGTTTGTAGAGATATATTAACTCATTAATTTGGAAAATTTAAAAAAAGCCGCCAAATAATTACCACTGCTTACTAGACTGGATAACTTGGCAGCAGACCGAAACACACCAAGTAAGCTGTGAAATCATTGTTCATTCCCTTTATGACGACATTTAACATCTGCAACATGAAACTCAGAATTTGTTCTAACTACGGTCCTCATTTCAAAGTGGACAGCCCCTTTCCAGCCTTTTGCTCAATGATTGGGCTCTTGCAAAAGCTCAAAGGTCAGCTGTGTGATGTGCCGCCATGCTTGTTGGATGTGACGCGACTCAGTACTGCGTGAGCAGATCGCAAAGCGCAGCACAAAGCGGTTGGAGAGCTGGCAAGGCACCAGGTGGATCTCTCTGCTCTTGGTGATGCTTTTCAGCAAGTTCTGGTTCAACTCATTGGAGCCCTGAGAGGAGGAGACAAAGAGGACATTAAGCTCAAGTTCAGATTTACAACAGTCAGGCTTTTTGTCTTGCCTAATACACACTTGGGCTACTTGGTTAAACTATTGACAATGTTGCATTTTATAATGGTTTTCTAACTGCCATAGGGCGCTCTTTATTGACTCAGAATTGCATTGTTACCGGTGTTCAGCAATGAGCAGATGGTTATATTGTAATGGCTTTTGACATAACATTTTTCCCCCATACTATATATCCCATCACATGCAGAAACAAGCTAATATGTAAACCTCAGTCACTTCATAACTCACCTGTAGCTGAGATTTATGTCTATCTAGCCATTTGAAAGATGTGTGTGTGAGAAACTGGACCAGTACAATATAGAAATTCAGTGTATGTTACCTTCTGACACAGCATATTCAACATTAGAATAACTTAGAAACCTCAGCCTTCATCTGCCAATTAAAAGAACAATTGAACAAGTAGGAGTTAAAAATTATGTAACATTTACTTCTGCTGTGGCAGTTGAACCTCCTGTCTCAGATCTGCATGTACATCTCTACTATGATGCATCTATATTGTCGTATGAAATGGATTTTACAGGGTAAGGAAATTTTATAAAGAATTTAACAAGTTGTAGTAGTTCTACAATGTTGTTACCTTGAGCCTGAAGCAGACTAGTCCCATGATAACCTCCGCACAGATCTCAAACCTCTTGTCCGCTCGTACCAGACTCTCAAACTCTTTGGCCAGGGCCACATGCTGTAAAGACAGATTATAATGTGCTATGACCCATGCATTGTTCGTAAAATTTACCCAGTGATATAGTGTGCATATAGATGAAAGTATATTTGCACTGCTCTAAATGTCCACTTGTTTTTGTCTGCAGAGATCTTCAGTAATATCTAATGTTCACTCAGAGGGTTAAAGTAACTGCATTGTAAATTTAGCAAGCTAGTTAAAGAGCTATGGGCATGATTAATAAGTACAGAATGTTATATACAGTGCAACTGAGCATTTGCTGGAAAGACGTGAGTTAAACTGTTGCCTGAGCTTTTCATGTGACCTGCAAGAAAATAATTGGTCTCATCATGACAGCAACTATACAGGCTGTAATTTCTACCATTTTCACTAGATGGCAGTGCTGTATCATTACAAGGCACAGTGCTTTCAGCCATGCAGATAGGAGGATCTCCCCCGAGTTCAGTCTGTACCTCTCTACCAAACTCCAGAGTGTAACCCCTTACTATGGACTAAAATGTATCCATCTGTAACTATCGATAACCAAACACATTTTATTAAAAGAGCATGTTGAGGGATAGTATGCATCCTGGTAGGAAGCACTGCCTAGGAGGCTTAGTTCAAACAAGTGCAAATGACTCACTGGACAGGACTCCAGAACCATGAAATGGTCTGTATTAAAATCAGCTCTCAGGAAATGTCATTGAGTGTCTTTTAAATAATTTTCAAACGGCACTGTACGATCAATCATTCTCCTGCAACATGATTTATCCACTTATGATCGAAGAGCCCACTGAGACATTGAATACATGTTGAAACCTTAAATTTGCATCACTGCATCTAATCATAATTATCACAATGAAGCCAAACACTGATCTCAATGACCAACTGGTTGGCCACTATGTTTTTTCTTCATTCCCAGCCAGTAATTCACAATCACTCAGAGGTGTTTACAAGCTATTATACTCTAATGACCTCATTGTCTGTTTTGCTAATTACTGCTTGGTAGGACTCATGGGACACTCTCATTGGGAGGATAATTCATTAGTGTTTATAAACTGAATAATAGGACAAATAACTATTTAAATTAGTTTTCCTCGACCAGGAAAGAAGATACTCAATCAGTACATCACACACGCGGTACCTCCATTTGAACATATTTTCTGACTTTACTAGATTTAGCTACACAAGACCAAAAAACCCCAACGTTTCAAATTGTTCTATCTAATCTAGAGGACGGATGTACAGTAGAGTAGCGTGTCATGGGTTATGGTTGCAGGGATCAATTCTGCCGCTTCATTTAAAATGGAAAGTAAACACAAAACAGGCTCATTTGATTGACAGAGCAGACTGGAGGGAGGAAGAGGAACATGAGGGGGAGAGACCGGCATGCAGGGGCGAAGCATGGAGAAGAAACGGCAAAGTGAAAAGGATGGCCCTGAGTGGGTAAGAGGGAGGGAAAAGGAGGAGAAATGTAGGAAAATGTTGCTAACAGAAGATGTACACCAGGCATACATGACTGACAGGATATGCTGATGGAGGCAGAGATGAAGAGACTGAAGGGACTTTAGTGGTAAAGAGGATTAGGTGAGGTGAGGGAGGGAGCAAGGGGATGGCATTTACCATGAAGACCAAGCAAATGTGATTTTCAGAAGTGTTTTTTTCCCCCGGAGTGACTGAGTAAAAAGGGGACATAGGAGGAAAAAGAGGGGAAGCCAGACTGCTCCCCACAAGCAGCATAGTGCTAATCTTTTAGTAATTTATAATTTTAGGTTAACACCACTACAGGATTACCACATTAATATTGTTAGCAAAGGGTTGGTTTTCAACTGCTGAGGCACATTTTGTGGAATAATTATTTATTATCACTCTACTAACTGACTCACAAACAGACTTTTAGCACAAAATTAAACAGTATATTGCTGTATATATTTAACTTTTCTTGTAATGCTTCATTAAAACCATTGCATATAAACACCACTCAATACCATTAAACACTGTTAGAGAAATAAATAAACACTACTGTAAACGTCATGTCAACACTACTGATAAATTGAATTTACTGTACTGTGTTTTAACTTGTGCTTGTTAGTTATTGGATCTGGAGGACTGGGTGTTAATTGGGTTCAGATAATATTTGAGTGAGTGAGTGAGAGAGTGAAAACGTTTTGTATGTTTTCAATGAAGGTGACGTGTGAAAATTGTATGTGTGTAAGGATTAAAAAAGGGATCTAAAAGCAGAAATGTAAAGAATTTTAACCAGGCAAAGATACATGTGAACTGAGAAAACTGAGTGGAGGGGATCAATCAGTTGGTCTCCTACCTTGCGTATATGAGCCTGAAGGCCATTGAGCCCAAACATGCGGAAGACAAACCACATCTTTAGTGAGCGAAATCTTCTTCCCAGTGGAATCTGCCAATGCTGCAGGACACAGGAGGAAGAGAGTAGGAGAGTGGTTAGAGCTTTATCCTCTGAAAGTTTAATATTAGACAGGGTTATTTGATGTTTTGCAAATTGTAGAAACTAAATTAATAATATTTTATCTTACCCTATAGTCAGTGATCAGCCCTATTAAAAGAAAAACAGTCCAGGAATCAGTTAAAAATGTCACATCATATACTAATACTGTACATGGTTAATGTAGGTTTTTCAAGCTATTTAAGAGTCTGTGTGCCATCCTCCGTGTGCTTAAAAATGCCTGAAGGCCCACTAAATGCCTCTGCAACAAATTGTGTACCTCGTCATTAGGCCTTATAAAATATCATAGAAAAACCATATCTTCGCATTGTAAAACACACTTGCAGAGATTACAACTTGCAGCGATAAAGGTAAGTCAACAAAGCTCTGACATTAACTATTATTAGCTTAAGAAAAGGATCTGTTGTAAAGCTATTGTATTTTGGATTGCTTTCCATTACCCAGGTGTTGCTGTCAAGGTACCCAACCCCTCTTCTATATCTCACTGATCACAGCACTGTCAGTCCACACAGCCCACTGGCTACAGATAGCTCATCTCTAAAGAATGGTGGCGCGTGTTAGCTGGTGCTAATAACCACTAATTAGATTGAAGAGTCCAGACTGTATGAGCTAAGGCTTTTGTAAGGTTCCTCGGTGTGGTGGGAGGTATAGCTGTTTGTCTATCTTGGCCTGCTTGTCTGTCAGACAAATTATAGAGCAGATCTGAGCCCATCTGTATGCTAGGAGCATGTACACCAGTACACACAGTGGTAGCCGATACATATAACAATATTAATACAATTTTAGTATTGCACCTTTCATACAAGACATGCAGCTCAATGTGCTTTACAACTAAGAAAAAGTAACTTCACAGAAAAAACTGGGATAGAATTCCATTCTTATTGTAAAATAAAAATTAGGAATGCATAACATAAGATGGGAAATTAAACTCAATAGTAATACAAAGCATTAATCAAAATAAAGTTAAAAAGTAGAATACATGAAATTCATAAATTCTAGTAAATACAACATTTTTTAAAAAGTGTAGCAGTGCATAAAAGCGAAGCAAAGAGCGTCTTGCGTGTATTAGGAAAGTCACAGCTAGTTAATTACAGGCTAAAGGGAATGGATGCATTTTTTAGCTCTTTTAAAAATAGTTAGCGAGCTGGCTTCCCTGATATCTATAGGTAGTGTGTTCCATAGCTTTGGGCCATAATTGACAAAGGCTGCATCCCCAATTTTATTTTCGGCTGTTGCTGGGGACCTCCAATAAACCAGCAGCAGATTATTGCAGGGTTCTTGAACCAAGTAGTGAATGTAGGTTGCTCCTAGCCCATTAAGGCCTTTGTATAAAGGAGGAGTACCTTAAAATCAAGTCTAAATGTTACAGGCAGCCAGTGCAGTGCAGCCAAAACTGGACTAATGTGCTCTCTCCTCCTGGTTCTGGTTAATAGCTGAGCTGCCGAGTTTCTGTATGAGCTGAAGTCTCGCCGTGTTTTTTTCCCGGGAGGCCGGTAAAAAGTGCGTTACAGTAACCAAATCGGCTTGAAATGAATCAGTTTTTCAGCATCCTTTTGAGTTATAAATAACTTTAGCCGTGTTTCTAACCTTGAAAAATTGCGTTTTCGTTACCTTGTTAATGTGGAACTTGAAGCTTAGATCTGAATTTTAAATAACAGATTTGTAACCTCAGATTTAATCCAGGGAGTCACTTTCCCCAGATTATTAAACAGCATTTCTATTTTGTTTTAGGGCTGACTAGTAGAATTTCAGTTTTGTCCTCATTTAACTTTAAGAAATTGCTCATCCATTTATTTATTGCCAGAAGACAGGTAGTAATGGAGTTTGTAGATGCAGCAACATTTGGTTTATCAGAGATGCATAGCATGACTGTAGAAACATACATTGTGATCTATAATGATGTCACCAAGTGGCAGCATCTATAGTGAGAATAGTAATGGACCAAGGCAGCTCCCTTGTGCAACCCCAAAATAGATGTTTCTCAGACATATGATCTCCAACACTGACGTAAAACTTCCTCCCATTGATGTATTTTTGAACCAGTTTAACACGCAGTCAGAAAAGACCAGCCAACTTTAAGTCAATTGACTAAGATGTCCTGGTCAATGGTATCAAATGCTGCACTTAGGTCAAAGAGGACAAGAACTGAGACCGTATTTTCTTAAGGGTTTAGTCTGAGGTCACTGATTAATTTAGTAAGAGCAGTTTCAGTGCTGTGGTATGTTCTAAAACCTGATTGAAATTTGTCCAGGATATAATTTTCTTTAAGAAAAGGAGTTTATTTGCACTGAAACTACTCTTTCAAGTATCTTACTAATGATAGGAAAGTTGGATATCAGCCTATAGCTGCTCAGTGCATTACCATCTAGGTTGGGTTTCTTTAGTAAAGGTTTTACAAAAACCGTTTTGCAGGCATCTGGGAAGATGCCTGTTTGAAGAGATGCATTTATAATCTTCAGGACAAGATTCGAAACACTATCGAACACCCGCTTAAAAAATGCTGTAGGTACAGGGTCAATACATCAGGTGGAGAAGTTACAGTGACAGTCTTGCAAAGCTCAGTGTAATACAGGTGAATATTCCCATGGTTCCATCATTTATACAGCGTTTGCTGGGGTCAAATGTGTTTACATCAGCAGCAATATTGGCTCTAATTGAAGTTTGTTATTTAAGAACAATGCTAGTCCTTCACAATTTGATGCAGAGATCTGCAGATGGGTTGGGGCAATGTTGAGCAGCTGGTCAGTAGTGGAGAATAATATTCTGGAGTCTCCAGCATTCTCTGTAATAATCTTGGAAAAGTAATCTTTTCTTGCTAGATGTATTGCTTTGTTATAGACAGTCATGGCTTCTTTGTATACATTACAGTGAAGTTTTCCTCCCTTTTCTCTCAGCTGCTCGAGAGTCTCTTAATCTCATTGTTTCATCATGGGGAGATTCTGTCAGTTGACCTCTTTTTAACCTTTAGTGGAGCGGCAGTATAGCATGACATGTTGAAATTTTCAATCTAAATTTTCATTTAAAGAGCATTCATAGCTGTATGGCTCAATTTAACTCATAATATTAGAGAACTTTGCATCAGCCTTGCCATCTAGGAATCCCGTTTGAACAAAAAAAAAAAAAAAAAATCCCTTTTAGTCTTAGTTAAGATTAGGTTGGCATCAAAAAAACAAACAGTGATGGTCAGAAATGGTAATGCTAATACTGAAACATTATCAATGTTAACCCTGTTATTACCAAGTCTAGAATGTCACCATGCTGATGAGTGGCTTCATTTACATGTTGGGTAAGATCAAAGCTTTCCCGTAAATTCACAAGCTCCACAGCTTTGGAATCAGTCTTTGTTGATATGAATATTCAGGTCATGTCTTATCTTGCGATACCAAGTAAGATGCTCTGAGAATTCCTGCAGAAACAGCGGATGAATACCTTGGTGGCCGATATAATGTAATAATGAGCACAGAGTTCTGCTTTGAGCTCAATGCAAGACATTCAAATGACGTAAATTTACCCTGGTCAATGTCATGACACACAAACTGTAGAGAAAACAGCTGCTATCCCTCCTCCTTTGAAGTTTTGTCTGACTGATAATTATAGTTTGGAGGACAAGCCTCTATCAGTGATGCTACACCAGTAGTGCTGTTAAGCCAGGTTTAAAACATTAAATGCAAATTCCTCTCAATTATCATATCATTGATGAAGGAGGATTTGTTAGTCAATGATCTGAGATAGCTGTAGGGGTTCTATGACAGAAAAGGAGACTGGTTGTGACTTAACACTGAAAAATTTAAAATTACCGAGACAGATTTTAGATGGTCTGTGATGAGTTTGATCATGCCATCGCCTGTTCACCTGTATGTAGAAAGAAGGGTCTTTGGAGTTTCTCCATTTCTTATAAACAACAATGACCATAGTGGCAACTAAGTCCTTGCTTGGCAATTGCGGTGGAGAGGGGGAGTGGGACAGAGACATCCTCGGAATGCCTTGGGTGATGTGGAGCAGAGGGTCAGCTGAGGGGAGAGAGATACAGGCTGTCTGCCTGTGTGTACTGTCCTAGACGCTTATCCGTGCGTTCTTGTTTTGGTAGGGAATACCAAGACATGTGGCATGACGCAGGTTTGCACCCAGTAGTCTGGAGCCAGTGACGTTTGAATCCCATCAGGTTTAAACCAGCCTTTACAGTGGCAAAAGTTATCAAAATTGTCAATAAACTTTATCCCATGGGTGAGACATGCTGATGTAGGCGTATGTTCAGGACAAGGAGTATGTTAAAGGATTCGATTCCCTTCCCCAAGGTTGGAATAGGGACGACACACAGACACTAACTCATATTATATGATTTTTTCTCAGTTAAGTCTAATTTGTTTTTATTTTAATCTATTTAAAACACTTCCAAGACAAGAGGCTTTTGGGGTGTATGAATTAAATTAGGTCACAAATATAGTAAATCAGCTAAATTCAGGTAGGATAGAATTGCGAAAATATTAAATGTTTACACACACACACACTTTTTTCAACTAACCCTTGTTGCCAGAGTGCATTCCTAAACCTTAAAACAAAGTCTTAGCACTCAAAAGTGCCTCCTCTCCTGTGGAATCAGATCCCGGTTTGGGTTTGGGAGGCAGACACCATCTCCACATTTAAGAGTACGCTTAAGACTTTCCTCTTCGATAAAGTTTATAGTTAGGGCTGGCTCAGGTTAGTCCTGAACCATCCCTTAGCTATGCTGCTATAGGCCTAGACTGCCGGGAGACTTCCCATGATGCGCCTCTCTCCATCTGTATGCATTCTTATCCCATACAAGCATGCTACAAATGCAATATCTTCTTTCTCCCACAGTTTTGTGCTTTCTCGTCTCTCTTACTGTCACTTTCAGCAGGTATTTCTGCCTCTGGAGATGCAGAGTCTGGCTCTGATTGCGGGGGCAGTGCGGTGGAAGGGAGGTGGTGTGCCTCGTGTCCTGCTCGGTTGGCTTCACCTGGAGCTGTTGTCAGTTGTCCTTCTGGAGCCATCCTCTTCCCTTATGTTTTACAATCTACACTCTTCAATATTTTATACATACACACACTAAAATATCATAATTGTATGTACTGTCATTTATCCGTCCTCCACACTTATGTTTTACAACCTAAATTTTATCACTATAATTCTGTTATGAATCCATTCTGTTCACATGACCTCTATTGCATGTCTGTCCGTCCTGGGAGAGGGATCCCTCATCCGTTACTCCTCTTCTTTCACCCTGTTAAAAAGGGTTTCTTTTTGGTAGTTTTTCCCCTTATTCGAATCGAGGTTTTAAGCACAGAGGGTGTCGTATGTTGTACAGATTATAAAGCCCTTTGAGGCAAATTGTGATTTTGGTCTACATAAATAAAATTGAATCATCACTTTTCAAAAATGTCCTCCCTCTCAAGGTCACACAGATTAGTCCTCTCAAACATAGATGCACAAGAGCACACTTACACCTGTCTTTTTGTCACACATTCATCTTCATGCCTGTGTTGGTTTAGGCTACGCTGTACTGCATTTTAAGACTGTGGTGCAATGCGTCAGTTATTGTTGAATTGGAAATGTGTGCATTTTGGCTCAAATGACTACACTAACCACTCACATTGTGAACAGAAAATAAGGTCACAAATGTTCATTGTGTTACACATTAGATCTGTGATCAAGGATTCAAATTATTTAACAGAAATTACTCTACCTGACTCCTGGTTTTCGTGTTTTAGATAGAGTGGTTCAATCTTGAAGGCTCCAATAATGTCCACTCTCTTTTTCACCCTGTTGATAGGTGTTGACAAGCAGAAAAAAAAACCTTTACACCAAATATTACTGGGCCATTTAATCCTACAAAGGCTTTTCGAATAACACGTTGATCAAATTCAGAACTCTTTATAAAAACAGTGTTTAACATGATTATGTTCCTTTAATAAAAGATGTGACAATATTAAACATTATGTTTAGTACCCCCCATGTTTTTGGCATCTATTTCATACTATACTGTAATGCACCATATTGTTAGTATGTTGTAATACAACAGACCGTATAATGTATTCTTTAGTGTATCTCAATACTATATTAAAATGTCTATGAACAAGGTGTCATAAGTATGAGACAAAATAAATTCATAAATTGTAACCGATCAAAATATATGTTTACAACTTACAGTAATGGTTATACAGTAAAGTATATGTGCCAGACAACTAAAGCAGAAATAGATATAGCAATGGCAAAAGGTATCATGCGAGTAGTGACAGCCGGAGCCAGAGGTGATGGAAAGGATTTAAGAACCTTTTCCTATACACCACATGTCGAGGTTTGAAACACCTGTTTCCATCTTGTGCAGAGCATGTCTCGTTTTGTTTGCTGCTGAAAGGAGGGCCAGATGGAAGGCGTAGTTCTATTTTTACTGTGCAAATAACTGAGAAATGGAAGTCAGTTATATGATGACACTAACTACACATTGTTATTTTATGGGACCATGAGTCACTGAGGTAAATTGATAAAGATTCTGACAAATTACAAAAGGTGCTATATTCTTTAAAAAAAAATAAAAAAAAGCATTGACAGCTCTCCTTTGGTTTAGGAAGTCCTTGTGTCACCCAGTATATCCACACCAATAACGTACCTTGTATTAGTATTGCTTTGTATTTTACACAAACATAGCAAAACCGTAGGGCCACTTACCACAATGTTGAGCAGTCAAAGTTGATTAAAAGCCATTTGTGTGGGTTGAAGTTGAAAGAGTCTGCAAACTTAATAAAAAAAACACACACACAAAAGTAATGAAACCACAATTATGTCTAACTGGAATGACAGGCATGAAATACAATTAAAAAAAACCAAGGGGGGGGATAGATTATTATACTAAATTGCCCAGAGGACAATTAAATATAATAATTGGTCAGAAGAGTTCTATATAATATTTTTCATTTAAAATAATTACAACTTGAATTTTTGTTGCAATAACACACCATAATATCTCTATTTATCCTTACTGATGCAAAAACAACCTTTTCACCAGCAGCATTACGTGGACTAAAGCAGGCACAATTTATTTGAAATGCAAAAGAGGGACATCCAGCAGCATGCAGGTCACAAGGAAAATAACCCTTTCCTGACAGGGTTTATGCAAAGAGAAACCTTTCCTAATCTGTTCTCATCTTTTTGTTGGCTCTTTTTTGTAATATCCTTTTCAGTACCTTGATAAATGCAATAACACAGCATAGAGAGACAATGTGAGACAGACTCCTGGCTGACAGTTGCCATGCTGAATGATTCAAAGAGGGCTGGTTGCCTGCTCGCCCATCACTCATATCCTAGCAACCAAACCTCTAGCAGGGCTGCACTCTCATCTTAGACTGGTTTCCTTCATGTCCACGTACAATAATTTTCATTGACCTCGTAATGTTATACTATAACTAGAGTACATGAATTCTACTAAATATCTCACTGCATGTGATTTTAATACATTTGTGAACTTGTAATCCCCTCGCCACCTCCTTAAGGAACCTGAAACTTAAATTCCCACCCCATTTAACAAAAAAATAAAATAAAATAAAATCCCACCAGAAAACATTTTGTCCTTTTACATTCAAGTCGTTTTCTCTGTCTCCCCACTAGCATTGTTTGAACTTGTGTGTCTAATAAACAGTGATATATAAAAAAGGTCTAACATTGCCTCAGGAAATTACTCTGTCCTTATCTCTGCGTCTCTGCACAGCTTGGGGAGCAACAGCTGCCTCGGCAGGCTCAAAAGGCAGATTGATGCTCCTGCGTTAATGCCAATTGTTAGGCCCTATTACTCACTCTTGCATGCTTCCTCCTTGACATTAACGTTATGCCATTTTCAAACAGAAATAAAACAGCCGGATATAATCAGTATGCAGTTAGTGGGTCCTTTCATAGATGTTCTGAGAGATATTTCACAACCAATTGAACAGAAAATCGGTGGTGTCTTGTCATTCAGCAGCAACATGTATATATGCAGGTGGATGCACACTTCAAATTTTTGACCACACTTAAACCATGTTAAATCCATTCTACACATATTGGGTCAATCAAGGTTAAAACCCTCTCACGTCACTTTTCTCTTGAGAATTCTTGGAACGACCTAGTCAGACATTTTACCAAGAAGCTAAAACATTCTTACATAAATACTGTTCTTAATTGTGTTGCACTGTATGAACATGTATGCTTGCATTTCTTTACACACCTCAATGCCATTCAACAAAGGCCTAAATTCAGGACAGATAAATGCACTCCCAGCATATGCTGCATCAATGTGCATCCACATATTTTCCTCATTACCTGGAACAGACAAGAAACAGAAGGTTAGTAACATCTGTAAAATAATTACTTTTGTCAACCCAGATTATTTACTACAAACAAAGATTCATAAGTTGTTCTTACAGGGAAAAAAAATTACATGAATCTATTAATTGAAGTGATTTATTTTAAACTGCGTATAATTGAGGATCGTAAAAATGAATAATGAACATTGGGAAAACGGTTTGCTTCTCACTCACACAGTATACTTGGTTGCAGGGAATAGGAGTTTCTTACAAATACCCCAACTCCCTCTTGATCTGGATTTCCCATCCAGACATCCTGGGCCTTCTTAAATCAAAGTGTGTCTTGTAAAGCTAATAAAGCCAACAGGCCTTTACAATCCTTTTCCTGTTGTGACAAACAACTAACAAATCGAGCGTGTGTGCTGCTGCGACAACTGACTCACATAACGGCCCCAGCTCAGTGATGTTATCAAAAGCACAAGATGCAGTGGTGCCGAGAGTTGCACAGAACTGAAAGACACAAATATACGAAATTGTTAACACCCTGAAGTGCTTTGTTACTCGTACCATTTCTGTTTTCACTGTCACAAGAATGACAGATTGGAGAAAATAAATTTCAAATTCACAGTCATTGCAGCTACTGTAACATATTTCTTTTATTCAGACAGATCTGGATATCAGTTTTGATAGATGATTCAGAGCTGCAGCCTCCTGAAAACTGTTCACTGATAGTGATCTGTATGTCCAGATGAGACGGGACTTATTGTCCTTAACCAGATAGAAATACATTAGGTTCAACAGACGCCTCAGGGTGTGCACAGCAGCATCACAGGCAAATTGTTTCATTGTTACTGTTAACTCGGTGAACAGTTGTGTATGTGGTTAAACTGTTTACATGTGTAGCAAAAGCAATCAAAGGACAGATGTGTGTAACTCAATGTAAAAAATTATCTAATGACGTAGATGTTGCTGTATGTGTCTGTCTACTGTATATTTGTTAGCTCTGAGATAGTTTGATGGATGATGTTTGTCTTTTCTTACAAAGAAAGGGATGAGTCCAGCTGCTTTGTCCTCCCCCAGCATCTTCTTCAGCATGTCCCCTCTGACAGCATAGCTGTTGTCTGTAGGAACCTTCTTCATCATCACTCCTCCAATCAGAGCAGCACGCTCAACTGAGGAATGAGCCTTAGGAGGAAGAGATGCAACAGTTATCAGAAATCAAAACAAACTGCTTTTGGTAAGAAGAACATCATGTCTTAACAGCTCATTTTATATTTATGATACTGAATGATCTTAGAATTTTTTTTAGTTAGAGTAGGATAGTGTGCTTGTTAAACCTATTAAAACCGAATTCCTCTTGGACTATGCATGTGGATCATCTACAACATGATACTATGTACACCTGGACAATAGAACGGTGTTCTTCAGTAGAAAAACAACAAACTGCTCTCCCTCAAAAGGTCTGTGTGGCCCTACGGCGAGTCTCTAACTCAATCACAAAGTCAGCCTGGTATTAAACCTGATCAAAGCTAACTGCCTGACTGACCTTATGTCTCCCTCAATCACTGAAAAACGTACTATTACTAAAGGCAACCTTTAATGATCTGAGGTCACAGGGACTGCGGTTGAATGAGACCTTTTACAGAAATCAACATACCTGCAGAAACTTTGCAAATACACTGTTGTATTGTATTTGGTTATATGACACTGGCTATTCAATAAGCTCATGTCTCTGCAGTCAATTTTAAGGTGTTTAGTATAGCTGAAAGTTCAGATGTGAACATTATATAAACCTTGCCTAGGTACCTTGACAAGCAGTCAAATTTTAAGACATTGATGAATGCCTTTTTAAACAAAATATATTGCTAAAATATCTAAAAATGGTAAACAATTAAACTGTCTAAAGCCAGAAATTTGGGGAAAATTAAAGAAGTTAGCTTAGCCTTTGCATTAAACAGGACATGAGATTGGAAATAGATTTTTGTGCTTACTTGCTCAGAGGTGTACGCCACCAGTTTGGAGAGGATTTCACAGTCTGATTTTTCAGGGTTATAGGCCTGGATCCTTCGGACTACCTTACAGCGGGCCGCTAGCAGGGTCACCAGGGTTGCCTCACTGGCTGTACTCTGTTCGAGAATTATAGGGAACTTGTCAAGCAATGCTGCGCCACTATTGTGGCTTTTATACCAAAATTGAACGTTACCTCAAAAGCAAAGATCAAATACATGTTGCCCTGATTTTTTACGATGAGCTGCTGGTCTGTGCAGTAATGACTTGTTGGCTAACTGTTCAAAATGATTTTTGATGATGTGAATAAAAAAATAAAGGCATGGTTCAGTAATTGCATGGCATGTTCTTGCTTAAAATAGGTTAAGAAACTAATTCTTGGGAAAAGTTCATGTTGATTTTGATGTTTACAGAAAAGCTGTTTTCCTGTCAGGGGTAGTGTTGGCAACAGGGAAAAGGATCCAAACGCAGACAGCTCAGAGGAGGACAAGAAAGTTTATTTCCTGATTACACGCAGGCAGGCAAGCGAATAACAGGTTGTAGGCAGGCATAACTCCAAAATTAAGATGACGGATCCAACACATTGATGTGACGAACTGACCAAGAACAAAGGAAAACTACAACTTAAACTCTGATGGGGCAGGATAACAAGACACGCGTAAACCAAATAAACACAGGCGGAGACGATCAGGGCACTCAAAGCCAGGAAGCAGACCTGACAGACACGTAAGGACAGACATTAAAAAAATATATATATAAACAGGAGCTAACAGAACCAAAACCCTGATAGAACAGACATATTCAAAATAAAACCATGAAAATCTATGGCAACATGATCTCAAAACTCTGACATTTCAAGCTTTAGAACTTGAATCACAAAGTCCACTGAGTGGTGGATTAATCCAGTCAGTCAGTCACAGTAGGAAGGGTTCATGTTGTTTTCTCAGCAAAGAGTAGTGAGTAGCATATGTCAAACATCTGTTGGCTGGTGAAAAGCTTTACATATTTAAAATGTACCTCACTACTGACTGCTATTGTCAGAAGAGCAAACAAATCATAGCCAGGATTCTTGACTTATCCTAGCTATTAAAAATAGAATGATGTTAACATGCACCTGCTCACAAATTTCTGAAAGCATGGTGAATATAACTGGTATGCTATTGTGCATGTAAACACACAATGTTGATTGATTATGCGAGCATTCATACTGTATGATCTCAATTGATAGATCTTGTAAACAGGCTAGGACAATAATCTTAAATTTCCTATTTTGGCTTTCTCTAATGAATTTTAATGCTTGCCTAAAATATGTTCCTATTGATGCATACATATACATCCAACTACACCCAAACCTTTAAAAAAAAACAACAACAAAAAAAAACAGAACATTTAGTGCTGCTGGATATTCCCTTTGATCACTGTGACACCTCGAAATCCTCATTACAGAAGAAAATAACAGTACTTAAAGTGTCGTGAGTTGTCATCCAGCCAGCCAGATACAATGAGAGTTGTTTGAGGTTTTATGAGAAGTGAAGTGTGGCTTCTGAGGTATCGGAGGGCATTACCACAAAAAATAAAAAGCCAATGAAATGTTCCAATCAATAAGCACAAATCACTCGCCAGACAAGCAGGCTGATATAGACTGTCATTTGTGTCGGAAAAACAAATGCAGGAACAGAGTAAAATTAAGCCAGACCTTTAAGAAGTTAGGGACCCACAGAATGGATCAATCAACCGATCCATCAAATCATTGGTTTTCAGGGCAGTACCTCAAAGAGGAACTGAACCAAATAAAACAACACTTTAAAACTGATACAGGCAAACCTCAAGCTTCCAAAATTACTAAGTTATCACTAATACCTGTACTTCTTGCCCTTTCCCTGCTTACAAAGAACACTAAGCACTACCCTGTAAACCTTTCTAAAAAAGGTCCACCAGCTTTCATCCATCCGCCTACCCACCAGTAATAGTGAAGTATAGCCTGTTCTGTTTAAAGTGTAACGGAGCAGGCATTTTACCATAACAAACCTTGAAACTTATTGCACATGTTCCTTTTACCAGCTGAAAAGGAAAACTGTACAATTGGTCTTAAGGACAAGTAGTGTAAGTCCACTGCTAAAGATGATGCAGTTTCTGTCTATAACAACCGTTGAATAAACACATGCTATTAATTCTTCCTTTAGCCAATTAGACTCTTGTCATTAGTAATTTATTTTAATCATAGGTAAACTGTCTTTTTCTGCCACCAAAGTCCAATGACTCACAAAGGGGTAAAAAGGGCAATCTACAGTCACCAGAGGGTCTTTTTGAAACCATCCCATTTCCCGTTTGTGTTGGTATAAGCTTTATAATAATAGGCTTGCAATGTGCTGTCACAACACTCATTAGCCCTGCTGCAGTGAGAAGAGCCTCATTCGTTGCCATAGTGAGCTGGTAAGCTGCACTTAAAAAGGAGAGTGGCAAGAAAGAAACAAAAACACAATGAACCAGATGTGCGCAAACACACATACACCCTCACACTCAGGTGGCAACAATAGATGAGGCATAAAATGATCTATCATCAGAATGCACTCATGCTTCAATACTCACCATCCCAAGTACACACATATAGAGCATCCTCTGCTGCTGCTACAGGGTTTCTGTCAATGGAAGACTAAACTAATGCTTAGCCTTTGCCACATGAAACAATCTAGCACCATCGTCTGTCTGCGGATGACATATTAAAAGGCAATTTCCTGCCAATTTTCAGCTGGTGTGAACCAGCGAGCGAAAGAGATGACAAATCAATAGTACACAAATTGCTGATGAATATGGGATCAAGGGCACTCAGTTTGAGTGCATATAGACACCTTTGTTTTCCTGAAACTCAAACTGCCAAATAAAATGGAGAAATTATGGAAATGCAAATACTACAAAAAGTAATGGTTCCTATAAGCCAATTAGAGCTTTTGACTTGTTTCAAACTTTGTGCAGGCAGTACGGGCCATAAATACACACAAAAGACACTTACCTGGATGACACCTCCTCCATGGCCATGAGTCCCAGCTATAAAATATTCAGGCAGTTGCAGCATCTTCCCCAGCCAATCTAACATCACTGTCTCCAGCTCTGTACAGGCTGGGCTCGCAGCCTGAAACGCACACCAAAAAATACTGACAAAAATATCAACTGTTCTGTTTGCATATAAAAATGAACTAAAGCTACGGACAGTCTTTAAATAGAGTCAGACAGAGAAACAGCAAAGTATGCGTTACCCAGGAGAAGCCAATACAGCCAATGGCTTCACACAGCATGTCGGCCAACATGGCAGGGTAAGAGGAAGCAGCTGGAAAGTATGCAAAAAAGTATGGGCTGTGCCAGTGGGTCACCTGGAAAAAGATAACATAATAAAAGGTGGGGTATGAGATTCTAATCCAATACTTTGTCAAAGTCAATGAATATCTCCTTATAGTCTGTTTGGTGTGCACTGAAAAAAATACTCTGGTGTCTGTACACAGCCCTGGCTCTGTAAATGGGAAATAATCAAAGTGGCTCGGACCGATCCACACAACACTATTCCTGCTATGATTTCTGTGGTCAGTAACGCTAAATAACTTGCCCACGGACATTCAGCTTACTTTCTAGTCAGCAGAGGTGGGTTCCTACATTGAAGATACGTCACATCGACTGAGACAGATGACAAATATAACTTAAGATCCAGATGTCTGATGGTTAAAATCCTTCATCTGGTTTAAATATATATAGTTAAAAAACGATGACGATGATTGTGACTTGAAACAGTAAGAAGGTAGTCAGTGCTTATGGAAAACTGGTAGAATGCAACAGGAGCTTTTCATTTATTGATCGGGCCATGTTAAGGCCTTTACAGACCAGGAACTCTTGAACTGAACAACTTGGCATTGTGTCCACAAGCAACATGCTCATGTTTTGTTTTTTTCTCCCCGCAGAATGAGGACCGTGTGCTGCCCTATTGTGTCTCATAAGTCATTCTGGGTTTAAAGGTAAAACCCAGTGATTAGGTCAAACCAACCCAAGGTTATTGGGGCTAAAGTCGGGTTATTTTTTTTAACCCAGCAGTTTGTGTGTGCTGATATTTTTTATTATTAAAAGCAGCTTATGTACTTTCATGTAGGGGAGAGCAGTGTGAATGCATCATCAATAGGCTAAACCTGAATACATTTTTATGACCACTAAATGATTTGCCAAAGGTTAGCAATAATTTTAGGGTTAGCTGAGTGGTAGAAGTTATACCTGCCACCTGTGCGACCCAGTTTTTAAACTGGCCGGCACTTAAACTGCTGTAGTTTGTGATGGAAACATATAGGCTATACAATCATTATATTCCCATTGCATGTTTTTTTTCCCCCAGTGCAAGTCATTACTGTGTACTCCTACTCTGATAATGGAATGGAGGTGTTGGAGAGACACTGTTGTCATGTTGCAGGTCAGAAGCGAGCAACACCTGCATAATTTTTAAAGCACCTCTGTTGATTGAGCAGCCTAATACTGTACGGTTTGTTAATAGGTTCAGTGGAACTCACAGCTTGTGCAGCACTGGGTAGCAAACACTTACATGTTTCCAACTTCATTTTGTTTGGACTGTGGGAGGAAAATAATGCAAAGATAGGTAGAACATGGCAACTATGAAAGGAGGCTTAAACCAAGGACCTTTTTTCTGAATGCAAAAGGGCTAACCAATGAACCACCATGTTGCCAACACTTGTCCTCATTTCTAATAGGTCAAATAGCCATGGCGGTAAAGGGAGTATATTAAATGTATATTATGCAGTGTTGACAAATCAGCTCCAGTTTACTTGATTTGCTGTATGAATGCAACAAAAAGCTGAGTAGAGAAATTTCATATTTCAATAAAAAAAAGTATCCTAACAATCGTATATTTTTCACTAATACTGTAACAGTGTGTTGTGTTATTAGTGAGGGAAGACACTAAAGCAGCATATTGTAATAATATTACTTAATATATTCTCAAACGGTATGGACATGATTCCACAAATGAAAATCTGTTTCCTCTACACCAGTGTTATGTTCCACAGTGACCAAAAAGACTTACCTGAATTACACAGTGTTGTGTGCATAAGAAAAATAAATAAATCAGCAAAACTATAAGCTCACCCCTGGCATTATAACCCTCTCCACATCTTTCAAAATATCCTCATAATTCTCAGGCTCCAGTGGGGCCTCAGCAGGGATCAAGGAACGAAGATACCCTGGTTCCAAATCTGGGTAGACCGGTAGCTGTTCTATGTTCTCGAGGTAGTCGGCTACATAGTCCACCATCTCCTTCCCTCTGCGCCGAAACTCTTCTGCATCCATGTATGACTGGAATACAGCACAGAAACATTTCATTTCTCAAGCACTATGCTCTTGATATTTTAAACTGGTTGGACATGACTTGTTTGTGAGTGCCACTACAGAGTAGACAAATTAAAGAGCCCACAGACACTATTGAAGTGTAACCTTTGATCGCATTGCTAGGAATTAGTTGATCATTGTAGAGTTAAAGCAAGTTTATGATGCCAAATGAGAGCCGAATTTTGTTGATAATTATCAAAGGTACACTTAATTACACTGAAAATGTGGATTCTGACAGCCACCCAGTCATTCTCTCAGTCGCAGCTTATTTTAAATATATAGGGACATTGAAACAGTTTTACATTTGAGAAAGCTACAATATGAAATGTAACTGTTTTTAGCTAAACAGTTTTTATCATGATTAACATGACCCAAAGGATTCTTGGGAAAGTTGATCCAGTGGGTTAATCTCACGCAATCATTCCTGATTTATAGGGCCAGGGAATTATTGTTTTTGAAAGTTGCAATGAATTTCAAAATGTTTAACAGACGACCAAAAGGTCTACTAGAAAGCAAATGCAGGGTTGATATTTTCAGAAGGATTTAGTTATATTTAATCTGACAATTTGTTGATACTGGGGACATGTGCCTCATTTAATCCCATTCAACTTTCAGGACACATTTTTAATGGTTGCTTACATTTTGTCAATATTAGTCTGGATCTATAGTAAATCCCATTCATACAGCTTGTGTGTGCGCTTTTCAGAAGATAATGAGTGATTTAATTTAGTTTTCATTTACAGAAAAGTAGCAGTACAGATAGAGACACACACACAGCCTCGGTCATGCTGCTTGAGACAGTTTGTATAAGCCTGCATAATTTAAATGTATGAACCCAAGACCCTCTTACCAACACATTTAGCCACTCTGATCATAGCTTAGTTCCCTTTTACTTTATGGACGGAGGTGGATAGAAAAGCTTGGTAGCAAAACACATTTCTACGTCCACGCTCATGAGTCCATATGTATAGACCGCTGTTATACACATATTCTCTCATAACACAGTGTGCCAAAGGGCAGTTACATAAACCTTTTTAAACCAGAGCCTCATCAAGAATGTCTTGATCACATCAACATACAACTTAATGAACAAGGGAAATAGTCAGTGACATTTCTTAGCCTATTTGTCAACTGCAAACCAGAAACATGCCATACTTTAAAGAATACACCTGTTGCAGTCCTACAACACTAAATTAATTAGAATGTAGCAAAAAGTTAGAAACATATTCTCATACAAATTACTGGCATAGTGTCTAGTCAACTGGCACAACATATATATGAACATTGCCCCTTGCTTGTCACTTGTTCCTTATCATTCAACAAGTGTTTCACCCTGCATGCCTCTTTCCCTTACTGAGAAGCAGAGCCCTTATCCTTATCTCAAATAGGATTAGATATGTTTGTATGGATGTACCTGTGTGTGTGGGCATACTTACATTTTCAGATGAGAGCTTCAGTCGTGGCGTTTGGATGGTGGAGCCTCTCCTCGACTTTAGCGTCCACAAACAGATGGACAGACAGCCAGCCAGGCAGGCATGAGTTGAGTGCGCAAGCAGGACATTTGCTCCTTTTATCTTGCACTAACCACCCCCACCTCACCAACCCCCACTAGACCAGCCAATGGGAACTGGGCTCACGTCTAATATTAGAAAGATGGATTCACAAGGAGTTCCTAATGCTGTGGTTTTTGTTCCTCTACACACACACACACACACAATTTTAGGGTCCAGTCAGCCTTTTAATATAGTTTTTTTGGGTTGCAGATAAACTGGCCAAAAT
Source organism: Coreoperca whiteheadi (assembly GCA_011952105.1). Taxonomy (NCBI): domain Eukaryota; kingdom Metazoa; phylum Chordata; class Actinopteri; order Centrarchiformes; family Sinipercidae; genus Coreoperca; species Coreoperca whiteheadi. The sequence goes on along the minus strand of CM022486.1, from coordinate 19,819,026 downwards.
AATTTGTTTTTGTAAATTTCAGTTCAGGAGAAAATACATACAAAATAAAATAAAAGTAAAAAATGAAAGTTTGTCTCCTGGAGGGCTGTTTATGCTTTTAGATGCATCCTGTTGTATTTTTCCAGGAAAATTATTTTTTTAAATTATTATTGGACCCTAGTGATTTGGAGATGCTTCTTAATTCAAGCCATGATTAAGGAAGAGTTTAATGCATCTGATTTGGGACAATTACACCATTAAATAAGGTGGCATTACTTTCGAAATGACTTGAAGTAAAATTGAAAAAAATCCGCTCTGGTAACTGTTAAGGTCTGGTGTTTCAGCAGAGGAAAAAGGGAAAGTGGATCCAGATGCAGACAGTTTTGAGGATGAGTGGAGTTCTAGGCAGGCAGACAGTTAAGTAGGCAAACTAGTCAAGTCCAAATGTAGATAAGGACCAACAAAAACAAAACCATCTCCAGAGACTTAGGTCAAAAGCCAGAAAGGCAGACAGAACCAACACCTCGGGGAGACACAACGACAATCTGACAACAAGACAGGGAAACACACGGACTAAATTCACTGAAAGGAGGTGACCCAACGAGACTCAGGTGGACTACGTAACACAGCTGAACATAATCAGACAATCGGGGGCAGGAAGTAAAACAGGCAGACACAGGGGGAACAGACAAATTACAAAATAAAACAGGAAATAACTAACCTAAACCCAAGACTCAGACTGAACAGACAATTTCAAAATAAAAGAACTGAGTACCATAAACATACAGAAGTCAGACTGACTCAGAACAGACCTGTACAAAACACTCCACAAAACCCACAAAACACCCCATACAACCAAAACCATAACAGTAACCTCCAGTTTATTATTATTTTTGTCTACATTTTTACTCTATGTACGTTGCTGATGAAGTGGCGATCAGGAAACAACTGAATGAAAGAGAAGCTTGAATTCATCAGTAAATGGGGAATAAAATCTATTTTCTATATTACACTACTTATTATTAGTAGTAATAGCTGTAGCAGTAATGTTCTTAATATTAGTGTCATGCTATTTGGTTTGTGTTCTATGATTTCCTGTTTTATTTTGGTATACATTTTGCTTCCCTTTGTAGATTGTTTTGAGTGGTGTGTCTCACCTGTGTCTGCTGTCTCCCCTTGCTGAGTGTTGTCTGTGTGTTTCCCTTGTCTCTTCGTCAGATTGTCTTAGCTCTCCAGAAAATTCCTAGTGTTCCTTGTGTTTCAGACTTCCCCAGTGTTTCTTGGACTTTGGATTTCTGCCTGCTCCCTGTCAGATTTGTTTGCCTCTGTTGGCCTGCTCTCATGGTTTTGAACCCTACATGCCTCTCCAAGACTTTATCACTGTTTATTGCTCATTAAAACACTGAACTGTACTCCGCTGCCTCCGGTGTCTGGGGCCTACTCCCCCGTTCCTGGTTCCCCTGCTCGACTAGTGTGATAATTTAGTAACTTTATGGTTTATTTTTTAAGTCTTATTTAAACCATTTCTCACACCAAAAAACATTTTAGACCAATGTGTCATTGAAAAAACAAATACAAAGACTATAATATCCACAAAGGCTTTCTTTTAAAATAACCATTTGAAAAGAAAAGGCAAATATAAAATGTTAAAGGATAACTAACAACTAATGGTCAGGTAAAGATTGACAAGCTGCAGGGTTTAGTGAAGAGCTGTACTTTGTTTTTATATAGAAATAAATGCACTTACAGAATGTGAAGTGTGACAATGCAGGATATGGAAAGGACGTTAAACCCCAATGTTGTCTTTAGAGGTGTGTTCTGGTGTGTTTAAAGTTTAGTGTTTAAAGTGTTTAAATTACTCTTTATTTTCTATTCTATATCAATGTTAGTTTAACAGAGAAAACTCTCCTTATTTCCTTAAGATTGACATGTTATAACCTGAGGTATGTTATTATAAATTTAATCTCGTATTTGTTCTGTTTCAACAGCCCATGTGTGTTTATCCTCCCTTTAAGCTACTGAGTATGATTTATTTGAGTTCATCGATTAAATAAGCCTTTTGTTCAGAGGATAGAAGGTTTCCATGCATTCTGATAGGATGCCATGATGGTTTTCATCGCATTCAGAACCTCCTACGTAACATCGAGCTAGTTCTCTATTCTGCAACACGCAAATGTTCATACAATACAATAAATTAGAGAAACCAAGAGCCAGGATATCAAAAATACAAAATACCTTTCTTAAAATTGTATTTGATGCACACATGAGGTGTGTTTAAATTCAGCATTGGTTATTCTGTAACCCTGTTGTTTATTATGTACAGGCAGTATGGACATTGTCTGTTCAGGGTGTCAAGCTGGAGCTAGGACTGTATTGCTTGGAGAACAAGATGCAATCTACTATGGAAACACCACAAACTACAGCCCAGAACTTGAAAATCAATGGCGTAGAAGAGCTGCTGGGTCTTTCAGGTAATCAAATACAGGTGCTCTTTAGACTCTCCAGGTGTGCTGTGCTCATTTCATCTTAGGGAGGGCTCATTGCATAGGTAGAACTCCGTCTCAATCCAAAAATATGAAGTACAAGTCTCCTTCAAAAACGATCCAAGGCATACTGTACAAATTGTGCAAAATTGAAATGTCTTTATTTTACATGGCAATATGTATAAAAAATGTTTTCTCCCTCCATTGCGTACCCAAACATATTTTAAAATGAAAATATTGGACACTAACCTTGTGTCATGATGTTTGTGTAAAATATTATGTAAAAGTTACTCTGGCAGCTGACTGCAAAGCTTCAAACATCTTAATCTTTTTCTTTGCCCTCAACAGAACTTTAAGTCTTGAAACCTCACTATTTTTGCATGACTGATAATCCAAAAGGTGTGACACACTAGGCCAGTGAATGGGTTAAAGGGTCAATTCTCCCCACATTTTCTTTGCATCAGCATTTATGTCACATAATGAATTATTTGCAGGATTTATTGGCTCCACATGTATGGTTGCTGTAAATCGTTTCCCATAATCAGTGACTCAGATACTTTTTGATTAACTTAATGTTTTCAGCCCCTGAACTTATGGTATTATATGGTATTATACCATGGTTATGGTATTGCACCATCTACTGGAAAACCTAGAGGTTATTCCTTCAGTAGACTTTCAGTAGAATTGAATATACAGTATTTTACCTTAATATCTATATTTTGCCCAGGATAGGAAATAGAATTTGGAACATTTGTTTTTTTAGATTCTGGACACACCTGAATCTGGAAAACTTAAATCTGTTGATGCAATAGTTATCTGGGGTTAATGACAAAAAAATGTTCGTCAACGACCTTTTTCCATGACGAAGCCGTTGACGAAAATAGATCTTTGATAATAAAAACTCTGACAAAATGTATGTTTTGTTTTTGTTGACGAGACGAAACGGGAGTAAAGTGTTAGGGGTGTGTTATCGGAAATTCACAAAATACATATTTTCCCCCAATTGTGCGTCTAGTCTGCCTGTCGGGATTTAAACAATGCATCCCGGTCATTGATTGACCTGTGTAGATGCTGTCTCAACCCGACAGCGACTTAATGACAACAACATCGGAATAAAAGGAAAGATCTATGGACACACTTCCTTTACAATTCGGCAGAAAGGAAAACACAATGCGCTGTAGAAACGGAAGTCGGAGAGACGCCCTGTGGCTTTAAATTAGATGGGAAGCAAACAAACAGTCTGAGGAGACAATTTGATAACTGTACATCCTAGTGTTGACAAAGCATACATTTGCTAACGGTAAGTCAATGTTAGTACAGCTATGTCAACTTGTGGAAAATTTGCTAAAAAGGCACGTTGGCGGTCCTGTCTTGATGTTAACCCTGGATTTGCGTAAACTCTCGCGAGATTTAGGTTTAGCCAACATAGCTACTTGGTTAGGTTTAAGAACGCCCACAATGAAGAAACACTTAGGGATCTCGCGAGAGGTTCGCAAATCCAGGGTTAAAGTCAAGACACATACGGTATGGTTTGAATAATTCTATTACATACATCTAATACAGTACTGTTACATTCTTTAGTTAGCAATTGTTTCAAAGGACGTTCCCCCTCAATAAAAACAAACAAGTTTGTATATCAATGTATTAATGTTTTATTCTAATTACAATAAACAGAATATATCAGTCCCTTATTTGTACAAAAATACCTGAAAAGGTTACAATTAAGACTTATAAGCATTCAACTATTTACAGATTGAAGCAAAGCACATTTTGAATACAGAAGCTCTCTCTTACAAAAAGGAGATACGTTACTGTTTTCCGGTTTGCATTCCCTGAAATACATAATAGTTTATTTTCATATATAGATATATTTTACTTTACTCATTTGTACAGCCACGATATGTTGCATTGCAATAATGATATGAAAATGCACAAGAGTCAGGATGATAATCGATCAATCCATCTTTGCAGGGTAGGGGGCAAATCACTTTCAACTCCAAAAGCGAGCTGAAACTTCAATTGAAAATACAAGCATTTATTCTCAATCTCCTTTCGCCAGAATCATTTGGAGTGCCGTTTCCTGTTTTTAAGTTGTATTCATTGAGTATTTATCGAAATTGCAAGGTTTTGAGTGTGAACGGTCCCCTCTGAATGGTAGGTTTGTCTGTCATTTGGTCCACAAGTTAAGTCTGGCTTGTGCAGAGAGGAGAGAGGAGTCATCAGAGGCACCATATGTTACAAGTTACCTGGCTACCAAAACTGACACTGCGCTCCACTGTCAGTTATTTTATTTACACGTTTGAGTGTCTATTTGATTATCTCTGTAAGACACAGCATAATATGATGAAATTAATCAAATTAGATGATTTCTACTAATTTACTAGAAATTATGGCATGGAAATTGAGGATGTTTTATGAATTGGTCACCTGTTGTTGCAAAATGTTGTTATCTATAGGTTGAATAGATAATATTGTTCAAATTAGCCCAGGTAGCCAGGAAAGTATTTTAGGCTTTTTTTAATAATCAGCTTAAACAGTAGTATTAAACAACGATGTTAACTGTAAGAGTACTGGCTCTACTAAATTTTGCTTGGTGGTGCACACAATGTAGAAAAGTGTGCTGTAACAACTCCAAGCATAATAAAACTCAATATTTATGAATCCATCATCATCTTGTTCATAAAGGCTCTGGAGATCTGATGGACAAGTAGTTTTTAAAATGCTCCCAGTCAACCCTGAGCAACTGAGTTACATTCATTTCTGTTAAGTTTAAAAACGTGGATAAGCAAATCCCCGGATTTCTTTTTCATGTGTTCACTAATTTATCTTTCTGCCTTTTGCATTTCAAGTAAGGCCCTGTGACTATAACAGTTTTTATGAGAAAACTAACTCCACCTTAAAGGCTACCTGTTCCTCACATGTTGACATCTGCTACCATTCACGTCAGCTAGAAAAAGATGTAATAATGGGAGTTTGAGGATGACTGCAGAGTGGGTGGACTGAATCGAATCTCAGGGGACTTAGATTACAATTTAGAAATGGCTAGCATCAACATTTTGGTGACGTCTCAGTATCTTAAGATGACTTTCCGCCACTACAAAATAATGTATGCATTGTTACAAACCAGGTTTCTCTAAATGTCCACATATCAAATATCAGTGACAGAATCCCTACACATTAAACTCAAAATCCACATTCATGCAAATGATAAAACCTACCTACTAAATTAAGTTTCTTCATTCTGCTGAAAGGAGGTCAATGTTGTGACCCATCTAACAATGTTGCTCTGGTAGGGTTTCAATTACATGGAATTATCGCATCCGTGTTCGTTGCAGTTTTAAGGGTGGAAATTAATACAGAGGAAATTGTGACAATACTTTACTGTGTGCGTGTGGGGGGGGTAAGTATTTTTTCATTAGTGTACAATCACCTGAATATAAGAATTGTGTTTTTGATATCTTAGAATAAGCTGTTTATATCTACATAGGGAGTGGGTCCCCTTCCACGGAGGTCGCAATGTTGCACTGCCATGTTTCAATAATTGCCCAACGGACAAACCAATCACTGGCTCAAGATAGGGCTGTTCACGTTTTTTGCGGGTTTCGCGGCCACCGTAGTTTCTACAACACGCTTGGAACGGGAGGGTGATGGAAGCGGTATTCAAATGGTTGCAAACTGCAATTTCACTGCTAGATGCCACTAAATTCTACACATTGGACCTTTAAAGGTTTGACTTGAATGTAAAGGGCTTTTCTTCTACATCTAAACTTCTACAATTATTTCTTCAAGCCAAGGTGTTTAAACAGTGAATTATGAGAATGAGTTTTACCTGACCCAGTTTCCCAAAACATTTGTGGCTCTATTACTTTAACTCATACACATTTTTTATTGTAGGTCACCACAAAACAGTGATGATGAGAACATTTGAGGCTTTTAACATAAAAGGGTTGGAATTCTTTGCAGAAGATGTTTTCATAGATCTGGGAGAAATGAGAACACTAATTAAAAGGGTAACAAAAACAAACTTAGTGACTAATGCTTTGGGAAACTCAGATTTTTTGTTTTAAATTTCACAACATTCCACATGTCATCTATTGGAATGACAATGTTAACACTACGGATGCCAGTGTGCTTTAAAACATCACTTAATATCAAGTGTTGATGATGACAAAATTGCTTTTGAATGACACTAAAAAAAAGCAAACAAAACATATCAATAGATGCTATGTCATTACCGCAATAATAATTAGATTAATAAATCACACTGGTCAATCATTTCATGGTAATGACAAAAGAAAACAGTACAGAACAGCGCTGAGAAAAAGAAATCTAAATTTTTCAAGTAATCAGTCACATCCAGATAAATAAATACATTTTGCTGCAACAATACTTAAAAAAAAATGATTGAGACATTGCATCGTAGATAAATAATGGTGACCATGCACAGAGAGTCAATATGGCGTAGCTATTCTGCATCTCAGATGACAACCTGCAGGTACATAAATCATGGCTGTTGATGTTGCATTACAGGTTAGTACAAATAGATATCTAATCATCTGCCAGCTGGTGACTTAACCAGAGCTGAAACCAAAGCTTGGACTAAATAAATCTTTAGTGTGGGTTTTTAGAAATGTCAAGCATAGTCATGGAATAACAAAAAATGGAAAACAACGGTTTGTGGTGAGACATGTCAAAAGGGGGTGACTTATGAACCGAAATGACAGACTGAGTAAAAATATCATCAGAGATAATGCCAATAACTTTGGGCATTTACCTACAATATGTCTTCCCAGAATTTGAGATGGCCAGGTTTTGCCCTTCATGTTTTATCCATTTAGTTCCATTATGCCAGAAATTATCAATAGGTGCTAAAAAAAAGTATCCCTATCTATTCAAAAACAAATTTGATCTAGACATCATGCTGAAATCTTCCTTTCACTATAGTTATTTACAGGAGCTCCATCGTAGACTTGGCCAAAAGACAAAGAGAAAACCATTTAAATATGTATTTTGACTGACCTTACCTGGCATTCGGCGAACAATTGATTTTTGCTATTTTATTGCCCTGTCTGGGACAAAAGGTAGGTGTATCCAGTGCCATCAAACTAACTCAGTAAGAGTTTTGTATCCTCTGTTTTCGGTCTGATGCTCTTATTATCGTCAGTTAAATTCACATCATGTACCATAGGAAGGGATATAGGTTAAAATAGTAAAAATGCGCTCTGTAGTACTTTTGCAGTCAGAAGTCTGAGTCCTAATATGTCCAGTTTTATATTGCTGCAACACCCCTGAGAGTGTATTTTCACTTTATCCAACAGCAGACTAAAAGTGTGATGAGAGCAGGTGAGACAGGTCGAGAGGAGCAAGAGATAGAGAAGGAGAGGCAGCTGTCATTTTTTTACAATGTTTTTCTCTCCTTACACATTTTTCCCCCCACACTGTAGCAACAGCAACTACGCTTTTGTAGACAGCCAGCCTGAATTCATAAAGAGGTGGCGTGCAGTAGGCAGTAGGTGTATATGTGATTCTGTTGGTTCACAAGTACTTCCAGGTAGAAGAAGGCCACATTATATGGAATGTAATGCACTATCGTCTACTATCGGTGTGTAGTCAGAGAACCCTAAACCATGTTACTAGCCACATTTATGTTTGACAGCATCTCACTGACTTCGAACAGGTAGGAGGCAATTTGTGGAACAATATGTGAAAAGAGGGCCCAGACCCAGGACAAATGTTTCCCATAGGATCTGCTTAATCTCTGCGCTGAGTTTTGTTTGACAACGATTGATCATTTTTGTTTCCTTTAATTTGCGTTCACCTGAAAAAGACCTGAAGGAAATGCTAGTGGTTATCCTTCCCTGTGCTGTGGTGAGGAGAATCAAACAAAATATTGATAACTGTCTACAAAATCCTTCTAGCTTTATTACTTGTTATTTCACCCTGAATGACACCATGGTTTGATTCATGCTTATTCATTTTTATGGAACTTTCATGGCAAATACTTTAGGGAACTGGAGCGTGCAGTATAAAAGTACTTAAGTAAAGAATGACCTTATTGTAAAGAATTACCTTATTGTAGTTTATGTGAGTAATGCAGCGTTGCAACTATCCAGAAAGCAAAAGGTGGACTTTAAAAATGATTAAAGACAATATTGCTAACAATACATAACTGCAATGAATGTATCATTACGAAAAGAAACCCTGGGTGGTCAGAGATGAGCAAATACATTTCTGTGAGGGTGGACAATGCAGATGTTGTAATGTCCACTATTTATAAAAAAAAAAAAAAATTGTTTCAACAGTTCCAGATTTTTCCTCAGACACTTTCTCCAGGGTAGTTTGACTTGACAAACTTCTGATGTTTCCAAACCTCAAAAGGATTCAAAAGCAACACTCTTTCTGCTGCCTCACAATCTCATCCATGTTGAATTTTGACAAGTCCTTACATGCCTATGACACTAGAGGGCGGTGGAACCATCTCACAGTTAAGCAATGCGACAATGTGGAGGAGTCATTCACCGTCAAACTCCCAGCTCGATGAATGCAAAACTAAAAGACAATCAACTCTCCATCTACATTATATTCTTTGAGGACGTGTGATGAAGTTTGAATGAGACTACTGTTTGTTCTCAGAGAGCAGAGTGGTCCAACATGAATGCTTGAATTGTCCTGCTGATTGTCCAGTTGAAGGGAAATACAGTCTACACTAGTGATAGCTGTGTGATAAAACCTTGAGGGTCACTGTGTCCAAGCTTATTGATGACTATGGGTAGCAAGATTGTGGAAGATTTTGCAACAGCATTGACACAAACGACAATGTTCGTTTCCTTTACCTTCTCTCTTCTTGACAGAGGAACCTCGTGAGCAAGTAGCACATCTGATTCCTCAAACATCCATGCAAACCAAAGGGAACCCAACAAGTCAGCAGTCTCCGGCGGACTCACGACAATATAAAATGACAACAACGAAACATCAGTCAATTCACCAGCTTCTTAAAAGGATAAAAACAAAAAGAACCAACCAACAGTAAGGTTCTTGATGTTTTGTTTGTTTTAGGCAGAGTCAGGTCAAGTGAGAGGGGTTATGGGGTCAGATGATCCGAAGATGTCATAAGGCCACGACGGTGCACGGGTGTTTGAGTTTACAAGGCAGCACTCCTCTGTTGAGCTGGTAGAATTCGACCAGTTGAATCAGGTCAGTGAATTTGGTGGCGCCGTCGTCAAGGCTGAAGAAGACTTGGCCGTCCTCTTCACACTGCCAGCGTCAAAGGGTCCGGGCAAGAGCGAACAGGGACACACCACATGGCAAGAGCAAAGAAAGGAGAAGGTGAATAGAACATCTTTTTTTTTTTTTTTTTAAGGCCATAACAATGGTTTTACGTGTTTGGGCTTGCTAGCAACAAATCACATATATTTCCCAATACTACTGACTATTTTGCAAACGATATTCTAATATTTAAGATTGATTTCCTACATGCTAGAGAGGTCCTGGTTTCCAGCAACCTTTTATCTTCAAGTGCGACCAAATTCACATTAACCTTTTAATGCTTTGACTTAACAGTTTGCCTTCTGGGATTGACATAGTAGCTGACAAAAATAATGGTCAGCAATCATGTAAAGTTACTGGGCTCCGTAACAATATGACCTGTAAGGGAGTACAGCAGCCTTTTGCCATAAATCATTTTGATCAACACAACAGTCAAAGTTGCTTTTATTGTTTCCCAAAAAGAAAGAATAGACATGTCACAAAAGACACATATTGAAAAAAAAAAGCTTAAATAACAACATCCTCTAATTTTAGTGCTTGCTACTGTATTTAACGTTCAAAATTGTTAAGTACTGACCTGTCAGTCCATCTCTCCAAGCACTGTATGTAGCCAACCATTGTTTAAGCCCTTTTTAATCGCATCTTTCTCTTGTAACATGTATTTTCAACATTCAATGTCCACTATTTAATAAAAGAAAACCATTTTTAAAAGTATATAAAAAAATCAAACACCAAGAAATGCATACCGGTAGTATCTGGAAATGTTTGATTTTCTGGTGATGGCACAATGTGAGCACAAACGCCTTGGGGTTACTCTGACTGACTCTCAGCAGAAACAACCTGTGCAACAAGAGAAAGGAGGACACTGTGAGAAAACTATTCAGTTGACTTGATTTTATGGAAAAATATTTAACTCTTTTGTTTCAGTTTTACAATAGGATATCTACATGTATAACATTTAGCTCCCGCTCCCTTACCCATCTACTTGTCCCTGCTGGTGGATAATGCGATGGGATTCTTCTCTGGTTATCCTGCCATGGAACCACAACTGCGCTATGTGGATGACTGCAGAGAAAATGAAAAACACAATTTAAAATATATTCTGAAATATTGGTCCCAAAAGAAGTGATCAATCATCATTTATTTTTATACTAAATGTCTTTGCATTTACCTGAGCTTAGTGAGGAGTGATGAAGTGGACTGTGGGAGCCTAATATGTTCATTCGTATATTCCTCTTCTGAGAGAGATCCCACATACAAACAAAAGAACAGGGATTAGTTCAGGATCTAGACACAAAACAAACAGCTTGGGGTACTGTACAATTGCTTTGCTTTGTTTATAGACTAGCCATTTGGTCCATCTCATCTCAAGTTATGGTTTTTGAGTCTTAGGGAATATGCCAATCCTTCCATAGAGTAAATTTCTTCTATTATCTCAATCCACTGGTCCTTTTGTGGGTGGGTGGTTACACATTGTTAGCCAATCACTCTCTGACTATACCATATTCAACTCCTTTTCCCATTTAGATTTAACATAAAATGTGTTGTTACCATTAATCTTGTGTAACCCTTTGTAAAGTTTATATACAGTGTTACCAGGCCTCTGTAAATACCTTGATAAAGTCAGTACAATTTCTGTAAAATGATTTTTAACCTTAAATAAGAGCAAAGTTGATACTGGATTATACTGACTTAATCATTGTGGACTGAGTTTAAGAAACTTTTCATATTTTGGCAGCTGCCCGACAGCCATATCAGCTTTTGGCAGCTGAAAACAACTGAAAAATCAACATTCACAACCAGAGGAAAAGTTCCTCTGCATGAATATTTGAGCAAAATAAATAGTGCCATCTGTAGAGATCTTTTGAGGTCCACTTCTAGTATTGTTGACAGAGATAACGTAAAATCTGAGGTTGTGTCTCACCCTCCACGCATGTCCCTCCTCCATGGCAGCGCTCTGAGCTTCTACAGGGTTGTCAATCACCCTGCCTATCCTCCCTGAGAAATCCATTGCCACAAGGGAGTTCTCTGATACACTCCGCTAGGGGGAGACAGAGATACATGACAGTCAAAATGTGGCAGCAACACAAGTGACCAGGGTTTAGCTATGTATAAAATGCAGACAAAGACAGTGCAATAAAAAGTGAGGTGGCACAGGTAAAGCATTTTGGTGAATGTCATTCTCCTAAACTTGTCAAACTAGTTTGTTAGCTGTTCCTGGTGCATACATTACAACATACAGTGCATATATTTTAACCCACTTGTGTATAGTCTATTTCAGTTTATTTTAGGTATGCTGTACCTCTGCTGTTGGTAAATGCAATTTCCCTACTGCTGGACAAATAAAGGCTTAGCTAAACTAAACTAAACTAAACAATAGTATTTCTGCACAATAAATGCTTTGCTTATGTCAAAGATCTGGGACTGCAGTTACACTGAAATTGTTTATTTTAGGTTTGAAGGTGCTTTAACTGAACTTTAAATAAAGAGGTAAACTTACCACTGGTGCTGAGAAGTGTGAAAGTAAGGTTTTTCTTTGTTGAGGAATCTTATAATTCTGGTACAACACAATCCCATACTGTAAAGAAAGGAACACACTGGTCAACCAACACTTATCAAAATTCTTTATGACTATACTGTAAATAATTAATGGTTTGCTGGTAATCTATCAAACATTTTTGATCCATTTTTTTTTAATCCCCCCACAATTTAAGAAATTCTTGATCCCTGCCTAGAAATCATGTAGTTTCTGACCAAAGTCTGGTAGCTGTGCTGTGGTGTGATCTGAAGACAAAAACACAGCTATGCTGTATATTTTAAGGCGTTACCTTAAAGAGTCGGAAGGCAGTCATCCAACAAGTCCTGCCCTGTTCATCCTCGGCACACAGCATCCTCAACTCCTTCAACTCCCCTCGACCTTTATTAGGCTGCAAATTAACATTTTTCAGAATCAGATAATCATCCCCATCACCGTCATCACTGATGGAATTAACTGAGCTGATGAGCTGATAGAGATCTTGAGAAAAAATGTTTGCTCATCTACAAAATGTATAGCATATCAAACTTTTAAAACATTTAGAAATACAGCAGTAAACCAGAACCTCAGCACTCATATATACATATGCATGCCAACACCGTCCTGATGAGACCGGGAGCTGCACAGGATGTCAGTCATTGCTCAGCTCATAATATTCCATTAGAAATCAGCTTCATCGCACTTCTGTCACCTGAGACTCACCTTGATACAGAACCCGTAGTCTGTGGGTGCACCGTGCTGCTTTTTGCCTGTGATGACAGTGAAGATGTTGCTGTCTTCAAGGTCTGCTAGTAACTGTAGATGTCTGGGCTCCTGGAGACAGAAATAATAAATAAGTCCAAATATCACAGAGAGACACAGGTATGCTGACAGACAGAGATGTATGCAGAGAGACCACCATCAATAAAAGCCTGATTCTTTGAAAGTAATTACGTTTAATCTGGAATATTTATGGTTATTACTGTAAACCTTTAATGTAGTATGCGTATGAATTCTTTAATGATAAAAAAAAAGACTAATTACAAACTGAAAAATATATATATATGTTAGAAAAATTACAATGAAACATATTTTGGCCCTTGAAGTTGCGGTTACCTTTGAGGTTCCTTTTGTAGAACAGTAGAGTCCTGAGCGCCGCAGGAACATGTAAACTTTCTTCCATGACTTTCTACCCACCTCCTTCACATACAGGTACCCTTGGATCTCTGGACAGCTACTGGTCGCTAGGAAGCTCTGAAAGAGGGAGCAAGAAAGACATGGAGCAGGGGATCAGCACACAAAAGTTTGGATTTATTCACTCTATAATTTCCTCCATTTAAGAACCCTCTGCCTCAGGAGGGCAACGCTGGATCACATCTAAGTCAGCGTCACAGCCAGACACTGAAAGCTGTAGCAGACACCATCCGTAGAGGCATGACAGACGGGAGGCAATTGCTTTTTGTCAAAGAACACAGCATCATCTGGGCTTCTTGCATCAGTGAAAGACTGACAGCTCGTGGTTGAGATGGGTGGCAGCTTGAATTCTTACACACAGCGGTAGCGACCACGATAAGGGCAGACATTGTCTGAAAAATCAGGGCTGATATTGTCATGTGTATATACATACACATGCATAAATATGTACAGTATATGCATAATTTATGTATGTTTTAAGCAGGGCCTGTAATTCATTTCTGAAAACAAATGTATTGTCTATTTTTAACACAAAAAGGAAAACGATATATAAACACAAATTTTAATGCTATGCAATGTACCAAGACAAACACAGTAAATACACTGAATCAAAATAAAGTATATTTCTATTGGGAACCCTTAAAGCTTAAATTGTCTTGTGGATGTCTGAAGTATTTGGAGTTTGCAGTTTCCATGTTTCACAAAAATATCACACCATGAAGTGGCAGGTTAAGTTATTAGAGCTGATTTGGAATCTGTAGCTTGCGGCTGGAAGGTAAACTGTTCCAGAAGACTCTTCAATATTTAAAGCACGTTTCCCAGTGTTTTGGAAACATCCTACAATGGGCCTCATGCATGCGCATCTTCCGTGTGCAGAGCGCACGTTCACAACGTTCATTCAAAAAGTTTTTCATTTTGAGGCATTACACTCTGCTCTTTTGCATTGACATATGCTTCTTGCATAATGGCAAATATTGCAAACACCTGGCTGAGCTCGGGTCAGAAACCGTCTGGGTTTGGACAGCACTCTAATTGAGTGCAAAGATCTTGTGTTTAGAATAAGTCAAACACTGGGGATTCCTGACACAACTCAGGCTCACCACATCCCCATTCATTTATTGACTCTTCTATGTGGAGCATAACAGAGCATAACGTCTATATGATCAGCAGGGGAGTTAAAAGCTTTCTGTGAGTGGCAAGGATGAAGGGTTGGATACCACTTGTGGTTCTGTCTCTGACAGCTCCATTACTTGATACAGGAGAGAGCCAGACTGCATGTAAACCCTCCATCCATTAAGACCAAAGCACTTTAAGATCCCAAGAATCTTTTTGTCTGGTCTCCTCCCAGACCTTTTCTTTTCTTCACATCTTTTGTGAAATCAGTGTGTGGCCCGTGAGCGGTCTGTGAGGCAGAAAAGTAGAATGACACAAGTGTGTGAACTGCTAACATACGGTAGGTAGATGCTCTATTTCTGACTGCCTAGTTCCATCCATCACAAGTGTCGGGCCTGCGGTGCGTGTGCCGAGACAGTCATGTGTCAACAGGGGATCAACAGCAGTTATTACTGCAGGCGCTGATGAGACACACTGTCTAAGGGTCAGAGGTGAGGTATGTCAGCTTGATTGTACAGTATGCAGCGGGTGCTGACTCTGGGGTAAATTAAGCAGTGTGCGTGTCAGGAAGAGGAGAGAGAATGAGAGACAGACACGTGACAAACGTGTGTGTGTGTGTGTGTGTGTGTGTGTGTGTGTGTGTGCGCGCTTGAGAGTGTGTGTGTTGTATGTACCTGAAGGAGCTGAGACGGTGGAATTGTACGACTGCTTTCCTGGCACCATGCGACCATGTGCTCCGGGAAAAATGTCTGGTGGAAGAAGAAGGTGGAGCGAGACGGAGGCAGACAGACAGAATATCAGCCACTGTGACAATAATTATAGGGTAGGGCAGAAAAAGAAACGTCACGCAAATCTCATTAGTACAGTCAGCTGTCATAATATTGCACGAGAATACAAAACAAAGAGAGACACTTTGTCGTAGAACATGTCTTTCATTCATCTCTGAAGCAAGTGGCCACTCTCTAGAGAAACTGACACCATTAAAATCTCGAACATCCCTTTTCATTTGACTGAACGCTCTAAAGAGACCACAGGGTGTAATACTGCTATCCTTGAAATAGCCACATCTTTAACAGTTGACTTCAAATTATCTAAAAAAGAATAGTGTGAGAAATGACAATGACAATAGAAAAACAAAATCCACGAGGAGCCGTTGCCGCAGGTGTATTGTGAACAGGCTATAGGTGTAACATATCCCAACAAGAGGACATCAGGAGTGACACTGCATGTTAAGAAATGTCGAAGAAAAAGCATTTACCAGGGGGTTTCTGAAGAATTCATATTTGGCATAGTTCTTCCTGAAGAGAAATCTACTGTCGCTGTTCATGGCGGCCTGGACCTGAACCACCAGCTCGTGGTCTTCTAGACAGCGCTCTAAGGTTGAGAGGAACGAGAACAACGAAGGAAGTTAGTATTTATTATTTAAACTATTTCATAATTTTCCTACAATTAGACTATATGTTAGTTAGTTACATGTCAGCGGTGTGAGATTATCTCACCTGTTCCACTGAAAATCCAAGCAGCATTGTCTTTAAGCACTAATTCTCTTTTGCCAATAACATCTTGCTCACACTCAGTTACACACATCCGCACCTGGGAACTGCCAACTTCAACTACACCCTAACACAGGTTTAAAGGATGTATATATGACCAGAGTGACCACACAATTCATTTCCCCATGAATTATTTTAGATATTGAATTCAACATTAAAAATAAAGTGGTATACAAAATGCTCTATAATCATTCTGGGTTTTATTTGACCTGTTCAGTGGTCTTAAAGGATGTTTAGAAATGCAGACTGGTTTCAATGGTGTGTGCTCAGCAAACGAGCTGTGACTGATGATCAGGCCAAGACCTTTCTCTTTCAACGTGAGTAAAAGACGATGTGATTCAAATAAAAGTGTGTCTTTGTATGGATGTGGTCAGAGGTCCTGGTGATTTTTATTCTGTGACTGTGATGACTCAGTCAATTCCAACAGCCTTACGGGTTCCCTCTGTCATGTCTTTAATAAAAGACATCCTTCCTTTCCCCAGTAGATTTAATTAAAACTTTGTAAATTAACTAACTTTTGCAATACCAGTGTTTGGTCTGATATCTCTTTTTGAAGTGAAATGAAGAACTTCAGAGAACTCCCACCGTACAGCTCTTTTTCACATCAGTATCTCATTTCATGTCTTCCCTCGTCCTCCCTCTTTACCCCCTCTGTCACAATCTCTAACACTGTCACGATTCTTCTTTTTCTTTCCATTTCCTCTTGTCGCCTGTTTGATGAGTCACTCATGTTCGTGACAGTGACTCACCCTGGCAACACTACCTCACTGTCCCAGAGTTGTTAACCTTTTCGGGAATGACAAGTAGAGGTCAATGTTACTTATCTCAAAGGGCCATTTCATCCCATGCAGCCGCTTACCAAGAGTGAGCAGCGCTGTACGGAAATAGGCCTCCCTATTCAAACACACTATTGTTCGCGTGCACACATGAAGTATCACGGCACATACATGTGCAGTGCCAACGTACAGTCTGTGCACACACACGAGCACGTACACACACAAGCAGGACTTTTACATACTGCCTCATCTCATTCTGCATAAAGCACGTCTTATATACTTCATATATATTCTTTGGAATTTTAAGTGATTGGCTAAAAACTGTATTTCTACATGTAGGCAATATTCATTTATATATTGGGCACTGGAAAGAATTTTTTATTATTATTATTTTGGGCTTTTTTGCCTTCATTTGATTGTGCAGCTGAATATAAACAGGAAAGGGGGATATACATATCTAAATTACTATGATGACTATAACAGATGGGGGATGAGGGATCAGAAATACCACTGAACCAAAATATTTCCCACCTTTTTTAACGCCAATTCTGATTAACATACATTTTGAAAGGTTTTTACATTATTTTGTTTTAGACACATCTACAAAAACACACACACACACACACACACACACACACTCAGTCAGACAGCTGCTGGTTCTGTAGTGGCAAATGCATAACCCTTCAATTTGAACAATCACCACGCTGCAACTTCATTACATCTCATTTACTGAAAATCCT
This sequence comes from Coreoperca whiteheadi, assembly GCA_011952105.1. Lineage (NCBI taxonomy): Eukaryota > Metazoa > Chordata > Actinopteri > Centrarchiformes > Sinipercidae > Coreoperca > Coreoperca whiteheadi. Next base: position 19,801,407 of record CM022486.1, on the reverse strand, counting down.
AAACATAAAATACGATAAGTAGTTATTCCAGACCTGAAAAGAATACGGTTGCAGTCAGGTGCGCGAGAATAGAAGAAGGGCTATAATAGAATAGAACAACTCGGAGCCAAAAATGATGTCATTTACAACAAGCCAACTTAACCGTATTTGGCAGCATCGTGTTGGCAGCACTGATGAGAAATGCAATCAGATCATGATGGATGGTGAAATATTAGGTTAGAGCTCTGGGACCTGTACTTTAAATAATGCAATATATTTTCTAAAAGTTTCCTCACATGACAGCATAACAGCCTGTATGTGGATGTTAAGACTAAATTTTGGCAAAACATAAACATATATTGACACAAGTTGTTAGTTAAAACAACAGAAAGGAAGAGTTTTTACATATATTTTTCACCATGTCTCTTTCTAGAGTATGTTTCACTACCAAGCACACTGCTCTATAGAGAACTACACCCCCTTCTCTCCCACATCTGTTAAACTGTACAGACATGAGCACAGAGCACAGGCTCAACTTGTCTTCCATAAGTGCTTTATAATCGCCCTCTCCTCAGGGGGAGGTTGGGTTTTCTAACATTCAGCTGGCCACAGCTTTTAAAACTTACTGTTATACTGCCAAGTCTAACACAAAATCACACTGACAGAAACACAAAGCTCTCGTCCTTCATAATGCAGCAACAAGTTAAACTTCCTTCATTAACCGCTGGAATAGAGCATCTTTTTCGACTATTGTTTTCTACTTTTTAGGCTTTTCCTTGTCATTTTAGGGCCACATTTGGTGTTCAAGAATATCAAAACAGTGAGCGTTCTGGTCTTGTAACCTTTAGTAAATGTGCCAAGTTCAGTGAGCAACACCTTCCCTCCACTTTCTCAAATTCCTCAAGCAATGTTTACTCCTAAATCTATGAAGAATCTACTGTATAACATGCTCCCTCTGACTGCTAATGGCCCGCCAACCAAAATACAACACTGTTATATCAAACTTAATCTTTTGCATAGAATACTAGTCCTCATTTCTGAGCAGGTCCAGGCATCATCATTTTGACCTTTTTACACTACATTAGGTGTCTGATGTATTCAGCGCTTCTATTTTCAGGAGAGTGGTGTCGGTGGTATCGCCACTCCTGGTCTAAAGAACCTTTAACGTGAAAAATAGCCTTTTAAACTCTTCGTCAATCATCTCCATCACTTCTCTGCCGTGTCATTTATAGAACTGGATCGATAACATTACACCGCCGCCGATACAGAGACGAACACAAGTCGGCAAAGGTATTGTTACAGTGTTCGTCAGTTACACATCTACATCTCCTAATCCATAACCTTCATTTATCACCTTCTCTTCTTCTCATCTGCTAGCTTCGACTTTGAGCCCTTCATGTAATCCCCCTTCGGTAACAAATTAAGGGAAAAAAACATCATCATGTGATCTTCTACATGACAATTATTCTTAAGAAGTAGTTTGAGGCCCAGAATAATCTTCGGTGGAACTGTCTTGGATCTTTGTCCATACCCAGCAGATTCCAAGCAGTCTAGTGACCTTAAATGACTCAGCCTGAGTTTTAAAATATCAGTGAAGGATGTGAAATACCAAATATGATGCGCTCTGTTGCTTTCCTCTGTCTTCTGCATAAACCATAAACCTTTCTCTCAACTACCAACAGCAAATTAAATTACTCTGTAATGCAAAAGTAACATTGCTGTAACATTTATCAATTGCTGTATTGGTTTAATTTTTGAGTTGGGACCAAAGATAAGTTCTGCTGGTTCCCCAAGAGATCCTTGAGTATTGGTAACACACTGAAGCTGGAATCTTCATCAGCCCCATATAACAGTCTCCTTGAACTGAATTGTTAGTAAGCAGAACAATAATTTAATTAATCTCAACACGCCTGTAACTAGCATCAGATTTTATGATGATGAGTTTAGGATTATTCATAATTTTAGACTCTTAAATCTGTCATCTAGCAGCAACTGTTCCATCTCTCATACAAATACTGTGTATACAACTCAGGTACGTTGAAAGTGCTTTTCTTTTTTATTAACTTTCAATTGTCTCCTCACTATTGACTCAGAAAATCATTTGCCTGTCAGTGTTAAATCAACTCTGACCTCATGTGCAATACATTGTCTACTTCCATCACTTTCTATTTGCACACATGCTGATCAATGTGTTTAACCTACATATTTCTCAGTGACAAGCAGCTCAATGTGTGTGCTCAATGTCTGTCACAGTTTTTCAGGAGATAAAATTGCCCTGCCTCTTCTGCATAATACTACACTGCTACAGCAACCTTTTACACAGCCACTGTGTTGTACTTGATTAGATCACTGGACATTATGGCTCACTGCATGCATATGATGTATAGTATGCACATGCACTCATGCTTGAATACATGCCTGCGTGAGACTATGCATCTGTCCAAGTATGCAAGCATGCATGCATGCATATATTTGAAAGCACCTGTGTATGTCACTGATTGTATTGAATGTCTCAACCCACCCAAAGGTCCATGAGTTTCTGTGTGGGCAAGTGAGTGTGTGTGAGTGTCTGTTCCTGTGTGCATTTCTGTGTATTTGAACAGTGTTCCGGGCCTGCAGGGCTCTGCTCCTTACCTAGCCCTAGCAGCGGGTGGTGTTCAACAAGTGCCCAACTGTTGTCGTCCACACAATGGCTTTTATAAACCAGGAGCTGGCACAGGTCTCTGGCTGTCATGTCGGCTGGGATCTCCACCACTTTACCCATGCCGTCTTCACTGAAGATCTTCACAATCTATGAGGAGAAAATATATTAGAGTTCAGTTATAATAAACCGAGAAAGCTGAGATAATGAAAGTACTTTGGTAAACTAGAGAATGAAGTGTTTCAATAAAGGAGACTGAAAAAAGGACAAAATGCTTGTAAACCAGTTAGAAGTCTGTCCTTAATATGATAAAATGAAGCAAAAGTTTAATAGACCTTGCCAATTGCAAAGGATACATAAAATGGCTGCTTAAATACACATTTTTATGCTAACCCCACAGAAAATACTAAGTTGTGATAAAGTCATTTAACACAAACCATTTTTTGAAACCTCAACCTAATAGGTGGGTGAAGCCAGCAATTTTCTTCAAACACTAGCATAGTATTAATCATATAGCGCCCCATACACTATAGCATACACAGGCTTGTAATTATAGAACACAATAGAAAAGAACAGACATTCAAAACTATGTAGCAATTGTGGTGTTAGAAATCACAGACAAGCATTTCTTATAGCAACTTGTTGGTGTAATATAGAAGCAAACATACTGTGGTGTATAACAAGCATCTGCTCTTGTGAACACAAAGCAGGACTGCCTACACCAAATGAATATAATACTGTAGCTTAAGGGGAAGTAAGCATGGTGTTGCCAATTATAGCTCATCAAGAAAATGTATGCAAGTATCAAAAGATAAGACATGGCCCTTCAATATGCTTCAAGCTGAACTTCACGAACACAAGACCTATGACTCTTTCCATAACATAATATGTTGAAATAGGGCCAGTAATAAGACTATGGAAATATGACATTTCAGAATGAAATGAAATGTTTTTTGTTGGATAATTTATCCTAATTTTCCAAATTCATGAACACCTGTTGTCATTTTGATTCCATTAATAATACTGACTCAAACAGGTATTCACATACATATTGAGCCGCTACTGATAGATCCAGTATAATGTATACTGTATAGCAACAGTGCACCAGGCACTGAGTAGGTCAAACTCCACTCTAAGATCTCGTATGTATAAGAGACATCCATTTACATCCAGATATTCTTGCATATCAGTATGTACTGTAGGTAAGCTTGTGAGATACTTGTTAGAGATGAACAAAAAGTCCAGGAAATACAACTTCCATCCCAATTGTGGTAAATACTCCAAACATTTACTTCACTGAGTGTCCACAGGTTGGCTTTTCAGAAGGAATCCATGCAGTCACATTCACAGGATACACATATAATGGCCCACAGAGGAAAGTAGAGCAGCCTACTTAACCTGCAGAGGAATCCAGCCTACTAAGCCTGCACATGTCATGTATGCACACTTCCAACATAATATGGCATGACAAAGAAATTCTGTACCCTTCTTGAGCAAAGATGCACTTATAGCATCACAGTTTGCACAAACCAGGCCTGAGACGCTTTATCTATCCAAAAGGCTCAAGAAGAAAACCAAGGGGAGCCTCAGTCATTTGAAGCTGCTGACGTATTTCACTCTCTCTTTTTTTATAGCTCTGCTCACATCTTGAGAAAGACAAATTGTCCTCAGCCTTTGAGGTATTTACATATTCCATGTCTAGCATCTGGTCAAGCATAGCAGTACTTTAAAGAGAAATGGTCTTAAAATGTTAAAAGAGAAGAAGGCGAAGAGAGGCAGAGACACATGAGGAGAGATAAGAGACACCGAAAGAGAGCGGTCTTACCTCCACGGCCCGCAATAGGCAGCAGTCCGGGGAACACGAAGGCATTTTTGGAGTGAGCCTGGCTCCCCACACACTCACTCACACACAGTCAATAAGACAGAAAACCTTGCTGTTCTGTCGCCCTGTCTCCTCCAGAAAGATAGATACAAATTTGAATGTCGACAGCTGACAGTTGCAGTTGTGCTACCTGTCACGTCTGGAGAGTAGTCCTTCAGTCTATGTAGGCCGCTGGGTCTGTCTTAAAAAAACAAAACTGTCTGACTTAAAAACCAGCGTCTGTACAGCTCACAGACACAGAGACAGTCAGTGCTCAGATGGCAGCAGGTACAGTACAGTGCTTCCAGTGCCGGGTTGAGTCTGACAACTATCTTTCTTTTCCTCCCTCTCTCTCGCTCTCCCCCTCACAACGGTTTACAGCCTCAGCCACAGGCTCCGAGGCACACTGAATCAAACCACACGCTCACGAACCAATCATAAGGCTGCAGCAGGCTGATGTAATCATTCCCACACAGACCCAAGCGCGCACACGCACAGACAGACACTCTCTGAGAGGCATACACACTCCAGTAGACACACAGTCATGCACAGATACAGCCAACTTTTTCAGACCTCTTGCAAGCTCTCTGCTTCAGTTCCTTTTCAGAGCTCGAAGCGAAAGGGTTCATTTGAGAAGGGTGTGGAGCTGTGAGGAGGAGGATCAGCAGGGAGGAAGAGGAAGAAAGGCTAAAGGAAGGTGTAAAAAAGTTTGTCTCCAAATTTTCAGAAGTTTTCAAGTGAGGGCTTGTATGTTTTTCTCTGCTTCTTTGCCACTCTTTTCCTCTGCCTCCCTCCTTCCCTTGTCTCCTCCCTCCCTGTGGCTTAATTTTGAACTCCCCAGTCAGATCTCCCTGCCTCTTACAGCAGTATCAAGACTCATTACAGAGCAAATGAAATGAAACAAACCTAGAGCAGCACTTGCGCACTCCGACCTTCTCCTCCCCTGGTGGCCAGCTTCATGCCAACATTCTTTCTCCTTAGAGAACAAAAAACCTGGAGACTTTTGCACACACATGCACAAGCACACACAGCCCCCCACCCCTCCTTTTAACTCCGATATTTAATACGACATCAGACAGACAAAAGCCTTGACACACCCCGTCTGGGAGAGGCGAGAACAGCTTTACGTTGTCCTTGAAGCAACTTCTCTACTTTTTTCAGGGGAAGGGAGGGGGGGGTGTGTGTGTTTGTACATGTGTGGGTGAGGTGTAATCCAGGAATAAGCGCAGTTCCACAGAAGGAAGGAGGAAATAGTGGTAAAAGTGGTACCATTCAGAGATACAACTTAATTTACTATAGCGGGAAACTTTGGCGAGGGAGGGAAAGAGGGAGTCTTGTTGCTGGGGGAGGGGAGAGAGAGAAAAGTGTGTCCATGTGTATGTGTGTGTGTGGGTAGGGAGAAAGAGGAGACAGACAGATGTGAGAAGTGAAGGGAAAAAGAGTGGGAAGCAGAGGGAAGTGAGAGAGAGAGAGAGAGAGAGAGAGAGAGAGACTGTCTGGTGACACACCACAGCAGAATGTGTAGTATGAATGCTTCCTACTGTTAACTACATATCTAGCCTGCACAGCTGCCTGTCTCTCACACCCACCCCCTTCGTGCAACTACACTCACACAGACCAAGAAACACACCCTCATCTACCTCATCTACGTCATAGTTAGTCAGCCAGAGGGGAAAGCCCCAAGAAGGCTACACACATCACAAATGCTGCAATACAGGTATTTACATACAGTGCTGTAATTGCTGTGCTGCAAATCAGTCCATTAACCTCAAACCTTTCCTTGAAATAGAATAGGTAGAAAATGGTTAGAAAGTTTTGGAGATATGGGCTACCTGTTGCCACAGCTTGGATGTTTAGAAGACAGGAATGATTAAAAAAACAAAAAAAACATGGTTCCTGTCATAGTCGTGGCCATTGGTGAAAATAAGTCAACACACCTTGTGTGACCTGGCCTGGCTTTGATATGAAAGGTTCAACATGGGTTTCTAGTCAACATAATTAACTATAGCATTATCATAATACCATCAAGTCCAAAGTCAAGTTTCAAGCCCTAAAGGTTTTTTCAACTCGTGAACAAGACGTGTTATTAACCAAGTCTAATGCCAATCCATAAGATAGATACCAGACTGAGGCATAGTTTGGTAGTATGTCAATATAACCATTTTGCTGGTACACAGGGGACATATGGGTAAAAGACCCAGGTTCATATGTAGTGGCAGTACTTGTAGCTTGGTTGTGCACTCCACTGAACTCAGCGGGTTTGCAGGTGGGTGCAGCCAGTGAGGGGTTCATGATCTTGTCACTGTAATAGAAACTCTTACTGGTTAATCAGAGTGATTCAGCTAATAGGGGTGGGATCTGGGGGACAGAGCTGAACCTGAACCTTCGGTCACATTATGCCCTCCCAGACAACCTCACTGGAGCAGGGACAAAGATGGCAAAGTGCAGGGAGAGTTGACAATTCCAGAATTTAAGAAACCGGGGAAATAATAAAGAAAAAAATACTAATTATATAAATATATATGAAAAGAGTCATCCCACCTGTCTGCCAAGCTCAATCTCCAGTACACAACACAATACTGCAAACACTACAATCATATTTGATACACAGCATTAAGCTAAGTCTTGTTTAATTATATGGTTTATAGTTATAGTTTTCAACCTGGACTTATGTGAACAGGGATATGTAGGTGAAAAAATGGTGACAAGGGCTCAGAAGTACCTTCCAAAATACAGTGCATTTAAACAGTATGTGAGTTTCTGTAGGGATCTATTTAACTCCACCGAAGCTGAAAATCAAATATCACTGCGACATGGAATAACATAATGCACAAGGCAAGAGATGTCCTCACAAGTATGGTGATAAGAAACACAAGGAGGCTTGGTTGGTGGAGGGAGATATCAGGACAAACAGTAGGGAGCTGGTAGCCATAAGCATTGAAAATAATAATTCAGCAAGAGCTGAATGAATCATCAGACAAGTGCCTCCCTGTCACAATATAAAGCCCGCCTCATTGACTTCTTTGACTTTGACTGGTGATGGTAAATGGAGTGTACTTGTAAAGTACCTTTCTAGTCTTCCAAACACTCACAGCACTTTACACTACATGTCATTTACATTATATTCATACACTGATGGCAGGTGCCAACTGCTCATCAGAACAAAGCAACTAATCATTCACACTTCAGTATCTTTCCCAGTGACACTTCGACAGCTGGGATCGAACCACCTATTAGTGGACAACCCGCTCTACCTCTAGGCCACAGCTGCCCCTATAGTCAGATGATACCGATCAGGTGGGAGTGTGCGTGACTTCAAAGCTCGACCTGAACTAACGCAATGCTCCATTTATTGTTGTCCTTCACAGGCTGCCTTTACAGGCAAACAAATCAAATGAACAAATGTAGAATCATTTTGGCAAGAGCTGATCCTTCATTAGCTGTGGAATTTTAATCTTGCAGTACAGCAATACAAATGAGAATGAGAAAGAAAAGCAGACCGAGATGACAGCGGAGTGACACGTTTCAACTGACCTACTCTACTTCTTGGTCTTTTTCTTAAAGGCAAAGAATTGACATGTGGGCAAAAAAGGAAGTACGCATAGGTGAGAAAGAAAGTAAGAGAAAAAAAAAAATCTTCTAATGCTTTTAACTATGTCCTCATTTAGACCGAGGACACAGCCTCTCAACCTCTCTGATGACTCAGGTCTGATAACTGCCCTGTGATGTAATCCCCCGGGGAGAGACTGAGAGCTTCAGGCAACACACAAACACACAAACGCACACATTTACACACACTCCATCAGACACACAGGCACCAAGACGTGCTCACTTACACATCCACATCCTGAGATACACATACACAGACACACTATGCTAAGCACATACAACTCGTACATTTTGTGTATATTAAGAGTTTCTGCATGCATAGGAATATACATGCACGCGCACACACACACAAAGACACAGCTAGAGAGAAACTAGACAGGGGCAAACAGACAAAGAGAAAGTAAACTGTACTGTATGAGACAGTGCTTTGTGCAAACTAATGTATGTAAGCGTGTGTGTGCACGGCCAGCAGCTCACACACATACACGCATCCACCTCTTTGAGAATTGCTTGCTGATCTATAAATAGTTCTACCGGTATTACATACACATTACATCAGATAGGAGTTACTGTGGCAGATTACAATTCTAAAAGACTACCTGCACATACATAAGGATCCATTACATGTGGCGAATGTTGTGAAGTGGTTGAAAAAGGCAGGCAGCCTGGATAACATTTCTATAAGGAAGAGTAAAGTCAGTGTTGTTGTTTTTTGACAGTGTATAATCCACCTAAACATTCATATGCAAATTCAGTCTCGAAGTCAACTCCCATGTCAACTCTTCCTGGAATATCGAAGCAACAGGGGAATTCTTTCCGATTAAGACACACAGGGACTTTCTTGCCCTGAATTGAGCCTTCAGGCTGTGTATAATTATGGCCTTCCCCAACCTTAACCACAGCCCTTAAACTGACCTTAACCATCTATAATCTCAACATCCGATTGGCTAAACTTGTTGGTAGCAGTATGCACAATATTTAGAGCAAAAAATATTCACTGACTGTATTCTAGAATCCCATACCGTGCACTGTGCAATACTTGTGACCAATTTATCCAGAGGTTAGTAATAAAATAATGATTTAAAGAGAGGAAATTTACCAATGCAATCGCCTAGGTATGATAATGGCTTATGGCAGTTTTGAGATTTATTTATGACAATATTACATGAAAATGAATGATCCCTGGAAAGAAACTGGATTGAAGAGCAAGCAAAGTAAATTATATAGTGTTTACGATATAAAAACAGAGAAAATTGAGGGTATGAAACATTACATTGCTGATTATTACAACCACGTTAGAAAAAGCTATAAGCTATAATTTCTTTGTATGGAAACATTCCCAGTTGTGTGCAAAGTAGGAAAACTACATAAACTTGTAATTTCTTCCTTCCTTTTTTTGTTTACAGTGAAATCCAATGTAGGATTTCCAAGGATTCACAGTTTAATTGCACACTTATTTACCTGTCTTCTGTATAGAAACATACAAGGTTCTGGATGTTTTTTTGATCAATCTTGCCAAGACAAACCCCTCCATTGTCAACATTTAGCTATATCTGCTGTGTCTCTGTCTTACAAACCCCCGATACGCGTTGCCAAAAAAGAACTGTAGCCATTGATAAGCAGATTTGGCTCACACAACCCACCCCAGCTCCATATTCCCATTAACAAGTATCCTCTATAAAGCCCCTCTGACTGTAATGTGGTGCTGTGTGTGGTCTGGGACGCCCCTGGAAAGTGACGTCTGGATGATGAGATGGAGACACAAAAACCTGAATGGGCCTCAGACAATTGGCCGTACCCGCTCAGCGCCTGTAGTCAGCAGTCGTGGGAGGCACTAGCCAAGAAAACTCTGCTGACTCATGAGGAAGGGACGGTGAACTGTCCCTTGTCATCCAATTACCGTGTCAAATTAAGACCCAAGACATAGAGGCCTATATGGGCTCAGCGAAGCAAAAGAAGACAGAAAGTGATTAAGGGTACAGAGGGAGGGAAGAAGGAAAAGGGAGGAAGGAAAGGAGGGGGGAGGAGAGAGGGATGGTATAGAGCGAAAGAGAGAGAGAGAGAGAGAGAGAGATATATGGAGAGAAACAAAAGGAGGAAAAGACTCCCAGTGCACGCTGACAATACAAAGTCATGCACGGTGGAAGGCTGCCATCTCTGCCACTGTGCAGCCATGCATCAGACCATACACTGTATATTGGGTAGTTAGTTAGCCCACAGAGCCTGCTCTGTCTGTAAATAATGGAGTCTTAACACCCACTGAGGCTCACAAAATTGAAGGTTTGAAGATTTTGGAGCTGAGCTGGGTCAAAATTTGGACAAGCCATAAAAAATATTCTCTCTATATATAAAGTACACAGTACATCTATCACAACAGGCAAATATTACAAATCTAAAGGTAGAGGTGAGGTAAAATGTCTATTTATATTTAACAGGGATTGCAGTGTGAATTGGGTTTCTTGGAAAATTTAAAATTAAACAAAAGAGTTGCGATGTGTGTAACTAATATCAAGTACACAAATAAACTGCACACCCAAATCAGAAAGCTGTAATGTTTTCAGTTCCTAGGTTTCTGCTGGTGATAAACTGACACACCTGGGTAGGTGAAAATCTCAACCCTAAAGTGACAATTGCACATGGAAGAGGGCACAGACAAAACATCTGTGTCTTTTACTTGTCTATGCATATTTGAAAGTGGAAACATATCCTTGTTTACTGCACATGCACAGTGTATGGCAACACACTTCCTAAAGGCCATGTGGACAGGCTTGTGATGATGCAAGAACAGTCTCTCCAATATTTACTGCGACTACCTGCTGAGAAACAGCCCGCATGGAGCCAAATATTTTACCAACGGGAGTAAAAGTGGGGGTGGATGCTTAATTGTGCACCAGGGCTGATTGCCAGCTAACCCCAGGCAGCAAATGTCCTTTCAGACCAGTGCTGATTTGGAGCCATTGTCCAATTACAGCAGGAGGGCAAGTAGATGGGGCAGGGGAATTGTGATTGGAGAAACAAAGAATGACATCATTGGCATGATTTTGGCAATACACTGGAAATAGCCAACTGGTTGTTTGCAGTTGTAAGCAGTGGCGTTGTTGTACGGTGGCCTCAGGACAAGTTTAGACTAACAAGCTATATTTACATTTTGCACATTTGATAAAACTTTCAAATTCCAGCTGGTAGAAACAGCAGAAAATAAACGTTTCTAGTGGTAATACTTCTGTGATGGAATAATCAGAAAACTATAGGAAAGATACTGAATAATAGCAATAAATAATAATAAATAATAAAAGTACAGTAAAGCTGCCAGCAGCGATGAACCTGACAGCACGTTAGGGCACGCTGCACCCGCGGAGGTGTTGCCGGAGGTCGAACGACGCATCACTAAATTTTCATGCATTTTGAACACTGCACGAAGGAGTTAAATGTCACTTCCCTGAGAACTTACTATGTGGTGCAGGGCAACACCCCCTAATTATATGTCATACTCCAGTATATCAAGTATATCTAGTACTTCTTGTGTGCACTGACGTGATAGTGAGCTGCTGATACAAAGAGTTTCCCCTCAGGGATTAATAAAGTATTTCTGATTCTGATTCTGATTCTGAAGTGTGGACCACACCATGAAAATAATCAAATAATGATTCCTATTGCCAGTAGGTGACGCAATAAGTAGAAGTCCTAACTGGCATGTAGATCTCCTCAGGCTGGGACTCTTATCAAACATGTGAATTTCAATGCATACTCAAGTTACAAAAACATCGTGTTTAATGGCAAATAATGCGTTGCCAGGGCAACAATGTTTGATGAAAACTTACAATCTTAGCTATTGAGCAACATCACGGTCTTGAAGTGGATCTGGTTAATCTTCTAGAGGTGGTTTGTACGAGTATAGGGAAGCTAACTTCCCGTTGCCAGTAGGTTAGGTGGCGCAACAATTATAATTTCTAATTGGCGTGTAGAAGTCCTCAGGTCACACTTAAGTTACAACAACTTCCTGTTTCACTGCAAATAATAAGTCACCACAACAACAGTGTTTGATGGAAACTCACAAATTTCACAATAAAGCATCACCAAGACTTGCTGAACACATTTGAGGTGGATCTGGTTAACCAGGAAGGATTAATTTGTAAGAGTACAGGGCCTGTACCTTCCTGTTGCCAGTAGGTGGTGCAATGATTATCACTGAATATTGGCATCTAGGTTTCTTCAGGCCTGCACTCTTACCCACAGTTTGGGCAGATTTGACCATGTAAGTAACAACAACTTCCTGTGTCATGGCGAAACATGGACATTCGACACTACAGACGACATGGACACGCTGTTCAACGAAAAGTCACAAGCTTCAAAATATAGCATCGTCTATCTGTTATAGCTTTTCTGCCCACATTTGTGGCGGATGTGGTCAACCTGCTAGAAGAAGTGTGTTCAAGTATAAAACGTGTAATTTCCTGTTGCTAGAAGGTGGCGCTATGACTATGACTGAATATTGACATGTAGATGTCTTCAGGGCAGGACTCTTTTCAAACATGTGACGTTTGGAGCAGATTTGAACAAGTACACTCTAGTTATAGCAACTCCCCGTTTCATGGTGAAACATCAAAGTTCAACACCACGCCACGGACACACCCTTCAACAAAAACTCATACTTAGCACAACTTTAAATGGTGAAGGTCTTTAGATGGCACTGCGAAAATTTGGAGTTGATATGACGAATTAAAGTACGTAACCTGTAAATGGTGAAAAAATGCCTTAAAGTGCACATTCAATTAAAAATGGTTGACTTCCTGTTGGGTTAGGATATTGCTCGAAGAGGTTTTTTTGTATGTCTTGGGGTGATACACACACCACCCACATTTTGTACATGTAGGAGCAGTGTAGGGGCTGCTTTTTTTAAATTTTGTAGGGGGCGCTATGTAGCCATTTTGCCACACCCATTCCCAAGACCCATAAAATACGTACATTTTCGCCACTTCTGTCATGTGTGCAAAGTTTCGAGTTTTCGAAAATGCGATTCATTTGGGAGAAGAATAATTCCTTGCATTTCAATAGGGACCTATCAGCGGTAGCTTCTCGGCCCCTAAACACGTAAAAGACAGAGAAAGAGCATCACAGGCAACTCCAAACAATCATTTCCCATTCAGAAGAATCACAGTGTGCCACAGTTCTGTACAAACTGTCCCCAATAACGGGGAGTTTTCTCTGGAAATTCCCAGATCACAGTGTCTGCTGTCTGTCACTCTCTCTCTGCTAACATTAATCCCAATACCAGCTCTTTGAGTCAGGTCACTTGTCTGTCTTTGTCTACAAATTTCTCTGAAGGGGGCCTGTAAGAAATCAAACTTGTTCCTCGATAACAAAACTTTGAAGACTGAAGCCCATAGCTACATTTGTAACGTCATTTGATTTCTCTCCTTCTTTTGTCTGTTGAGTGTATATTTTTTACTTTAAATAAAAGTGGCCTGTCCATCATCCTTAAGTATTCTGTCCAAAAAAACATATTACGACACTTGAAAAAAGCGTGACATTTCTTTTCTTTTGCCTTGTGTGCCTATTCTCTTTTGACTCAGCTGTTTACCTTGAGCTGTCTCTTTGACTTTTTGATTTCTGTAGTAATCTGATGAAATTGTTGCATAATACTGAAGCACTTTCAAAACGAATGAACACGTTCACAGTTAAGCACATAATAAACTGTTTCCTCTGGTATCTGCCAGAGGAGCAAAAGGCTACTGCCTATTGTAATAAATTACTATTTTCAAAACTTTTATAACAATAATAAATCAAATCATCATTGTTTTTAGCAGCTTTTCAGTTTCTCATTTTCTATTCTCCTTCTGCTTTTTCCACTTTCTTCCCTCCATTTCTGCCGTTTCACAGCAGCAGTTCAGAAATATGAGCTGTCCTACTTTCCCTAAGAGAGAGAGAGCGAGAGAAAGAGACGGAGGACAGAGGGAAGGCAGAGAGAGAGGGAGATGCAGTCTCCATGACCTACATGAGTCCAACAGCTCCGTTCAGATTTGGCCAGATGAAAAGCCTACAGGCAGCAACACATTGCTGTCTATGTGAAACACATGGACACGCACAAAACTAGCCACATGCGTATGCACCTGTATTCAGGCACATATGAGAGTGTTTGAGCACGCGAGTACACAAAAACACACACTCAAAATCGTGTGCTAAAAAAGGCCACCTTAATATTGTATCATCTTATGAGTAAAAGAGATTTTACATCAATATTGCTTTGCATAGTCAGTTCTGTAGTTTGCCCAGGCTATAAAAATGCACAAGGACACACATTTGATACTAAAATATAGAGACAGAGACAGAGGAGAGCGCAAACACTATCAGGGATTCCCATTAGCTCCAGGAGTAATGGGATCTTGCCCTATTAGCTGGGTGAAAGTTGTGGCTTCTAATCTTACACCGCCTTCCTTCTGGGACAAGGAGTGAGGGGTGAACCATTAAAGGTGCATCATCCACAGCGCCTGGGTGGTCCAGGGATGTTCCCATGGAAAGAAATTAATTTAATTAAATTCAATACAGAAATAAACTAAGTAGAGAATGAATTATGAACTACTTTCTAATATTTAAAGCTTGTGGTTTCCCACCATTACTGCAATGAACAATTCAAAATGCTCTGAATAGCCTAGTTAATCTATCACTAAAAAGAAATATCTTTGATGACCCAATTTAATGCTGGGGTAAAACGGACCTAATGTACATTCATATCTACTGTATCTGTCAGCCAGTCTGCCTGCATTGCTTTATTGATTGGCTGGCATTAATTAGGCTACTTTAGGACTCTACCTGCGCTTGCTTTCCTGTGAGCTTTAAGATGATAATACTCCAAAACAAAGTTGAAATTGCAGTTTCCACGCAGGCAAAATGGGCACTTTGAGATCAGAAATGTTGTATTTACTTTAGTCACCATGTGAGTTGTGCACAAACTGTCAACTGCCTCTTGAAAATAGTCAACAAAGCCATGATTGTGGTTTTTAGATATTGTTATACTGTTTTATTGTAGCACTATGTTCGGGAGTAGATAGATTTATTTTTCAGCCTACAGCTAAAGTAACTTTCTGATGCTTGTTAGAAATCAACTGTTGCTAAGTATGGCAGTCTATGTTTTTATGCATACTCACTACAGCTGGAATGTATTTTAGACTTTTGTGTATACACTGCGGCTTTTTCATTGACTCAGGGCTATCATGTGGTGTTCAGCGTAGGCAGTGGATGTTTAGCTGCAGCTGGCTTAATGGTTGCAGTGACACTGACCTATTTTTACTGGAAGCGTGTAAATTAATTTAGCATGTCTAACGATTTGCATAAGGGGGATACTTCTAAAAGAGTCAGCCACAAAATAAGTTCCTCTAAGACAATCTTGATTTTGGTTGGACTTAAGTATTTGTGATAGTGTCTAGCTCATGTTACATTTTCTAAGCTAAACCCTTGGTAATACACTTATGCACAAACAAAATTTCACATAACCACAAGGGTCCTTATGCACGAGCTATGAGATGTTGATCTATACCCAAGAGGCTTTGTCCAGTGCCAATTTTAAAGTCTTATTTATTTAACCTGTGCCATTACTCAGACTAATCATGCCAGCCTACCTTTTAATTCAACAATAGGCCATGTGTATGTGAGTGCCTGTTTGTGCGTGTGTGTGGCAGTAGCAGGTCGAGGCATGTTTCCATTTAGCAGCTGGGGATAAATGCCCTGACAGATGAGATGTTCCAGACTCATCCACAACCTGCCTGGCTTTGCTCCAGGTAGAATTTGTTCAGCAGCAGCCGAACAATTTGCATTTCACAGCACTGTATGCTGCAAATCCACTCAGGTCACTCAATGCAATTTTCGTATTTGTCTGTTGTGAGTGTGTCTCCGAGAAAGCGAAAGAGAGCAGAGACATGTATACTGACAAAGGGTTACTGTACTGCCTGCATGCTCTCTTTACCTCTGCCACAAAGAGCATCAGATAACATGCAAGTGTGTGTGTGTGTGTGTGTGTGTGTGTGTGTGCGTGCCTTGGCCTCAGAGACTAGATGTAATGTTAGGAATAATGAGGCCAGCAGGCAGGCATGCATCAAATATACACACATGGATGCACGCACGCATAAGCTCAATAAAACATCCAGTTTGAGCACATTATTTATATTTACATCAGTTACAAATAATCACAAAGACATAAACAATCCAAGCGGCATAAACAGTACAAATCACACATATGCACACGCACACCACAAACATATAAACGCGACTAGCCGGTGATTACACAATACAACAAGTGTCTGTATGTATGTGTGTGTTCCGTATTTCACTTTAAGATCCATTTAAAAGCAAGCTGGCTGCTAGAAGAGCGAGCCAGCCGATTTCTGGCGCTGTGTCACCTTTGATCTCCGCACAGTGCAGCCTGCAGAACACATCAGCGCTACAATGAGAAGCAGAACACACGCACACACACACACACACACACACATAAACATTCTGCCTAACACGCACACAGATGTACACACATAAGTATCCCTGCTTGTAAAGACAAATATACATACATTAGGCGCGCACACACACACACACACACACACACACACACACACACACAATACACAAAGCCAAACCTCCTCACAAACACAAATGCACACACTCATGCACGCGCCCACAAACGTTCCCACACATGGAGACCAACAGTTTGGGCATCGACAGCATTCCATTCTACTTTTCCGTTTACAGTGGAAAAATTTACCCTTTGACCCTGAGTATTTCCAACTTTTAGGAAGGAGTCAGCCAACAGAGTGAGAGAAGGGATGGATCAATGCCCATCATTTATATACCGGGTGTTTCCAGTTTAAATTCTATTAACTTTTTTTCCATCTACTAGAATGCCTGCTTCAAGTATTTATTGTGGTAAACGGACATCACTTCCCAATGAAGTGACTTCCAAGCTGCACTAATCAATATTTTCATATTCAAATTAACAATGAATCAAATGACCATGTGTAATGGGAAATGTGGCGCTCGTGGTGACAAACCCAATAATCACCAAACTCCGCATTAACCCTCAGCTCTATGGACACCTTAGCGTCTGTCAGCTAATTGTTTTGCTTTTATGGCCCACAACTTTACTGTTTTGGATCACTCATACAGCTCTCGTTTTCAGGTCTGCAGCAGGCATCTGTTCAGCAAAAGAATTAAAAACCCACTGTACCCTACCTGCCCAGCACCATATGCCAGACAGACAAGGTTAGCCTCTAGCTGGTGAACACAGTGGGTAGAGACCAAACCAGAGCTAAAGAAGGCATGAATATTGGACTTACATTAATCACGTGGACACAAACACAATGCCAGATTATTGTTAATGTGCTCTGTGTCCACGGGTCCTCTGATGTGTAACTACGCAACTGTTTGCTAACCTGTTCACCATATCAACTTTATAAGGGGATAATATGTCAGTGTTGTAAAGAAAGCTTTGGTGTGTGTATGTGGAACTCTTGTGCAATAGTGAATAGGGCTAATCATGCTAACTACACAATTCCTCAAACTTTTCCACACAATACAGAAACATACATAGACTGGGAATATGTTATAAAAAACATTCCCTCGTAACATTTTGGCTACTTTTTACTTTACAGCCTTCTTTCAGTTGCTGGGGTGGACTGGCATTATGAGTGAGTGTATCCAACATTCATATTCTGCAGCATATCAGAAGTAAAGATAATGATATTTTAGAGTCTTTTCAGCAGCTTGTACGATGCTGAGATGCAAAGAGAGACAGTATGCTGTCTCATTACTGCATCACACCTGTCTTATTACATCTTTCTGCTGTATAGAATGAATACAAGCTGATAGGGCTATTTATTATACTTGATTTACTACATTTTCAGTCATACAGAATCCTTAGATTTGATTTATCTAAACCAGGTCGCATGATTTCCTCAAGCTGATTTGGAGGCGGCTAACATCATGAGCTCATAATTTAAATTATACTTCAGTACAGTACACTTGATACTGGCAGCATTCACAAAACGCTTTTTTGATAAGTAGGTGTCACAGCTTTGATGTCGGGCTGATTCAACTAGAGGCAAAGTCATGCAGAGAGAGAGAGAGAGGTGAGGAAAAGTGAGATGAGGTGGAAAAGTGATCAGCATCACCATCATTAGGCAAATGTTAATGATCCCTTCAGGGATACTGTGGCTCAGCAGATTCCAAGAATACAATTCAGATGAGAAATAGACAGAAAAGGTTACTAAGGAAAACACAACAAGTAATCTCACCTGGTGAATATAATGAATATCATACAGAAAATGAAGAGAAATGTATTACAGCTGTTCCCATTATAGCAAAACAAATGTCTTCCACATATTTATATTACGCAATTACAGATAACAAGTATGTGCAGCATATAGATTTAATTTTTACCATTAAAATGATGGAAGCAACACACATAAATCATTGCAAATATGCAGTGTTAGTAGTATCAACACTCACAATGTACAAATTGCATCCGGATTATGTGTTGCACGTACACCTCTTCTCTGTGAAAGTTGCTTCTATCGCTAAATCTAATACTACAAATAGGTGCAATATTTGCATAACCCTGAACATTTTTACATACTGCACATAGCTGTCCCCAACTTAAGAATATGTTAGAAAGCGTGAAGAGATGCTAGACAGATTGCTACCAAGTCAGCTTGAACCTGCATGACATAGAAAGCAGTAGCATTATTTTTTGTCAGACTTGTGCAACTAGACAACGGCGCTGGCACTGAGCATGCAGCCCATTTGCTGACATTATTAGTGCCAACCCAATCTCCACCACTTGTCTGGCACCATGTGCTATTTTAGGCTGCTTACTTCATCATGTGTGAATAAGTATTCATCTAGTGAGCTAAATTGCTACATGACACACTGCACAGTACTCCTGGCTACCTAAGATCAACAGGAATTTTGGCTGGAACTACAAGTTTGGAGTGAGGACAAAAGGGTGGAGGGATGACGGGAGGAACACTTGTGACAGACAGAAAGATAAACACTGACATACAGTCCAAGAGACACAGAGATAGACAGACCAATCGAAAGATAATGAAACACAGACTAGAGAGGCAGAGACAGGGCGTGGGGATCCTGCCATATACCATAGAGCACAGTGAGCTTCAGGACATCCAGTCCAAGTACAGTAAATCCAGCAAAATCTGGCAACCCAGTGATCAAATCACTATTCCCACACTAGAATGACTGGGGCAGTTATGGGAACACAGTGTCCAAGTAGGTACATAACAGCGCTCTCTACTGCACTACTGAGGACAGACTTTCAAGCCCCTAGACTAAGATAATAATCAATACTAGCTAACTGCCTTGCATTCAAGGACTGTTATAGGTTTTTCCATTGCACAACATGGATTACACAGGCCAAGCGCTTAGTATTTTCTACTTTTTGGCAAGTTGACTATATATGGAAAGCTGTAGAAAGATGTAGTTTTAGCATTGCATAAAACACAGATTACGTTTGGAATAATCGTTAGCAGGAACAGGAAGTCCGATTTTTAAGGACATGTGCCCATCTGTGGACACTTTCACACATACCACACTGGACTGGTGCCACTGTTCATAGATGGCATCTTCCTAGTGCAATGCTCTTAACCATCCAAACTATCCAATGTATTCATTCTGATTTGGTCTGGTATGTTTCATTGATACTACACTGCAGAACAACACACACACACACCTGGTGTATACACATCAGAAAACTTCTGCAGCACCCCCCGGACAGTATGAACGACTACATTACTTTAACACTGCGCTGTATTTCTAATCCTTTCAAATTACTGAACATACTGTGTCTCTATTTCAGATTTTCCCCTTTAAGAAAATACAGCTGCAAAAAGCCAAACTGGAGAGAGGAGGGCTGACAGTGGGCAAATGGAGAAAGACAGGAGGGAGCGGAGAGTGGAGGAAAGTGAGGTAATTAGGAATCATATGGCCATGTCAAACAGCTTGCCCAGTGATTCCTGACAGCCCAGCACTGCGTCCTCATGCCTCCTGCACAGAGGCCAAGAAGTGAGGTAAGGAGGAACAGAAGGACAGAAGTACGAGAGTCTGTCAGAAAGCGCCCAGAGGTCGGAAAATTCAGTAAAATAAACAGAGAAACTTCTCACCAGCAGGCTGGCGGACTGGACTGAATGTTTGGAGGGCAGGGACTCGGTAGATGGAGACAGACTGACGAACAGATAAAAGTCTTGGAGAGTGGGCTGGGGGCAATAATTCACCTGCTCACCATCCCACTTGTCAAACCCTAATCACCCACTTCTCCACGGATCTGAACCACTCAAAGGAGGAAGATGTGTCTGGAAGAAAGCAGTGTTACCACACTGTTCCACATGCCTAAAAGCATGCGTGTGATGAGCCGGCTCCGCGGGAGGGTTTTTTCAGCGGAAAGGTGCTGAACTGAATTTCCACTGTAGAAAAACCACAATGAGACATACTTTCCATTGCCATCAACAATGGATAGACACTGCCAATGCTGTAAATAGTTTACAGAACTCACAAAGACAAACAGACACATGTGAGCACAAACACACATGCATCTAAAAAACAATACATCTATATGCAATGCATGAACGGATGCACAGCACACTTGCACAAGTTTACACGAGTGTGTTCACAGTGTGCGCACAGTAAACACACAAAAGGAATTAGATTTTCCATGGCTCTTTCTCAACTTTGCCTCTTCATTGCAAAAGGCGTCCATGTAAAACAAAACCAGTAAAAACGTTGGTTTAACTATAAAACATTTTATTTATTTTTTGACACTCCACCTGAATTCTTATTTTCTAATATGATTGTCAAATTGTAACTGCAACTGAACTTCATAAAATAATGGTCAAATCTATCTCATAAACAAATGTCTCATTTTATTTCTTTATCTTTATGAGTATAGGTTCACTTGAACAATTAGTTTGAGGTCTCCTCTATATGACCAAAAAGAAACCTGGAAACCATCTATTTAAATTTTACTAGTAGAACGATATATGGCAGATCTAGTAGCTTCAAACAGAGTTGAGTTACTCATAAAGGCAAAGTTGGTCAGAACTGTGTCCTTTTTGACTGATCTCCTAGTCATGCGTTTACAGATATTTAATAGTCTAATTACTGTGTGATAACAGAAATAATTTACCCTAACCTCCTCCAGTCGCCCACTCCACTCCCTATCCTATACTGCACTTTTAACAGGCTGACTGGGAATTCAAAAACCAACAACATTCCTGTCCCATGCAGGTCACCAAGTCTAATAAACTGGTCTCTGAATATTCACCAGACACGCCTGCTTTACTTATATGGAGCCAAAGTTATGTCACAGCTAGCAATTAAATGCAAAACTCATAACCACTTAGTGAGACATTAATCTTTGACCTATTTAGCGTATGAACCAAGATTTACCATGCAGTGTTGAATTCATGCCGCAGCTAGTATTTCAAGCCTACAGCATTCCCACAGATAAAGAAACAACTTTCCCACTTGAGAAGACTAGAATGAAATTTAACAGTTCAAGGTTTAGTCCAACACCAAATATTTAGAGCTTTATTTATATCACAGATGGTAATTCAAGTCCACAACTTCCCAACTCTTAAAGGATTTACTGGATACCGCAGGTTTATCAATTCATCAACTGATTTATGAGCTGATGTTTGAGAAAGCCGAGCAGGTCATATTAAACTCAAGACTTAACTGGAACTGCAGTGTATGATCTCGTACCATAAGAGCCATGACCAGAACAGGCCAGGATGACAGCCAGGGAGAGTATTTATGAGAAATAGTATGCCCTCACATTACTGTAAGCTGGTGTGTTACTGTAATCAGCATTGGCTGGCCCCATATGAAGATCATTAACAGTGACGATGGAGGGACTCCAAAAATAGACAGTCCAGTCTCTAAATCTTTGTCAACAAATTAAACAACAGACACAAATGCAAACAGGCTCACATTAATGCAGCCATGTGTGCAGGTACACACACACACACACACACACACACACACACACACACACACACACACACACACACACACACACACACACAGTCTCTGGTCCTCCGCTTGTCACCTCATTCTTTTTTTTCCTCCAATATAGCCACAAACCCTCTTGAGCACCCACATGCACTGTACAGTACACTTCTATCACATGCAGATGCACAGGCACATGTAGCGCAGGGAAAGGTCCTAAATGCTTATGTCCAAGACACAGCTGACCACTACATACAGCTGATTTACGATATTCAAATACTGCATCCTTCAAAAAAAGTAGCTTGAGTCACACACGTCTCCGTTATCAACATAAAAGTCGTTCAAAATCAGCTGATGGAAAAGCATCTGAGGTGGCCTCCCACTATGAAGACAATGTTTTATATCCAATGCAACCACACCAAATTATAATGCAGAGTAACATATGTTTTTGTACAGTTTTTAGTTTTTTTCATAATTCCTGAAAATTTTCTGGAAAGTTTCTACAGTGTGTCTTAGTGGGGTGTGACTTACATAATTGCCAGTGGAGGGTTCTCCAGGAGGTAGGGAGCCCGGACTGAGGACAGGGGAGCTTGCTGGACTGCAGAGCTCTGGGAAGGGGTTAGGGATGGCCGGGAGAGATGATGTCCTCAGCTGCTGCTCCTCCTCCTGCAACCTCCTGGACAATGGAAACAGGGAAAAGGAACAGTCACACTGTGGTCAACACTTTGTAGTATGACCTTGTGTTATAAATATAAAAAAAATAAGGTCGTGACCTGGAACAGCTCTCGAAAAAGTGAAATGGGAGAACTTTGAAATGAGAGCCGCTGACACATGTGAAATATGTGCGGGAGAATTAATAAAGCATTGTTGCACAGTATCCAGTCACATGTCTGTTTCAGTGTTCCAGCAAGTGGAAATCACAGACCCCTGCAGCCTGCTAGCTAATTGTCTGCAATATTTATCATGCATCAATATTGATTAACAACATCACTTTAAAGCAGTTTTTAAATTAGGCACATATAGTGTAAGCTTCTGGCCTGAAAGAGGAGTGATGATTTGACAGCTGATCACAAACTTTTCAGGATTCTGTCTTTCTTTCCTTTTTTCTTTTTTAATGGGCAGGTCAGTTTGTGAAATTCAAGCTAGGCAGCTATCTCAGAGATTCACTGTAGAATCACTTAGTCTCTCTCTCCATCAAACTCTGTCTCTTTGTAGAACCCAGTGAGTTCAAAAGGGAACGGGCCTTTTGATGTTGTGTTCCATCTGAGCTTGAGAACAGGGTTATCCAGGGGTCAGTCTGAATAATAAGAACTTCAGGGCCCCAGTCTGTGTGAGCGTGTGTGTGTGTTTGAGAGAGAGAGCGCATAAGACAGAATACTCCATTACCTGATCATCCCTCCTCTGTTTCTGTCATACACTCCAAAGGCGAATAATAGGAGCTGACACAAGCTCCGCTGCGAATGCGTTTGGGTGTACTGTATGTATACAACCACACTTCTGTTGCCTTAGTGTGTATGTGTGATTGAGCATACCCACTTTTTAATGCATACAATAACACCCTAAGGGATAATATGGGTTACTACTCTTCAAATTGAGAGAGACATTTGCACTTGGTACTAAAATAAATGAGAATTTTTACCTTTCTCCTCCTACTGGTGCAGTTTGAGACAAAGAGGGAGTGACAAGGAGGAACGGGTCATTCAAGGGCTACAGATAGGGAGCGGGGAGGAAACGTTATGCTTAATTATCGAGGGGGTGTGGAGGGATGACAGTGTACAGGGAGAGGCTTCTTTTCCAGTGTGGAGAGATAAAAAGAGGTTGGCGCTCTGCATCTGTGTGTGGCTACGCATATGTAAATGTATGAGGCTGGAAGGAGTTAGCTTAAAGCTTAGTGCCATATGTCTGTTGCCTGAGTGCATGTGTCTTTATGTGCCTGAGTGTGTGTGCACATGTACAATTGAAGTCTTATTTAATTTGTTCTCTGCTGGTGTGTGTGTGTATGTGTACGGTTATCAAATTTTTTTTTGTTTAGGGTCACCAATTCTGATGGCGCCTGAGATGTGTTTGATGTCACTGTAAAACACCTGATTATTGCACACATTTCACTGAGGGCCGGTTCATTCCAAATGTCCTTCAACCATGTGGTAAATACATTCAGTAAGGGTTTTTTGATTATTCAATCAATTGTTTAGTCTGTAAAATGTCAGGAAACAGTGGACATTTTCCAAAGGAAAATAGGATTGATCGATTATCAAAATAGTTTCAAAAGCAACACAAGTTGCATGAAACCATGTCCTTCTGTGTACAAGAAAATTAAGGTCTCGTTCAAGAGCATCAAAAACCAGATTCATAGGCTGAAGGACATCCCTTAAACCTCTGTGCCTAAACCTAAACCTGTTTCAGTCATATTAACGTCCATGTGGTAGCACCTCTGTGTTTTTCTATGATGCTGGTTATTTCACTGCCTACACCCTTTGAAGTTCACCCTCCCAACTCAGTATGTCAGTCTGCAGCCAAATATAAGTTTTTGTGCATTCAAATTGAAAGCTGTCTTTCATGCTAGTCTGCGCTCTCTAGGGTTCAGTTCCATTTCTTGCCCAGTGACTGCCACACAACCCATCCAACTATGAGCTGCTGAAGTGGACTAAGAAATATCGCAGTCTCAATTAAGAATCTGCATATACAGTGGAAACACCTACCTGACAGCGAGGATGTGCATGGGTTGTGACCGGCAGAGGCTGGTTTGGGGTGAGTCCGCGGATGACGAGGAGGACGGCTCCGGGGAGACGTGGCTTAGTGAGTGCAGGCCCTGCCGAGGCTGGTTGTGTTGCGTGTGATGATGGTGTGAGGACGAAGTCTGTCCATTGTGCAGTAGTGGGGTGGAATCATTCTGCTGACCACTGCATGTGGAGTACAGGCTCTCCAGCGAAGAGTTCATATCATTCACCAGGGCCTCTAAATCGACGTCATCCTCTAGAAGAGACACATACGAAGGAACACGTGCATTTTCAGAGAAACTGGTAGTGAAAATGTAAAACAAATCCCCCTAATAAGGAGTGCAAGAAATGCTTCTGTAAAGCAGATGAGAGAAGTAGAATTCAAAACTGTAGAGGACAAGTGGACAAAGAAGAGCGTGGAGCAGAACACACATCACTAAAGCTGGAAAGAAACCCAAACCCTAAATGCAACAAAACAAATAATAGAAACATTAAAGTCCTATAAGCCTGCTGCTTTGGTTACAAATAGCTGAGGCGCTCAAAAGAAGAGGTAATGTCCCTGGATATTGTTGGGACTTTCCCTTTTCTATTTCAGTTTCTCTATCATTTCATTGTGGCCAGGATTTGAACCCTTGACCTCACTTTGCACCACCTTAATTCTGAGGAATACTAAAGAGGGAAAAAAACACTGCCATGCACAAAACACAACACACACACACACACACTGGTAACCAGTTTTGCCAGAGTGCACAATCAGCAAGACTATCTTGACTACGTGCTGCCCTGTGAGGCAAATCTCCAGGGATAACAGGTACAAGCACAAACCTGCCCGAAACACTTTTCAACTCTTACCACTTGGGTTCACAGCAAAGGCATCGCACTGTAAGCATCTGCTCTAAATTCACCGCATGTATCAAACATTCTTCTTTTAAACGTCTTTAAAAGCAGGACATGGAAATGGAGGGGGAATCTATCCACAAAGCCCCTATGAAAACCTCTATGTGACTGAAATTCATTAAGTGAATTTAAGTGAGTCAAGGAGCATGTTGTGTCAAAGGTTGAGCTCAGTTGAAGGGAAGCTCTCTCTCTAATTGCCTCATGTTGTGAAGGTTTTATCATCTGGGTAAACTGGGTGCCTAACTTTGCTCTTTCTAAATTACAATCTGCAGTGGTGACTCATCTTATGGGTTATAATTCTTCATTATGAAAAAGAAATCTATCTCATGAATTCATCATCAAATCTCTGTATCCAGATCCCTCAACTGTACTCTAGGACAAGTAAGCCACTAGGGGGAGACATGCTCTACATGTACAGAGCAGGGGCTCTCAAATATATGGGTTCATGTGAGGGAACACCAAATCAGTAACAATGTTAATGTACATTTTGATTTGAAGTTTCAGTGTAATATATTTCTATTCTCCATTCCTACTTTGACTGTTGATTCTCTCAGCGGTTCTACATTGGAATTCGGTGGTATATAACCGCAATAGATCAATCATTTCAGCCTTGTGCAACAGTAACATTTAGACTCAGTCCTGTTATTTTTATTTCCCTTTTATTATGATACCAGAGATGCCCTCTTTTAGTTACTGTATTGCTTTTGTAATAACATTCTAAATGAGAAAGTCTCATTCTAAATGACTGAATGAGAAACTGATACAGGCTAACATTTTGTTAGCTCTACCCTCTTCAGCATATACAAAAAATCCAGCCACTGGTTCAAAAACAAATCTGTGCGAATGAATGAATGTAAGCATATTAAGCGCCCTACCTTAACTTTAATTATGCAGTCCTGCTGTCAGAACTCCAGGGTTTAAAATGTGCCATGTAATGTGTGACTCATGTAACTTCCCCACAGCTCAGGGTGCAAGACAGCTGACAGCTGGATCACGCCAGGTGGTGTGAGGTTCATGCCACTCTAAAGCACCTAAAAGTCCCACTGCTCAGCAGAAAGCTGACATTAGAAAACAGCAACTTGATTGATGTTACGTTTTAAAACCACTGGCTTCAAAGCGAGCCCCTCAGCCAAGCAAGGAATCTCTTTCCGGCACCAGTTTTTTGTTTTTGTCATAAAAAAAAATGTCCCAGAGGGAACAACAACAACAGCCACTGGCAGGCTATAAACATCCTCATCTCTGCATGCAGCAGCATGGCTTTGTCTCCAGCACGGATGCTAAAAGCTACCTACTAAAACTAAAGTGTTGCCATTGAGGAGCTTTTCCTGAAAACGTGTCAGGTAGTTCTGTCACAGGTGCCTGTGAATCACAGGTGGTTAATCTGTAGGTATTAATAGGGACAGGTAAGCTGGAGCAGCTACTTATAGATAACCTGGAGAGCTAAACAGCTATATACCACAGGACACAGGGTACATACCTACAATGCCATACACAGGGCTAAGGACTGAGCAACTTTACCTGCATTCAGCAGTGGTAATAAAAAATATTTATAAATATGACATTTTTTTTAGAACAACATAATCAAACAAATGGTTAACAAATGTTATGAGGGTAAACCAGAAACTACATCAAATGTGAGCAAAATTCCAAAAATGACTTTTACCCTGAACACGTCATCTGCTCATCATCCATCATTCTCACAAGGTGAGACATGTACCCTCAAGCTAGCGAGAGAAAATATGTTTCCTCATAAATCTGACCTAGTTTGGCCTCTGGAGGGGATTAGCAGAGTTGTTTGCATACAGAGAAACACAACCCACAAACTCACGCATGGATGTAGGAGATGTGCGTCATTATCAGTCATACGATCGCAATCACCTATACATGTCACAATCAGCACGCACGCACAGGATTTAAACCCATGAAGATTTAGAACAGGGAGCAAACTATGGCTGTTCTTTCTATGACAGGGAGTACAGAAAAATAGAAGTTATGCCAGATACTTAACCTTGGCAGGTACAAGAGACATAAACACGTTTCTTCTTGCCCACCAAAGTCAGCAGAGGAAATAACCACCTCCTTAACAAGTCCTTCCTCTTTAAAAATCCTTTATTTTAAGATGTGTGATTATTCTGAATCCTGTCATCTTAAAGACTGTGGATTAATATGGAGGTGGTTTAATGTTTGGTTAATACTGTGCTCTATGGGAACTACACTCTTTTTTTAATTGATTTTCAGCCTATTTATTCATCTTTAAGTCTATAAAGTGTCAGAAAAAGGAAAAAAATGCCAAGCATGGAGTCTTTATATGCTCGAATTGTCCGATAAGGGGTGCAAAACACGAACAAATTCAGTTTACTATAAAACAAAGAAAAGCAGTCAATTGTCACAACTGAGAAGTTGGAGCTCTTGAATGTTTGCCATTTTTCCTTGTAAAATGGCTTAAACACTTAACTGCTTATCAAAGTAATTGCCCGTTATTATTATGTCGATTTACTAGTCGACCAATTTTTTCAGGTCTAAACTTTACTGTTCGCACCATGTTTTTCAAAAATGTTGACTGTTCACCATATTTCAATAATGATATTGCATTATTTATAGACTAAATGAATGCTTCAACTGAGGTTTAACATGTAAGAGTGAAAATCAGTCCTCTATCTATCCTTCCATTGTTTTTTTTAGATTTTGGCCTAAACTGCAGAATCAGAATCAAATAGAAAACTGTGATGGGTCAAAGGATAACACTGAGATTTTTGTTCTCATTTCCTCATTGTTTCATCTCTCCCATGGCTTGAGCTTAATTAGTCTTCTTCTTCCTCTGACATGTTTAGCCCCCTTCCTCCTCGTCTAAGAACCTTTAAAAGGTGGGGTAAGTGATTCTAATACAATACACGTCTTTTTGTCAAATTCAGCTCATATCTCCTCACGGTCCGCTAGCTGTCCGTTCACTGTGTGCGCGGAAAAAAAAAATCCCACAACCTAGCTTAAGTTAGTTACATTACTTGCTGTGTCGTAGTTCGCTCTCTATCATGGTATTTGTCATGGTACTGGATTTCTCCAGAGTCGCATACCCCACCTTAAACACTTAAATTAGGGGTAAAAATAACCCAAGCTTCCTCTATTGTCTGAGCTACACTAAATACAGTATAAACCAACTGTAAAACTAGCCAAGTCTGGTAAGAATCTGCATGAAAGCTGATTTGAATGTTTCGGATCATTAGGGAGCGAGACATCGCCAAAACAAGACCATTGTGTTGATGTCAGATCCATATGGCTGCCGGTTTCTCCTTAACCCAGGAATGGAGTCTGTGCATTTTGTTATTCATTTTTGCTAGTTAAAAACAAAGAGGAGGGGCAACCCTCCTGTAGAAAAGGGGAATGTAAGGGGTGTACAGTACATCACTTGAACACACAAGGGGGATAAACAGCCTCTGAATACAAGCCCAGCAGAGGGGTTTCCATTCAAAGAGATCAGTGGGAGTATAGACAGAGCAAGTCTAAACTGTAAAGCGTGGCTCTGCACTGGGGACTACAATACCTCTGATGACAGTGCACACACTTACTAAGGGCCAAGCCTCCTGATGGGAGGGGGGGTTAGGGAGGGTTAGAGGGAAACAGGAGGAGCGGGGGAAGGAATGAAAATAGAGATGAACAGGAGGGAACAGAGGGAACAGAGAGATAGACTCTCACTTACGGGGAAACAGTGGAACAGGCACAGGGTGAAAGGGAGAGTGGGTTCACATGGGTTGAGGACAACCACGTGATAGTGGCATTTTGTTTCCCACAGCACACAGTATCACTTATAAAGTTGTTATTCTGTCATTCTCGCTACTATATCCTAACAATTTTTATATATATATATATATATATATATATATATATTAATTACACCCACAACCCTGATGAAGACATTTCATGGCGTGACAGGTAGCTGGTGCAGAAAGAAAGAAAGGAATAGTAAAACAGTTGAACGCAAACGTGAAGTGGAATGATGTGCGACCAAGCCCCGGCACAGCTTCCCGCTTTCTCTGAATCTCTCTCCCCAAACACATCTGTGACTGCACTAATCTGTCTATGTTCAAGAAGGTACTCAAAATGCGCCTTTTATGCTTGATTTAATGTCCCCTGCTAACTATTGTGCTTTTATTGTGCTCTCTGCTTTGAGTGTGTTTTTATTATTTATTATCTATAATACATTTACTTTGGGTATCTTGGAAAGCACTCTCTAAATATAATTTATCATTATTATCATTATTCTTATTATAATGATGTGCATGAATGAAAAAAGGTAAGTCCAAACTGAATAATGAGGCGACAAACATTTTGCCGTTACACATCAGCACATTTTATCACATCACCTTGGAATCTCCACATGCCCCACCCTTCCTTAACCCCCAGTTAAAGATCCCCGTTCTTTTCAGGAATGTGGTCCCGCGCTGTTTGTGAGTGAACGGGTGTGTCTGTACGCGGGTTTAAGAGAGACAGCGGTGGTCAAGCTACCTAGAGAGCGAATGAGGAGAGGGAGAGCCGGTAGCGAGAAAAGCCGGTGAAACAGAGAAATAAAAACGTTATTTTCTGATTGTTTCACGACGGTTACGTTCTAAAGCACAAATAAACATGGCCGCACACCGCTGCACAACCCTGCGGCTAAACGCCACAACGCCTAAATTGGTCTGAATACGGCCTGACATTGTTAGCTGACACCTCTCCATTGACTCCTGGACCAACAAAAGCTACAAACAACCAAAGACCGAATCAGAATCAGCTTTATTGCCAAGTAGGTTTACGAGGATTTGTTTTTGCTATTTTGTGTGAGAAACAATTGAATTTACAAACAAAACAACGCGCACCAAAACACAGAGGCAACCGACCGTGGCGCCATCTTGGATCATCTGAGCAGAGGAGTGCAAATGTGACCCTTATCACCCCACATATAGTAATACATAAATATATGTGTCGCCAGCACCACGCGGTCCTGTAGATTCATCCTCTACAACATCAGGAAAATCAGACCTTTCCTATCTGAGCAGTCTTCCCAAGTCCTAGTCCAGGCTCTTGTCTTGTCCAAACTGGACTATTGCAACGCGCCAATGGCTGGACTCCCTGCTTACACAACCAAACCTCTGCATATGATCCAGAACGCGGTGGCAAGAGTGGTTTTCAATGAACCGAAGAGAGCGCACGTAACTCAGCTCCGTGTTGTTGCCTGCAACAAGTTCAAAGCGATGCTCTTGGCTTACAAGACCACCACTGGTTCTGCACCATCATATCTTCGCTCGCTAATACAGACCTATGTTCCTGCCAGACCCCTGCGCTCTGCAAACAAACAACGTCTTGTGGTACCATGCCAAAAAGTAAAAAATCACTCTGTAGCCACCTTTAAAAAGCACCTGAAAACGCATCTCTTCCGTCAACACCTAACTGACCATCACTAACTTCTTCTTCCTTTCTACCTCTTATCGTAATACAAAATATGCTTTGTATACAGCTTTGTATACTGGGCTGGGCTTGAACAGACTAGTTTCTTATGCTTTTTGTTACCTTGTGTTGTTAAGATTGCTTCCATTGTCTTCCTTATATGTAAGTCGCTTTGGATAAAAGCGTCTGCTAAATGACTAAATGTGAATATATACAATTTTTGGCTGTGACATCATTAGTGGGTCTGCTACAGCATGGAACAGGATGTAACGTCTCGATATCTCTTTGCTAGTACATGAAATTCTGAGATATCAGCCGATGAATTTACTGAATAACCTTCATATAGCGAAATTCAAATAATCTTATCTTGCAGTTGTTCAAGTTTTTGGCACTACACTAAACTCATGACTGACTATACTGTCATCTTAAGTACTCAGTAACAAAGAAGCAAACCACATTTAAGCACCCCACTGACTCCCTTTTCCCCCCGTGTCTCTTTTCTCCAGGACACAACCTTGTTCGGACACCATGTTATCCCAGGGCACAATATGAAGTCCCAAAACTCAGAACTAAAAGATCACAGGTTCTTCACTGCTGCCGCTGCCTTCCTTATTCTGATTAAATAAATAAAATTAACTACTTCCTTTTCAGGGTATAATTTCTAATCATGAAAGCTGTCTTTACTTAAATATGCTTTACTGACAGAGTTAAAGTAGGGAGTTTTGCCAAAAACCTGTGCTGAGGGCAAGTTCTATAAGCATATAGACAATGAGCGCATCTATATGACTGAAGTCACTCCGGCGTGTGCCAGAGAAAAACAATAAAGAGGAGACAGAATTTGCACAGTGCAAGCCTGTGACATCGCATCAGTGAGAGACTGGACAGCACTCAACTAAGTGTCAAGGACAATGGCCTTGTCCTTTTTCTAGTTATTTAAAGAAAGACTGCAGACTTTGTAAAACACTTGACTTCACAGTAAAATATTAAGTGAATGGCACAATTTATATTTTACATGTTGGGAATATCATGTGGAGCAACTACTATTTCTGGACATCAAATATTGGCCTGCAAATACCCCAATAAGCAGCTCAACAGCATCTCATTCCTAACATATGAAATATTGGCAGGTCATGTTCCAACAAAGCCATACTGCTCCCTCCAAAATTAATAGGTTTATGACGGTTCGAGCTTTATAGCTAACGCAGCAAGTAGCTGGTGGCTCTATTATAGTCCTATAAGGATGAAAGAGTGGGTTTACTGGAAAACAAGTTTAATAACGTCAGCAAGGATTATCATCGCACTAATAACACCAGAGGTACTGGGGTTAAAATTCTAAATCTCTGCTCTAATAATATAGACTTTGCGCAGCATACATAATATAGCTTGTGAGACATGCTAAAGTGGCAAAAGTACTTGAAGTGGTAGCTTGCTGGCCATAATATGTGTGAGGCAGGGGAGAAGGCGATCTAAAAATCTAAATGGTCTACGCAAACCAGTGCTTATCAGAACTGATTAATGAAGGATTATCATAGATGTATTGGCCAAACAGGTACACGTGTACTTGATTACTATGTAAAGATGGTAAAGATTCAGGTGGAGGCAGGAAGTGGAAGGTAGAATGGACGAGTTAGAGCAAAGCCCGTACTGTGCTCGTTATTTACTCATTGTGTCGTCCCGGTCAACATGAGTGTGAAATCTGGAATTGCCCAATTCATTCTTAAATTATGGCTAAAACCTATTTAAAGGTCACAACGACTTTTGACTTTGAGTCAAAGGTGTTACCTACTCAGTGTCCAACCAACTGTGAAATATAGCCATCAATTCTTGAGTTATGGCCAAAAACAGGTTTTGTGCGGTCACAGTGATCTTGACCTTTTACAACCAAATTCTAATCAGTTCATCCTTGAGTCCAAGTGGACGTATGTGCCAAATTTGAAGAAATTCCTTCAAGGCTTTCCTGAGATGTAGCATTCACGAGAATGGGACAGACAGACGGACAACCTGAAGTGAAAACATAATGCCTCCGGCCACGGCTATTGCTGGCGCGGAGGCATAAAAAACCAGAGTCTCCATCCACAATATCATTATTCAGACAGTGTAAACAAAAATGTTCCGTAGTTAAAGTCATCGCCAGTCGTCTGCCTCTCCGGTCCTCCATCCCGGCTGATCCTGAAAAATGCCAATGTAATTTCTGCTCCATTTATTTCCCATGTCCTCGCAGACTCCCAGCCCTTACCTCCCATGCTGAGCCAATATTGTGCTTAAATCTCATGCTCCGATTGTCATGGATGAATCCTGTATGGCACAATTAGATAGACTGCGTAATTATAATGGCACCCTGTGTCCATGCAGATCACCGTTTGAACTGCTGAAATGTTTACAGCGGAAGAGACCCAAATATATATTATCCCCCTCGACCCACCCTCGGCCCAGTGGAGGATAATGAGCAGCAAGCCGCTCTTTACACTGTAACGAAACAAGGGAAACACACAGACAAACACAAAACCCTTAGTAGCAGTATGAGATTCCCAGGTCATTTCTATAATATTTTTTCATTCTCGTATGTATGAAAATAAACTAAGAATACAGAGCAAGCTTATGTTACACCAAGCCAATGTACAGCAAGTCCCACTAGAATGCAATATTATATGACAAGTCCCACTACGTATGTAAAATCATATGTAATTTGATGTCAGAGTATAAACAACCATGCTCTTCTGTGTCATACAACACCAATGTAACTCAAGAATATCTGACTAGTTTAGTGTTCAAGCATCAGCACACACACACACACACACACACACCTATTGGTGGTTAAAGACCAACCTTGCTGGTTCGGAGAACTCCGACTGGCTGATTGCTGGAAGCTCGGACCAATGAGGTCAGCTTGTCTGTGATTAGCTGACCGGTCTATGTTGTCCTGCTAAGGGAGAGAGAAGCAAAAAAAAAAAAAAAAGAACATTTTGTCACGCCACTGGTTTGTTCACTCAACCAACATTTATTTAAAAAAAAACAAAAAAACAGTATCTCTAAAACGTCAGCATTTCAGGAACTAAAACAGCAGCCAAATCTTGAAAAAATAAAACATTTTCAGTTTAACTAATTAGTTTTTAATTGGGTAAAAATAATCAAGTTCAAAGAGTTAAAATGTAGTTGTTGTTGTTAAAAGGGATGACATAGGCAACTAATGTAGGTGTCAAATGGCACAGTGGCAATCCACTAAATGACATTATAGTTTGGTTATACCTCGAGGACATGTACCAGCATTTTCGAGAGAAATGTTATGTTATGCTGAGATCATGGACCAGAGCGTCCCAGTAAGTGGTCACAAATTTCAATGACAATTAGTGAGATAATTTCACATCCAGACCAGAAAAAACAAAAGTACAGAAAGTGCTTAGCGTCTAACATAAAGATGTGTCAAAGTTGCTGAAGAAACAAAATATAGCACACAGAGATGAAAACAAGAGCTGCTGAGTACAAAGAAGAAAGATACCGCTTTGCCCACAATAATTCACCATGTGAAACACTGGCCTTCAAAAGGAGTATGGCATCAAAATGAAGGGTGGCAGCATGCAGTTTATCATTACATCATCCTAAAATTTTTATGTTATTATTTTTTTACATTTTTCGCCATTTGGAGCTAAAGCTACAACTACATTTAAATAGGTTTTATGAAATCAAAACGGATCAGCGAATAAGGTGCAATGAATTCCAAAAACTAAGATAACCTCTATTCTTTCTACACTGCTTGTGTGTAAACACTGCTACATCCCACAAACAGTGTGTGAACATGGCCAGGTGTTTAGCAGGGCACAGACGACCAGCAGTTTGAGATTCAATTTAACCACAAAGTCCTGGTTTTACTTTTCTTTCTCCATCAAAATTCCAGTCACTGTTCAATAAGAGAAATCGCCCCCAAAAAGTAAGTTTTACACACAAACACACACACACACACACACACACAAACAAGGCAAGGCAAAGTACAGCTACTGCTGTGTGTCTGTGTGTGTGTCTGTGTGTGTGTGTGTGTGTGTGTGTGCGTGTGTGTGTGTGTACAGACTGGCGTCCCACACAGGGCCTAACAGCAGGAGTGGGAACAGAACGTACTGGGGCGGATGTTCAGAAAAACATTGCTACTAACTCTCTTACACAGCCGACCTCCTCTGATGCTGTAATAAAAGCCTTTGCGGTTACTTGTTCTGCCTCATTTAGAGCAGTGACAGACAATGCAGGCAGCACTGGATTCTTTTACACACATTTTTTCTATCATAGATGTTAGTGTACCTAATTTTCTGTGCTAGATGCGTTTTGCCTCTAGTTTGCGTGATGATGGTCCTGGGACCCATCATGTAATTCTTTAGACCTACTGTCAGATATATTTTCTGAAGAAGGTGCAGGCTGTTCTTAAGGATGTCATTTGTAAATGTCACTACAGTACAAGCTGAACAGTATTTGTAAACTCTTAAATTGAGTGGTGTTCTCCTGGCACAGAGAAAAGTTTAACACAGTTTAAACAACTAGTCTCTCATGCTTTGCTTTGCTTCCCAGTGTTACACACATACAGAAATCTGTGATATGAGCTCTGACAAAACAAACCAAAACCATTTTACATTTCAAATCGTTTTAAAGTCCAATACCACCTGTGAAATTTAAAGTAACTTTACTAACAAGACTTAATGACCAGGATGAAGAGAAATGACTCACTGTGAAAATAAAGCTTGAAGTAGAATTCAAGTCTGATGACTCCATTCTTCAAAATAAGGGCTCAGCTGAACAGTTTGGAAATACAGTATATAATCCATGATTTGCCTGCAAATGTTTTAGCTTTTATGTTCAGTAAAACAGAGGTCATTAGTGTTCCTCTCTGGTGTCTGTGTTCAGACTAAACTGGATATAACTGGAAGTTGAACGTCAGTATATGGTTCTGTCCACCAACACGCCCCAAACCCTCTTCTATATCAACTAACCCAACCGCATCCAATCATTACATTGCATTGTTCCGTCTTTGCATTGTCTGGAGTTCCAGCTGTCTTGGCCAGATCGAAAAAGAGATTTTGGAGCTTAATGGGACTAAGAAATTAAAAAAATCGTAAAATAACCACCGCATCACCCCATTTGTTCCCGTGACATAGCAAACCCCATCATCAACACACCGTCTGGGGGTCCAGCTACCAGACTGTGACTGATCCCTACCCAGTCACCCAAACAGCACTGGGACGCTGTTTGGTTGGTGGGATGGTACAGCACAACGTTAGTGTGTGTGTGTGTGTGTGTGTGTGTGTGTGTGTGTGTGTGTGTGTGTGTATTGAGGACAGAATGGTCATGGTTCAGCTCCACTGAGCAAAAAATGCAGGGACTCTTTCACATCATATACTGTCTTGAATGCTGTTTTCCATGGCTGTCTGGAAGTAAATTAGTTAACACATCTTGATCTCTTTTGTGGATCTTAGCAACAAAAATCCCAAACCCAGACAGCCTTTGATGCCTCTATAGACAATTGAGAAACTGTTAACTTGGGGATCTAATCCTATAGATACTGGCCATTTAGCATAATGCCATTGACTAACTCTGCATTTGGTTATAGGTTTGAGAGTACAAAGAGGAGAGATAAAATAACAAAATAAAAGCCAACAGTTCTTTTTGTCTGCCTAAGAAAAAACACAGATGTTTTCTTTCTACTATCCTTGTTCTTGCATTTTCTCATCCTACTTCTCAGGCTCTCCTACTTGAATTCTTTTACACACAGACACAAAAGGACAGGCACGCACACACACACGTGCTGCTTAAGTTCTTAAATAGGGGTCAAAACAGGACTAAAGGTAGGCCAAGTTTTGACATGAAGCATATAAGGGCCCTTTCATATTGATGAAGTTGAAAGGAACTCCAAATAAGAGTCAAGGGGCTGAGGATTCAGCTTTCTATCAGGGGTCAGTGGAAGGCCAGAGACATGGTTGAGGTATTGAAAACAGGACAGACACAAAGGTCT
This sequence comes from Coreoperca whiteheadi, assembly GCA_011952105.1. Classification (NCBI taxonomy): domain Eukaryota; kingdom Metazoa; phylum Chordata; class Actinopteri; order Centrarchiformes; family Sinipercidae; genus Coreoperca; species Coreoperca whiteheadi. Next base: position 19,764,298 of record CM022486.1, on the reverse strand, counting down.
GGAGATTGGGCGTCAAACAAAAGGGACGCATGTCAAAGCTACGCCTTCAGAAGACGTCAGATTGGGGTTAAATGTTATCACAGGAGGAATGAATATGATCAATGCTTGACTTACTGAGAGGTTTTTGGCTATGAAGGAGCAGCTGAGAATGGACTCAATCCATTATAACATTTCAAGTTTCACAGTATAAAATAGCAGTTTCCATTACGGTTAGATTTACCTCCAACTAAATATTCCCAGAAAGCTTTAGAGATGTGGAAATCTTACTCAAGGGTCCAAGGCTTGCTTCTGGCAGACCATTCTTGCTGACAGCAATAGCGCTAACTGAGATAGTCCTGTTACAACATATATGAACACTAGACACCAAGTGGAAATCCCTTCTTACATAATTAATCAGAATGAGCTCAGGAGGTCACACTAATGTCTGCTCTAGTGATTCGTTTGTCTGTACTCCGCTGTAGCTGCTGTCACTGCACAGCTGAGCCACTGACAGGCCGGGCTATGACATATTTACATTACATTAAATTTAGTTGTTGTTTTTTTTTTTAAATCATCTTTTTTTCTAATTCAAATGAATCTATTAAAACATTAACCCATTATGTTAGCTATTGTTGGCAATGCCTTTATGATGGTATTTAACCAGACAGTAGAATTAGCAAAGATTTCTAGGATGCATTATAAGTAGCTCTACTTACTGAAATAATCACTGGTTACATACCACTACAGACATTTTTATTACACATTGTGATATACAGTTGTGTAGCAATGATACAGCCTTTAATATACAGCCAGCAAATATATATATATATATATATATAAATAAATATAAATAAAAGACCTCTTAACATTGGTCTCTTAATTTTTTCCAGAGCTGTATATACATACATACATACATACACACACACACACACACACACACACACACATACAGTTTGTATTATAAATACACCAACCAAGTGTTATTTTGAAGCCTAAAAAAACACATATAAAGAAAGAAAGCAGAAAAATTGCAATATTTATGCAAACGTTATGCCATTTATTGAAATGATTGTCACTGGTTGTTATCTGACTTGCCACTAGTCCCTATCCAAAACCAATAATGTACTAAATTCAGAATACAATGAGAACAAAAGTGTGGTTACTGGTTACCATCATAAACCCAAGGTATACTATATGTTATAAATAAAAATAAAACATGTTAGGATCTGTCAGTCGAGGTCAGGACATCCCTCTTTTAGACTGTGGAATATAATTCCTAGCCTGCTTATCCTGCAGCTAGAAATTCAGACATATTGATGCTAAATGCAGGGATAGGTATGTCCATGCTGGGATGAACTCAAGCCAGTCCATCACCCTGAACTGGAAAAACTTTGGTATGGTGAATGAAGGAACACTTTGATGTTGTACATTTGATCAAACTCCAATGCACTGAAAGTGATGACAGACGGCGTCAAAGTTAACTTAGTCGCCATTGCCTCAATACCACATACTGGCACATGGTGTTTGGGACATGTTACGCTTACAAATGCAATGAAATATTCACATTGCAAAAGCTCAAGCAAAACAAATGCAACTGTGTAATATCTAGGAATATTGGTAGGTCATAGGAAGCGCCACACATTCTTGTTAATGTTTAGCCCCAGATAAAATGATCTGGCTATCACACGCTCACTCACAGCAAAAACTACGCTCAACTGCTGGACTCTGCTTGTTTATCCAGTGATCCAACATAGATTTGAGGAAGCTTAATACATTGGAGGGCATCCAAACTTTTAAACATGACAATATTATTTTTTTTGGCGTACATACAGAGAGATTCCTTGAGCTCTGCTTACACAGCATTTTCGTGAGTAATCTACTCAGGTTTTACTATATAAGAGGGCCATGGTTAGTTTTTATTTATATAACCACATAAAATGTATTAAAGGTTTAATCATCCTGCCACTAACAATGCTTTTCACCTCATCACGACCATAAAAGAGAAACATGATTAAAGTGGCGATATAATCAGAGTTGAGTTTAGTATGAATGTTATCTTCACTTGAATCTGTTTTGAATTGCTGCTGCCGTTTTATCAGGGAAAATCTTCCATAACCCTGGAATTTCACAGGGAATGGGTTTCTGTCATAGCTGAATGCTTTGCAAACAGCTGAGTGACTGTGCGTGCATGCGTATGTACCACTGTGTGTGTGTGTGTGTGTGAGTGTGAACAGGTCCGTGTACATTAAGGTCCATATACTGTATCTCCAGCAGCATCCATCTAAACTGTTGATGAACTAACTATGATGAAAGAAATAAAGGATTCCTCAATTCATTCAGACTTTACAGCCTCCAGTTTTTTCCATTAAAATCATCCAAATGACAACATAAAATGTTGAGCTTGGCTTGGTGTGTTTGAGAGAATGAGAGCCGTGCAAGTGTAAATGCACTAAGCACATATGGTAAGCAGAGAAGTTTAGCCTACACATATTTGCATTGCTCTATGATGATTCACTGTGCCAAAGGGGGAGCCTATTCCCTGTAGTTTTATTTTTGTTGGGTTAGTTCCTTAAACTGTTCTGTTATTGAATGTATGCTTCATTAAAAATTATGCTCTTTTCACAACACATGTGGATTTATCTTTGCAGCTGAAGCAATGAGGCAGAAACGCAGAAACAATACACACACACACACACACACACACACACACACACACACACACACACACACACACAGAGTGCCTTATGTGGATCTTTAGTTTTTGTCTCTCTAAGCTGTGGAGATCTGGGAGACTCTAGCAGGCTGAACTCACTGGTCTCTAGCTCTGAGGTCACAGGTCATAGATAAAGCCATGGCCCAGCTGACGAGCAAACAACAGACTTGTTTCTGAACAGGCTAATAGTGTTACTGCCCTAATACAAGTGTTTGAAGCCCTTTGCTCTACAGAGGCTGGTGTGAACAAATCTAAACCTAAAACCATATGTCCAGAGGTCCCTGTCCTTGCTCACTCAATAGCAAGTCAGCAAATCAGGTTACAACCTGATGTTTAGAGGCATTTGTTTGTACTCAAAGTAATAAATCATGTTTGACCCACTATAATCTATATACGCTTATTGTTCTGTGCTGCATGCAAGAAACATGGAAACAAATATAGCGCATCTGGATTATACACTAAAAATGTTTCTGCCATCTGGAAGGAGATAGGCTACAGAAGCTTCCACTGTCCTACCACCAGACTACAGAGCAACTTCTTCCCTCAGGCTGTGAGACTGCTAAATTCCTCCTCAGCACTCCACCATGTAAAATAGTTTTATTTCCATCACTTATTATTTATTTACTGATCTACTGTGTATCATTTTTGTATATAATGTAGCAATAAAGGGAACTGCAGGTGAATCTTTTGCCATTATAATCAGGTGAGGTACAGTAAATCACCCCGAACCAGGAGAGAAATATACAACTGATCGCAAGATGTTTTGTGTTTGCATTAGTCTAGTTTTTCATTACGATTCAGGGTAGCTGTTGATTAGTTGGAATTACACCAGGACATGCACTGTGCAAGGAAAAACACTAAATACACTCAACACAAAAGGTTCTGGTCAATGTGGTTGTGTGTGAGCGAATGGGCAGACCATGGAATCAGAATGTAAAGAGCAGTCATTACCCGGGGGTGTGTCAGCCAAAAGAAGATGCTTTTCTTGGACTCTGTTGGACTAACACTCGCCCTGCAGCTCTTTGTGAATTCATTGTGTTCACAGTGGTGGAATGTTGTGACCAATAACTGCCATTCACTGACTCTCTTTAGTCAGGACTAGACCTATAACCGTACACTATTCTTTTATTTCCCTCTCCAGTGGATACTAACTAATAAACCAAATTTGAAGAGCATCTAAAGGGCTGATCAAGACAGGCTGGGAAAGGCAGGACTGTTGGCAAGGACTGTAGTGACCTGAATCCCTCACTATTTATTATAATTCTTGGAAGCAAATCTATAGTACCTCGAGTACTTCTTGGCTGGTTTATTGTTAGTTTCCCATGCTAAAAACATTAATAAGGTGCCTGGTTTGTAAAGGGACAGAGTTCGATTTTCACAATCTCATCCAGCTAGCGTGTTCCCAGAAGCTTAATTTAAGAATTGCCCTGTGGATAAACAGGTCCAATGTTGGACGCTGTAACAGGAATTTCATGGGAACACTGGCACATTTTTACTTTAGAAATGTCAGCATTTCTATTGAATAAAGTTACTTTGGGTTTAAAACCGTAAATCTGTAAAACACGGGAGAACATCTCATACTGACATCACAGTCTGTCTTCGCACATTAGTCTTGACTGTTGCCAAGATTCATCCCTATAAACACTAGCTGAGCTCTTAAGGTAGCATATAAATTAAAGATAGATTTTAACTTATTAATGAAAAACCCACACAGGAAATTGCCATTTACCTGATAATTTGGATGATGCAGGAAATAATCCGGACATCCGGCCACAGCCATGTTTTGTGTTTCTCAGCTCTTTTGTACAATTTGCTTGGTTGGATCAGTTTCGATACAAGATGGACAGATCAGAACCTGCAGAGGAAGAAGAGCAGACAAATGGAGGTTAGTGGAAAACTACAAATGAAGAACGGGAAGGGTGAAAATGTCCAAGAGAGGAAGGATGAAGGAGGATGACAGAAGGAAAGGAGAAAGGAAAGTCTAGGTTCTGAGGAGACAGATATAGCGCAGAGCACTTCTTAACCCACATAGACTCACAATAAACAACATCAACAAGCAACAAAGGAGGAACAGTAATTGGTTATAAATTGGTTGTAAAGTGTAAGCAAAATAACTGAATTGTAATTCTAAATCTACTTTTGTGCTTATACAAATCATATTTTTTTTAGTGTAACAGACCCCAAATCTGAAAAAGCTGCTTTGCAATACAACCAATTATTTTGTAACAGTAACAAGAAACACTTTACTTCTTGGTCACTAGATTTGCACCAATCAAATCCAGCTTTCCAATGAGCTTAACATGGTTCAACAGAAATTACTCAAATGAACAGCTTTTCATATATGATTTCCCAAGTCTTTGAACAGCATTACAAGTTTGAGCAGAGCCCTGCAGTGATTTTTGGTGTTTATTGCTGAGGGTAGTAAAGGAAGAGTAAATAAAGGTAGAGTAAATATGGTAGGTATGCTATGAAGAAGTTGTGTACCTTATGCAAGTCTCCATTATGGAGCCTGAGGACTCTAAATATGAGTCTTGTCATCTCGGGTTTTCAAAATCATTTTACCATTGTGACTCCGACCCAACCGACAATCTCACCATACTCTACCTTACTTTCATATCAATAAATCACTGAACAATCTGCTGCGGTGTGGTCTTTGTAGATTAACATAACTGCAAAAGACGCTGCATCTCAGGGGACTTTAAAGGCGTTCTTGTCCTCTATGAAGCCTTACTCCCAGCCATCCTTTGGGCAAAATAACCACAAATTCAACAACATGGACTTTAGTCTATTCGAACTTCTTAAAGTGGATTTCCTATTAACCTCTTGGCACTGCTGCCACTGAACAAACACCTGTAAACACTGACCCAAAAATACCCTGCAGGCACCTTAAGTTAGACCCCAGGGTATATTTGGAGCCAAGCGCCTTGGGCTCACAACTATGATGGTCTTTTATGCAGCAGTTCATGACCCGCTGTTGGTATTTTAAAAATATGACCTTCCATTTTATACAGAGCTAATATTATCTCATGTTTGCATTAGTGGTTGTGAGCGGGCTGCCCTTGCGGCCGTAGAGTGTGTATGTGCTTGTACATGTGTTTCTGCATGCTTATACTGTGTGTACTAAACGTGGACATGTGTGTGTGTGAATGTTTACATATGCTGCGCAGGTGTGGCTTTGCGTTGTTGTTATACGCACGCCCTGCTGGTTATGATGTGCATATGATTTTGACTCTTAATTATGTTTTGTGTTTTTCCCTCAGGTGTATCTGGTCTGGTCTGAGTGAGGGAAAACTAGTAAGGAGGAGGCAGGAACCACGGTTCTCTCTTTTTCCACCTTTGAGCCTCGGTAGCAGCAGTTTGTGTTGGTGAACGACTTGATTTAGATTTCTGCTTTTGTTGGTTCTTTGTTTTTTGATGGATCCGGTTCGCAGTCTATTTCTGTTCGGTTTAGTTCTAATGAACTTATAAACAGTAATTTGTGCATTCATTTCATCCTGGTTAGATTACTACAATGCACTCTTTCCTTGCCTCACATAAGAAAAGCCGCAGCCTCATAACCAGGTCCAACAAGAGAGAACACATCTCAGAGGTTTTAAAATCACTTAATTGGCTCCCAGTCCATCTTAGAATAGATTTTAAAATTTTAATGATCACTTTTAAGGCTTGTAGAGGGTTAGCTCCCGAATATATAGCTGACCTCCTGACGCCCTACCACCCTAAATGCAACCTGAGATCCTCTGGTAACAAGATGTATGTTATCCTGGAAACTGTGTCAGCTGATGAGATAAAAAAAAATTAGCAATTTTTTTAAAATAACTAAAAATGAAAGTTTTTTGATACCTCAGAAACTTGGCTTGCAAATAATGGCCAAAACATGAATGCATTCAAAACAAAGAGCTTGGCACCACGATCACTAGGACCGCTGAAAGGGCTTGCTTGTAATGAGCGCGTGTGTGTGTGTGTGTATTACTCTGTCAGTCCATGTGTGTGGCCTGGCCGGCTGGCATCCTAGGACAGCACGTCATTTACACATTATTTACAGACACAGACAGTTTAGAACAAAAACAATACAAATTAAAACGGGCCCTTGCACCTGACCGCATGTCGGGGCGTGCAGCATCTGCGGCGGTCTTGCAGGAGGTCGAACGACGTATTTCTGAGTTTTCATGCATTTTGAACACTGCACGAAGGAGTTAAATGTCACTTTCTGTGTCCACTAAGTGGCGCTAGACAACACCACATAATTACACGTCATATTCCCAATCTATCAAGTGTTGACCACACTATGAAAATTTCACATAAATCAAATGATTGTCACACAAGGTCTACGTCCTGTTGCCAATAGGTGGCGCAATGACTATGACTCTTTAATGACATGCAGGTGTCCTCAGGCCGGAACTCTTATCAAACGTGAAATTTGGGGAAGACTGGAAATGTACACTCAAGTTATAAGAACATCATGTTTCATGGCAAATAATGCATTGTCACGGCAATGGCGTTTGATCAAAACTGAAAAGCTTCAAATTAAAGGATCATAAATGGTGAAAAAATGCCTAAAATTGCATTTTTAGTTCAAAATGGCTGACTTCCTGTTGAGTTTAGGGTAGGTGTCGTTGAGGAGTTTTTTCACAGAAATTTCATGCATGTAGGTGAAACGTGGTGCGGGGGCTAATTATTTGTAACTTTGTAGGTGACGCTATGGAGTCATTTTGCCACACCCATGCACGAGACCCCTATTAGAGCTGTAATCGGCCCGAGCCCGTGTAAAATGATAGAAATTAAGACCGAACCCGATGTACCCCGATGGGCAAAGATCTTCGCTCTAACCCATATGACACATCGTGTAAATTTTAGCCACTTCTGAAATGTGCACAAAGTTTGGTGAGTTTTAAAGAATATTTAAAACAAAAAATTCAAGTCACCGAGAAGGCCCTCATTCGGTGGAGGATTCAGGAGGTTGTGCAAGAGGGTCAGAAGTAGACTTCAACTAACTACATTAGAAGCTAAACAAAATAGCTGTTCCTCACTGAAGCTTAAATCCTTATCAAAACTTCCACTTTGATTGTAAGAGGATTAAATATTGCAGCTGAATTAAATGTATGGCCTTTCACCATCTCCGGTGTAAATTCTGCTTCATCTGTGCGTGATAAAACATGGGAAAAAGCTCAGGCGTTCCAAGTAGCATTAAAATAATGAGTTTCAAAGTGCTCATACATGCCACAGTGACTGATATATTGACCAAACACACACGCACCTATGCTTAATTGCTCCCTAACACAATCAAAGCCATTCCAGTGCAGGGATTAGACTCTCCCAGAGCCCTTTGATTCGATTCCTTCCACTTGAACAGTGTACTGAAACCTAACCATCTCTGACCTTGACAGTGCAATTATCCGGATGGTGTCGCCGCACTAGAAAGGAGTACTTTGGGGTACGGTGGCTGTACCCAGCGGTGATGTGACTGCATCTGGATTAATTAAAGTGATGAGGGAGAATGTTAGCTGGTGGACTTCAAACACAAGGACCTTAACAATGTCTATCATGAATCATAAATCCTTTCCAGCACCACCACCGTCCCGGGAGAGACTTCACAGCAAATACACGACACTCTGGAGGTGATACTGACACCGTTCTGATGTTGTGGGAAATATTTAGTTTGCAACTGGCATTATTTTAAAAATGTCCATAATGGTGGTTTTAGCCCATTACCTACAAATCTACATGTCTGTCTAATTTAGAAAACTAAATCTGAAAGAAAACCAATATAAAACATGGTCTTTGTTAAAAAAGGAAAGGAATTATTCTCCAGAGTCAAAGCTTTCACACAAACACACCTAGAGGAAAGCTTTTCAAAATAGTTCCAGCTTCTAACTGCTTTACTGCACGATGATTACATGTACATGTAACAAAACAGGACCTTAATGTTTACTGTGATGGATTAGCAATGTCATGCAAGTTTCCATTTGGTTTCTGCTGCCAAGATCATAGAAGATCACGAAGAAAACATTTCTGCGCCAGAAAATAGTCAATGTGATATATATGTGATTTGTACTTAATGAGCTAGAACATGCATTGCACTTGAGCTAATGAGCCATAAACACTAAGAAAATTATTGAGTTAGGGCTTTCCTTTACTTGAAAGTCAGTTTCATTTATCTGTGACAATGTGAGTGCATATGCCAACCTATAAGATACATTATATAAAATTAGTGTTGCATACTGTACTGGGTGTTACAACATTTAAATAATGAGTCATTATTGCAGTGAAACTCAACGTTTCCCTCTTTGTATTTTCCCTGAGCTGTTTAACTACAACCAACAAATGTAGCACAGAGTTGTAAAGTGTAGCTGCTCTTGGACACGGTGGACCTGCATGCTTAGTCAGTCTAGGGGTTAATGTGCTGATATTTGCCTACTTCCCAAGGGTCCAGCTTTAACATCCCAAGGTGATAACCTGCAGAGGCAAGGCCTGGGATCACCAGATCCAGGGCTATTTAAAGTAAAGCCTAATTGAAACCGTAGAAACATTTCCCTGAACAGTTCTCCTCTTCTACGAGGTGGTGGATCAGTAGCTGAACAGCTCACCAGACCAAAGATTGATGTTAAGAGGACTTTAGAGGCTGCAGGACTGTGCCTCTGTTTGCAACCAATACCACGAGGGTAAATATGACTTACAATGCAAATGTACTGATCCAAAAAGGGATAATGGATTGCAAAGCAAAAAAACAAACAAAAAACTTTCATATAAACTTCTGCAGACAAACTTTTGTACTATGTTTCTTTGCAAATGATAAATATTCATTTAGAATCATGTATATTAACTCTCATTATGGTTTTAAATAGGGTCATTACTTATTTAGGCAACAACGTCCTCCCATATTAAATAACAGGTTATTAAGTTTTTCCCTTCCTTAAGCCTTTCTAAGAAGTCCAATAAAAATACATAAGAGTGGAAATGGAAATATTAAACTTTTAACCTCACATACTGTATGTAGGCCAAACCTGAAACAAATAAGTGTCTTGTGGACTGCACTGCCAAACACGCCTTGTAAACTAAGGAGTCGGTTTGATTATTTTTTTTTTAAACGTATCTGCCTGCCTGTTGGTCTGGTTTGTCTGTCTTAACTGTCAACCTGCCTGTCTGTTTGGTTTGTGTTTCTGCATTTCTGTATATCTTCCTTCTTGGCTTTTTATCAGTCAGTCTGTTTGCCTGTCTCTCTCTTTACCTGTCTGTTTACTTCTGTCTGTGTATCTACCTGTCGACCTGCCTGTCAGCCTCTTTACATTTCTGTGAGTCGTTCACTGCTCTCGATAAATTCAACCAAAGGGGGAAGGGTAAGATTGACAGAAACATACCCACCACTAATATGGAGTTACTGATATGGACACTGGTGTCACATGTCCCCACTCAAGTCAAAGTGATGGGCTGTTCATTGTCAAATCAGACAATAGAGGATTTTTTTTTAATCTGACATATCAAATCTAAAACAAAATAACCTCTTTCACACATGGAACCTGCATCGCTGAGCTCAATAACCATAAATCAAAACCCCACAGTGCTCAGTTGTGGCATCAGTACAGCTCAGCTGTGCAGCTGTGTCAACTAGTTTCCCTGTGTATATAACTGTAAAATGTGTTCATCTCAGTCAACTTGACTTCAGCTGATTGGACTGGACACAGCTTAACGCGGGGCTGTTCAGCTCTGCTCAGTCATCTTTGGAATGCAGAGAGCACAGTCTTTCCATATAGGGTGAAAAACCACGTGCAATATAGTGAACCCCAACCTCGTGAAATGGCACAAATTGATATGTGAGCGAGTGTGCATATATAAGATAAAGATACACACACCGATAGCAAGCTTCCTACTAAGGTACCATTAGGTCAAAAGGGGACTTTTATATGCCTCTATGGGTCAGGTAGTGTCAGGGACCAAAGTGTTTTATCTGCTACACCCTCGGGCACAGCTCTGCTCAGGACTATTCTATCTCACACCCAACCACTCCTGCAGGATTTCAGACCCTTACCGCCTGCTCCTGCAGATGCACAATCCTGTAGGGATTCTGATCACTTGTGTTCCATTAAAAATCTGTCTGCGCCATCTCACACGGAAAATGTGTGGAAACCTTTTAGACATTTTTTATGAGAAAGATTAACACAGATGCTCAGCTGTGTAATCAGACATATTCATGATCTAAAAAAAGTAAAGTAAAAAAGAAGTAAAGAGACACTGCTTCAGCGGTGAGGGATAAGTGGATCTGGTCTGGTTTGTATGATAGTTTAAGAAAATTCCCATGGAGACAGATATAAATAAAATGCTGGAAAATCAGACTGTGGAGCCTCAGTGATAGTGTTACTGTTTGGATTAGAGATGTCAGTCTAATGTGACATAACATAACTAAATTACTGTCACTTGACTTATTACATTAATAATAATGCTTGGTGCATATGATTTCCTGGAAGGTTGCATTTGGTTTACTGGAAGACGGTGCATTTACATACAAGGATAAGCCCAATAATAAACAACCTCTCATATTTCCACATATGAAATTTCATCCTGTGATAATGATGCTGACTATACGAGAATAAATACGTCCCACGCCTGCCGCATTTGTGTTGGGCCTCATGTTATCCCACTGCAGCCCAGGGCATCACTGAGATAGACAGTACAGGTGGAACAAGCTTGACATCACTTATCTTCAAAAGGACCTGTCAAGGGCCTCTGGGAGAGCCACTGCTGCACCCAGGGGGAGCAGTGAGTGTACGTGCATGTGTGTGTTCCAGCATGTGTGTGCGCATGTCTTCAACTACTATCTGGGTTTGTAATAATTCCTTTCACAGTTTCTCTTGGCAGTGAAGCAACAAAACACCACCTGGGGAGGTTCCCCAAATATTTGAGTGGCCAAACAGGTGAGAAAAGTATCAGGTCAAGGAATGTTTGCATCAGTAAGAAGAATTTAACTGAAATAACAAGAACAAACTGTTTTATTTAATGCTAATTGCTGAGTTCAAACATACGAGTAGCACTACTTGAAAAAGAGAAAACTGTGTTGATTAAAAAGGGATTGAGGTAAATGTATCTCAATTGGCTATTAAGCTGGCAACTGGTGCTTAACACCCTATGCAACTCTAGCTATAAAATTGATACAGCCTGTCCTATAATCTGAACAGACCAATCTCAGGTGAAATGGTTTGTGAAGGATGATACATGATAGCCGAGCAGTACATGTCTCTCTTAAACTAGTTGTCTTGTTAATAAGAGCACATATTTAAAGCTGCTCTAATCAACATTTTTATATTAACAATGGATCAAATGACTATGTGTAATGTGAAAGGAGTCCCTCGGGGTGAAGCAGAGACTACAGTTCCCCTCAGCTCTACGGAGCATTTTAGCATCTTTCAGCTAAGTGTTTTGGTTTTAAGTCCTTAAGGCAACTTAACTGTTTTGATTCACTCTCACAGCAATCATCAGTATTGTTTCCAGGCAGAGCAGGCAGCTGTTTTCAGTGAAAAAGGTCAGATAAACCCATTGTACGCTACTTGCAGCACTAAACGGCAGACAGACAAAGTTAGCGCTAGCTGGTGAACACAGGAGAATTTAGCAACTAAAGAGCCCAGATATTTTTTTCTCAGGAATAGGTCGAGACCAAACGAGAGCTAAAAGACTAGTGAATATTCAACTTAGATCGCCTGGTGGCAGAAATCTGTTCCCAAATGAATGGTAGTTTCAGCTGCGCACAATCGGCCAAATAAAATAAACTTTTGCAGGTTTAAAGATGTTTAGAATCCACAACTAAAATCCGAAGAGATCAGACAGTGGTCACACCCCTCTCTCAAGTACCACACCCGCCATCCAAGCCTCCCACCCCCCTGATTCCCACCCATTCTGCACTGTAGCGCACCAGCTACCTCCCTCTCCTCCAAACCCAAGACCAGCCCAAGCCCCCCTGTTCGACCGCTACCCTCATCCTGCACTGCTCCAGCCCAGAACATAAACAGCGTCTTAATTCAAGAAATGGCACGGACTCAACTCTGTGTCTGGGGACATGTGGAGAGCCCATTAAAGTGGAAGTACTGACCATAACCCAACCCCTAGAGAGGGGAGGTCATTTATTCTACTGTATATGTTTAAGCTAGCCAGACGCCTTAAGAGAGACTATTTAGCCCGTGGCGCGTCAACCTATAGAAATGTGCTGTATGTGAGACAGAAAATGGTATGTGTGGAAAGATAAGTTGGCTGCACTACTGTATTGTGTTGCTGCTGGCTGGAGATTCCCACCAGTGTGTGGTATTCCACCAACAAACAACACTGACTACTGATCAAAACATTTGGTGTTCCGAGTAACTATATAATGAAAATTTCAAATAATTCCAATTATCAACTTTCAAGCTTCTCAAATGAGGTCATCAGAGCATAAGAGTGTGTATAGTTGTGTGTGTGTGTGTTAGCTGGCTGTCGATTCTGCAGCAATGCAACACTGAACGATGGGGAGAGAGCTGAACAGAGCATCTCTGTCTTCTGTTTTAATCAGCAGATTAGATGGTAGTCACTCCTCACTGGATGTGCTTGTTGTACATGTTGATTAGTCATTAATTGGCCGCTTTCATTATTTGAGAGCAGCAGCGTAAAGTGGGGCTATAAGAGAGGGTCTGATGTCATGCCGGGGGAGGCTGAATAGCACCAGTCTATGAGAGAAAGGCCTTTTGGAAACGTGGACAGTGCCTAATTGGATGAGGATTTCATTGGGCTGCTTGAGAGAACTGGTCTTATGCAATGGCATTGATGAATGGACGGGGCTTGGGAGCGATTGTGCTTGTACACAAGTTGGCTGTAAGGGTGGCACCAGAGGGCTACGATCGATGGATTCGCCTTCTCATGACACCATCTTTACTATACCTGTTGGTAGCACATAACTTCTTGAACTGACTGATGCTGTAAAATACACAGAACTGTAACATTATATCTCCTTTTAGTCAAGAAGATCACTGTGAAGATGAAGATGAAGGTCTGTGCAAGTGGCATGGCACCATTATCATCCGTAACAAATGGAAACATTAAACCCAAATAAAACTGACCTCGTTAATAAAACATTTAACTTGTATCAGAAAAGCGCTGTAGTTCTACAAGACCACTTCAGGGGAAAGGGGAACAGGATTTATTGTACTTACTTACTCTAAGGAATGCTAACAAATTTGGCTGGCTGAAAAAAAAAAAATCATATTAAGAAGGACTTAAGGTAAGTCCTATTCCTAAGTACCAAAGTGCACCACTCTAAGCCTAAATCACTTCTAAGTCTGGGCATAACACTAGAAAACCAGAGGGCAGAAAATGCAATTATGTACGACAAAATACATGAATGCATGGTCAAAAGTGCTATATTCAGAGCGTGAGAAGGAATCAGAACGAGGTTTAAGACAGTGCAATATTTCAAGAACAGAAAAATGCCTGAATTATTCTGAACATTTCGCACTGGGAAATATTTCTGAGGAAAAAAAGCCCTTTTTGTTTTTATATCGTGGACTACATCTACCAAAGCCAACTAACCGTGGCTTGTTTGGATTTTGCATTGCAGATTCCAGCTGGTACGGTGAGACACAGATCAACGAAGGGAGACAGAGATAAAGACAGTGAAACTAGAAGAGAGAGAGAGAGAGGTAGCTAAAGAAAGAGACAGTTGAGGGGAGCAGACAATGGGGTAGACAGATGGGCAAAAAGACAAAGATAAACTGAGACAACAGACATATAGACACAAGAGAACAAGGGAAAAAATGGTATATGCATGTTAGAGAAATCATTTTGTGCATCCACACCACATTACCTGTACGCACCCGAGCATTTGGTCCCTAAGGTGTTCAGTTGCACACAGAATAAAGGCAACATTCTTGCCTCTCACACAGGCTTCGGTTTCAGCCACATTTGGACCAACACCAGACAGTGAGAAACCCAATCCACTGTACACTTTGGTGGTTAGACAAGCAAGCATTGCATCACCTTAGGTCACAAGTGGAAAGCGGTGAGAATCGGGTTTGTACAGGTCCATATTTACAGTATGGAGGAGGAGTGGGAAGAATAATACCACAAAGTTTTTTCCTCTGGCAAGTATTTAGATTCTTAGAAATGATTCTTTACAAAGCAGAACATGATTACTCAGCAGTTAAGAGTTGAGATACCAAGTACTTAAAGCATTAATTGGGCTGTAACGTCAAGATTACGTGGTTACATTAGTCTTAAGAATTGTTAACTTGTGGTTAAGTACCAAAAGTTTATAGCATGCTTTTTTTTTTTTAAAGGTTTTTTTGGGGGGGGACTTATTGCCTTTATTCGATAGGAACAGCTGAAGAGAAGCAGGAAATGTGGGAGAGAGAGAGGGTGACATGCAGCAAAGGGCCACGGGTTGGGTTCGACCCAGGCCGCTGTGGTAAGGACTCAGCCTTGTACATGGAGCGCGCTCTACCAGGTGAGCTACCGGGGGGCCCCAATGTAGAATATTAGAGAGAGACGAGTAAGTATTTAGAAAGTATGCCTGATTACGCGACTGAGCACAAACTTAACCTTAAGCCAAATAACAAATAGCAGTCCCGAACATCACTGGGTTACTTCTGAGAACTGACAGCCCAGCTGAGCATTTTGGTACAAAGGGTGAAGTTGCTCTGCTTTTAGATCCAGGCAGTCTGACATGAACTGTGTTGTGGTCCCCCAGCAGGCTTGGGGTATGGTGTCATGACATCAGGGAGGGGGTATTAACAGTGTATAAGCCTAGACTAACCAGTGCTGAATGACTGCTGGCTGACGCAGGACCCAATGGAATGCTGCCCAGAGCACAACCACGAGCTCTTATACCACCAATACCAGCTAATAGGATATCTCTGCCACTTTTCCCCTTGGATGGCAGCAGAAACTACATGCATAAAAGCAAGGACAAGGGGGGGTATCCAACCTTATGTGCATTTATACATCATGAAAAGCACTAAAATTTCAAACGAGACTCAGGTTATGGTTATGGAACAAATCTCTGGGGTGATCACTGCCAAGCATACAGTATTTCAGTCAAGAACCGATGAGTATGAGCAGCAGAACCGAATGCATTTCAGATTCTTAAGGGTTTCTCAAAAGACAAAACACAGAAGTCTGAATCCTAAAGCAAGTTGACTATAGCTTATTGCAAGTATAATTATGTGCAATATGTGCAGTCAGCAGCCTTTTGGCAGCCTGTAGTCTTGCAAAGTTCATGCCCCGTCATGCCTGTGCTTACTGAGCATGGACTTGAAATAGCAGGACTGGTGCTGAGGGGGTGAAAGAAACCGCAGCTAGAGCGGGTTGCCATGTGCACAGAGATGTGACCGCAACATAATTAAATGAAAGAAAGCAGGAAATAATGGGCAGGGGCAAAGAAAGGAGAAATCCTCATTGGTTATGAATGGGACACTGTCAAAAAAATGACATTCTTGACATGCTTGAAAAAACACTACTATAGCATGTTTTAGACCGTATGTGGCAGAAGTGAGCCACCTTATCAAATTACTTCATATGTCAACCATACTTTAGAGGTTAGCATGCAGAAGACAATGCATGTGTGCAGTATTTAAGTGCTCCAGTGGAGGTTGCCAAGTTGAGTGGTTATCAGTGATTGGCCAGATTGTGTGTTTCACTTCGGTGACTCCAGATAGGTTGCTGGCTACTTTGCCTTAATTCTGAAATGTATGTTGAGGTTGAATTTAAGACACACTAATAGAACCACAGTGCACCGGATCTTAATTAATCCAACAGTAATTAACCCAGTATGTGCAGAATGACAAAGTCAGAATGCTACATGTCCTCAAAACCACCAGATACAATGTCAAGACATGCTTACAACTCAGTTTTTTCCGGTATTTCCCGAATCACAGAGTTCGCACCTATGCAAATGGAAGATCAATAGCTCTGCCTATGCATCTGACTAACCCAAATTTAGGTGCATCCTATATTTTTGAACAATCAGAAGAAACAGTTATCTCAGGTTTTTATCTCAACTTTTTCCCTTGAAACTGTGCACTGACTAAACAGATTTCAGATGCATTACCTAAAAAACATTGTACCATGTTTGTGCATCAGTCCTTAAGTGTCTTCTTCCAGTCTAACTCCACATTCCCAGTGAGAGCCCTGAGCTGCATTCAAAACACACAGGCCAGAATCAGAAATTTGGGTGGTTATGCAACGTTCTGCAGAGACCACATGCAGCCAATAAAGACTGATTTGGGAGAGTGCCCACATGACAGGGCAGGTTCGACTATCTATGACGAGTTGCTTTGTCAAGACGTTTACACATAAAGTTAGGTTGAATAAAGATCAGACTCTCTCACTCGCTCACCCTTTCTACTAGTGTTTTCATCATTAAACATAGTTTATCAAAGTATTGTATAACTGAGACAAAATATTGTATTATTGACTTGATATATAAGCTACAGTAGGCTTTTAAAACAAATGTCACAATGAAACAAGAGAGCAGTATACAATAGAGATAAGTGTGCACGATAAAGGAGTGGTGCATCTACAGTTACAGTGGAATGAGTGGGCTATTCCTAAAAGTTTTCACATCAAGCAACCCACATCATGGACCCCGGACTTCCCAACACACTTGCCAACCTGGTCCTGGGAGCTACTCCAGACCTGCTAAAACACTGATAACATGTTTTTACATTCAGCTCAGTGATTAAAACCCCTTCCGCTTACTGTGTTAAGCTGTGGTGGCTCCAAAACTGATCAAACTCTCAACAATTCCTCACTTCACTAGGGACCCCCTGGAAGCCACCCAACGACCCCTTTGGGGTTCTGGTGCCCACTTTGGGGACCACTGCGGTAGCGCTACATGAGTATCCCTGGGAAAACGCCTCTTTCTCCCCCTCCTCACCCCGAAAGCAAATGTTGCCAAAGGGATAAGGCGTTAAGGCAAGACTGGCGAAACTCTCACAGAATTGAGTTGGGCGGGGGGGGGGCAACGCGGGGAGCTGCAGTCCTACTGGACAGAAAGTAGGCTATGGGCCACTGTTGACTGCTGTTACGCAATTGTAAACATGGCATGGGATCAAAATACTGTTTCTCAAGCTAGATAAGAATCACAGTAAATGTTGGCGAAAGGTGCAGAAAAGTGCACGAGATTTTTAGGCAGTTTATCGGTAACTTACGCGTATGAACTCGGAACCGTGTTCGGCGTAAGATGTCCACTACCAGGAATACAGTGAAGTCATTACAGTTAAACGCAACAGCCTGACGCGAATAAACATGTCTTCAAAGTTCAATGACTGGACGCTACGTTGTCAGAGAGGAAGACATGGACCCAGGTCCCGCTAGGCGGTCACACATGTGTTCCGACCCGCAAAACAGTGCGTGTCATCACAACAGCACGTTCAACTTTTACTGCACGCGCTCACTGGCCACTCTCCGCGGACTTTGTGTTCCCATCCACGAGGGGCAACGAGAGCCGCGTCTTCACCCTGTAACATGCGCTCACCTTACAGCCCGATCCGTGGAGGCAGGCGACGACCCTCGGAGACAAACACGGAGAGTGGCAGTGAGTCTGGACATGAAGGGAGACTCGGCAGCGCTGGATCAGGCCACGCTGGTCCACGTTCCCGGACCGGACAGACAGACGGAGGCAAGGAGGAGAGGCGGAGCACGAGCAGGAGGTGAAGACAGTGGCCGCCAAGACTGCAGGCAGCTCATCTCATGTGGCCGGGGAGGACACACACACACACACACACATACCACACACACGCACACACACGCACACACACACACACACACACACATGCAAACAACCCCTCCCCTTTAGACTAGACCACGCCCACAAGTGAGGGGTGATTAATGCGGCGTTCACGTCTTATGGGAATAAGGGCGTGTTCAGAGGATTCCGCCTTTTTATTTTTTTTGAAGAGCTGTCTCAATGGCATTTTGAGTTGTGTGTGTGCAAGTTACAAAACATAAAACATAGAATCTGAGCCTTTTGAGCGAAACAAAGCGAATAAAAAGAGGGGTTGCCTGTATATGTACGAGATATTGAACTGGTTATAAGGTCAAGTTGTTGAGTAGCCTATGTTAAAGACATTAATATAGCAGATGATTTCTCTGACTTTTCTGACAAGTGGTTGCATCACCTCATCTGTATGGAAAACACTTTTAAGTTCTCCCAACCTCCATCAATCTTACATGAAATAATCAGATTTATAGATTTGGTGACACTCATAATACTAATTTCCCTCTTAGTTGTCCTTCTCTGTAAACATGTAGGATGAACACCCTTAAACGTGCTTAAAATACCTTAAGTAGCTTTTAATCCATTCACACAATTTGAAGGTCCAGTACCTAACATTTAGGAGGAGCTATAGGGAGAAATGGAATATAATATTTCTAAGTATGTTTTCATTAGTGTATAATCGCCTGTAAATAAGAATAGTTGTATTTTCATTACCTTCGAATCAGCTGTTTTTATCTACAGAGGGAGCGGGTCCCCTTCCACAGAGGCCGCCATGTTGCTACCACCATGTTTCTACAGTAGCCCAGAACGGACAAACAAAATCAGAGGCTCTACTTGGGCCATTCTCAGGTTCCGCGGCCACCGTACTTGGGTGAGGCAAGCGTCATTCAAATGGTTGCAAACTGCAATTTCACCGCTAGGTGCCACTAAACCCTGCACACTGGACCTTTAAACATTTAAATTGCTTAATTTGCATACCTCATACTTTGCAGTCTTAAAGGTAGGGTATGCAATTCTAATCAAGTACACGTCTTTAACTCAAATTCACTGAATATCTACTCACCGTCTGCTAGCTGTCCGTTCAGTGTGTGCGCTGAAATAAAATCCAGTGTTTGTACACAGCCCTGGCTCTGTAAATGGGAAATAAGCAAAGTGGCTCGGACCGAGCCACACAACCCTGTTCCAGCCATGATTTGTGTGTCAGGTAACGTTAAATGACTTGCCCACGGACATTCATCTCACTTTCTAGTTTTCCAAGGTATGCTGTTGTTGTTGATGTTAATTAAAGTAGCAGGAGAGTTGTGAGTATCTCTGTCTGGAGCTGGTGTGCTGCTCTGGGAAACTGTCTCGTCCTACCCTGTAGTTCCCTAACCCACCACCTAGGTAACGTTAGCTACATTACTTGCTGTGTTGTTATTCGCTCTATATCATGGTATTTGCCATGGTATTTGATTTCTCCAGAATTTCTACCCTACAGGGTACAGGACAGGCTACTTAAATGTACTTTGGTTACCAGGTTTAAATGACCTTTTTAAAGTTGGATAATGTTTGCACATTTTACCCTAACTTTATTGAAACGAGGGGTTCAATGTTCACCATTTGGGGGTTCTAGCCTGCCTTCCTTCATTCACTTGCTTGCCACAGAACATAAGGGATATGAAAGTAAGATGGGAAATATAATGTGTCCAAACAGAAGTGTTTGACGTACAGTGTATTTCTACATACATACTTCTGCTTATTGAGGACGATATGAATAAATATAATCCAAACCATTACTGAACTTTAAGTGTATTAAAATCATGTAATTGGTTATGATGCATTCATCACTATACATTCATCAGCAGATATTTTAAATTCAACTTTGTGGACATTAAATATGTCTTTCTGTTAATTTATGTCCTTTCTGCCTCTAAAGGACGTATGCGTATACACTGTTAGAATGACGTTTATACGGTAAATGTTTTTCATAAGGTAAAGAACAATGTGTTACTCTAACTGGTTATAGCAAGTGGCAGAAGTTGATGTATGTATGTATGTGTGTGTCAATATTAAAGATGACCTAAAAATACTTTTCAGGACTAAAAGGGTAAACCAAGGTGGTCACATGGGAAGAATACTGATACACCATGAAACTAAACGTAAGGACAAGGCTCCACTTTTAATTGAAAACCCTGCTCTGACACGCAAAATCAGAAATAAAAACACCGGTGGCTGCGAGGTATATTGCGCAACTGGGGGTCAAATCTCTTTGCACCAGAATTACCTTCCCAGCACTGCTGTGTTTTCATCCCTCTGAGCCTTGTAAAGGTATTGCATAAGACCTTCTGATGTTGATATATCTGAGATATTATATGTGTTTTTGCAATTCAAACTGGTAAAAAGTTGAAAACATATAGAGATTAATAAAACATTTAGGAGGAGTTACATGCACCGAATTGAACCGCACAGCACTGTCAGATAAAGCTCTGCCTCAGGCTGAAGTGACACCAGGGATAACCCAGCGTTCAGTTCATTTTTCATACTTCCGGTGATAATTCAGACTTGGATGAGTGATGGGAACACACCATGGGAGGTCATCAGTCCTGAGCGGTGTGTGTGTGTGTGTGTGTCTGGATCGGGGCTCATACTGTGTCCCCTCAATGTGTAAACACACACTCAAAGAGCAGACATTATGCAGCCGTTGTATCACACACATACTTACATACAAACACGCATTATGTCACTCATATTCAGGGTGCCACTGCGCAACAAAGCCATTCTTCTTGTGAGACTGGCACTGAGACATAAACTAAATAAACATTATGTTGATTTCGCCTCATCAGACATTCAGCATCACACAGGCCTTTTGTTCAAATTGATTGATCAGATACATAGTAGTCTACCCAACATCAGAAAACAAAGTCAATAGAAACCCCTGCTGATAGCTGGTGTCACTGTGTCCATCACTCATAAGTCGGCCAGTCGAGACTAACAAAGCTGTCTAAGATAAGCCGAGGCAGTTGGTGAATGGCTTTCATTAAGTGTCTCACAGGACCATGGATGAGTATGCTTTTGGTAAAAGCTGCCACATAGGGAACTCAACACTTTGTTTAATTATTTATTGCTCATCGTTGAGTAAGAAAACAGGAAGAATATCCTGCAAAACTACTGATCTATTCCCCCTCACACCCACAGCTAAACAACCGATACAAACTGGCTGATGTGATCTTCCCTGCCTTAGGCCTACATGTGAACCTGTTATGGCAATGAATAAACTTGAATAATAAGGTTGGTAAAGGCATAACCAAAGCTAACCAAACCTAAATGCATTTATTTTGGTATTATGTGGTTAGATCTTCTGGTAATTCCTGATTCTGAAGTTGTTTATGTTGTCGGTATGGTTAAAATGGTTTTGGAACCATGATACAGGCACAAGCTCAAACACACGTACATACTCACAACAAAAATATCACTCACACCCACCCATACACGCCCTTCAGAGATTTGTAAGGCAGATTTGAATGGCTGTAGAGTGTGCATGAATTTGGACCCGCAAAAGAGCCTGTGGTCCTCTGCAGGAATTTACTGCTCTCACTGGCCAACACAGCCAAGCTAACCCTTATGCACTCTGACTTATTCCACTGTTAGAATTGACTTAACATTGCCCTGCACTGGTCAGTAAAATCCCTGAGAACAAGACCATGGAAGTGGACGTTTTATTTGGGAACGCCTTTGCACTCAAAAGAAGACCGTTATTTAAAGAGAACCAGTATTTGTTTTGATGGGTGAGTCGATAGAGAGTATAAAGTTTTATGTCACTTCACTTTCTATCAGAGCTTGCACACGTGCTTGCAAATGAGGTCATTCAAAAGTTATGAGTTTAACCAACTTAACTAACAGACTAATGACAATACATCTGAGATTTCTCCCCCAATATGTGTATCTACACTGTGTATTTCCATGTGACTTTGCAACTAATGTGGATATTTGCATCATTCAGTTGCTTCTGGGGAAAGGTGGAGGGGCACAGTGACTAGTGTTTCAGGAATCAGGAATGCAGGTTAGGTTCAAGTTCTGAGAGTCATTTCGTGTGACCACATAGTGATGAGTCAGGGCCATGAGCTGCTGCCCGGAATAGTAGCTCATCTGTGGTGTGAGAGAGAGAGAGGCTACAATATATTTCATACGGACAGCAAGATCACCACAATCTACATGCAACCACAGTGCTGGGAATGGCACAGGCGTATCAGAATGATGCTATCCAGGGCATGGCATACTACTATCTGCTGAATCTAACGGCTACTTGAGAGGGGAAAATGCTCTTTCTTATCAAATAAGGCTAAAATACAGGAATGTCAGCTGCAAGTCAGGTTTTACTTGATTACAAAATTATTTATTGAATCAAAAATGAGGGTAGACAAAAATAACTGTGCAACCTTCCCAAAAAACAATGTGCACTTAAAACTTAAAAAGCAGTATCGTATAGAAATTCAAAAGTCAGCGAAATAGCTCTCTATCAAAGATTTGAATCAAATCTTTCACGGCGATGATCTTTCTTTAGTTTACAAAATAAACAATGCTACAATGTGCTGTAGGCATTGTGTGCAGATGAAACCATGTAGCATAAATGAAACAATCCCTTCTAGTTAGAGAAAATAAAAAGGACAAAACAGAAAATCTCTTAAGGTTTTCACTCTCAGGATAAAACATACAATAGTAAAGTATTTTTTGAGTATTGAAACTGTGCATGAATTAAAATGAACACTAGGAATTGAACTCCCTTTGCTCCGATTTATCTCACAAGCCACAGCAGCAAGTTTTTACACCTGAATATGGATGCTCTAGGGTTTTCTTCATTCTAAATATGATTCGGCATGGACACCCTCCTTTATCCAGAACTATGCCATTTAATGGCAGTGGTCCAATCTCCCTCTATCAGCCATAGCTACTCCATACTGTAAACTTCACATACAGAGGAGCAGAATGGAATGCAGTAACACTTGCCTTAATCAAGGCCAATGATAACCTATACTACTGCTTTCCTATGACTGGTGGTTTGTGTTACATTAGCCACTACATACTGGTAGTGACATGTTGATTAATAAACTAATCTCTTTGCTTGTGGTGAAATCCACCATTGATATACTTAAATAACAGTGCTTCAAAAATGTTGAAACGTCAAGGAAAGGAAAGGTTCATCTTAATTTCTCTTAATATGTCAAACATCAAAGGCACAGCCACTAATATCTCGACTGTACAAGTATGCAAGTGTCTGCTGGACACTGACCATGTATGACAATGTCTTTAGGTTTTAAACAGCAGCACAAATGAAGGCTTAGAAGCTAAAACAGGAGCACATTGAGCTAACAGGCACTAGTCACCACCATCTTACTCCTCCTCAGAGCCAAGAACTGTAGAAGTTGGCATTATGGACCAAAATTATACACTTCAAACATTGTCAATGGATCTGCCCATGTTTTTCTTCAATGTAAATTCATTTTCAGTTATCTTAATTTAATTTGAAACAAATATTAAGTAGTTAAAATCTGGAAACATCATCAGATCCAACTTATTGCACCCCATAAAAGACTTTTTACAGCAAACATCATATACATAACACTGACTGAGCAACAGTATAAGGCATCCATAACCTAACTGTGGTAAAGATCAGAACAAAACAAAATCTGAAATTAGCATAAACCATTTAAATTAGCTTTCATTGGCACACATTTTGTATAACATTCCAGTTAAAACTACTGAATTCAAGTACAGATGGCAAGATATGTTTAGGAACAGCGATATGTTATAAAGACTGACATAAACATTTTCCAGCAAGCTATTGTTAGAAGCCAACTGAGATCTGATATTATAAGTGGAAGTAACTGCAAACCTTCCACCTATGACACCTTTATCAGACAGATGTTCCTAGTGTTTGGCTACTAAGAGAGCAACAATCCTCCTTGCAAGGAGACATGTTTAAATAATTCCCCTTATATACTAACGTCTTTGAGCATTAGTGCATTAGTTTAAGCATAAGGCCCCACACTGGTAGTCAGAGCTGTGATGTCCTTTTTGAATAAATTAGCTTATCTAGATATCATGTAGAAATCATTCTTTATTCGTATTTCATTCTTCGTAATTTGGGTCACGTATCAGATAAAGTTCCCCAAAACTTTCAAATAACATTCCTTCAAAATGTGACCAGTTTTCCAAATGTATGTTTTGCGAAAGCACTGTGGCAAAAAACAAACAAACTGATCAATTATTCCTCGTTGCGATGATGTGGCCTTCCCATCTTATTGCTGAGGGAGTATTGAGGAGCTTGGTTGGATTGTTCCCAGTCTGCCATTCACTTGGACTGTCTTTGTGGGCACAGCGACCTAGTTAAAAGAGACACAACATGTCATGTTTGTAATTCTCCACTTTGGTAATGACAGGAGTAATAGATTATGGTACGCTGGAAAGAATATATCAGGTTCTGTGGTTTTGTGTTCTGGATACAGAAAGAAAAAAACAGAATTGTCCTAAACTGAAAAGATTTTATTAGTTAATTTATCTCTGATTATTTCCCTTATTTTTCTCCTCCTAAAACTATTCATTCTTTGCTATTGCTTCTGTCTGATATAAATGATGCGAAAATAATGATTCGAAAAACGTTTCTGGCAACTCTAATTTTACACTGCCGCTGACCTAAAATTGACCTGTGTTCTTGAAAATCTTCACACAGCAGTACAGTAAGGCTGTCAGATGAATCTATGAATATGTTACAATCTGCAATTAATTTCCAGTTTCCTGGCTGCTGCACCACAGGAGTGCTTTGTTCTTCCAACGAGGCGAAACGTGAGAAACCAGACCAAAGATTTGAGTCACTGGTCAAATCATATGTTCTTCTGTTTCTGTCTTTCTTGCCTCTGTCTGTTCTATTCTATTTTCCTGTCTGTCTCTTTTTATCCCCTCCCTCTCTTATTTGATACAAGTCTCTTTGGGTGAAATTATGCCATCTTGTGCAACAAGAGTCATGGAAAATATGACAAGATATTCGTCACTTGCTGTGCTAATGTAAAATGTTAATTTGCTTAAGCTAAATTAATTTGTTTTTCATTTCTTCACCAGTTTATGTATTTTTCCCTGTTCTGTAGGCAGAACAGATGAGACAGATGCAGATTTGCAAGCCAGTAGCCTCTGATGTAATTTGATCAAGTGTTACTCTACCCTCATCACTGTTTTCATGAAGCAAGTGTAGAATAAAAAATCCAGTAGTAGTAATGCAGAGTAGATAAAGGGAGTTCTGCAACAACGTTTACTCTGTGGTGTGAATAGATGCTGTGTTTTTCTGTATTTGTACCTTTTTTAGCCTCTCAGCAGCAGATCTAGAGCGAATGGCCTCCAGCATAGCCTCCCTGGCCAAGGCAGGGTTCATGGCAGCGTTAGCACTTGGATGTGCCACAGTGCTAGGCTTACCCTGGGGCAAGACAGGGGGAGGAGGTGGAGGAGCAATCATGGTTGCTGGTGGCGGTGGTGGTGGTGGTGGTGGGGTAAAGACAGGAGTGCAAGTCAAAGAGGGAGGAGAGGTAGAGGAGGGAGGGCCTGCACTTCTCTCCTCTTCAGAAGCTGCCTTCCTGAACTTCACGAGCTCATCAGCAGCTTCAGATTTGTTCTGTAGGAAACAAAGGAGTGAGACAATGGTAACTCTAGACACGTAAACATAGGCCAGCTGCTCTCGCGTATGTGCATTACACTCATCACCTAACACACAAGTGCATCTAACATCAATGTCTGACACGCACATACAAAATCTTTTCTGTTCTAATCTTTCTCCATTTTATGTTTTTCACATTTATATGGGGACCAAGAACAAGGACCGTGACGTCGGCTGGTGTAGCGCAACCGGGGCCCCACCCTGGAGCCAGGCCCGAGGTTGGGGCTCGCATGCGAGCGCCTGGTGGCCGGGTCTTACCCCACGGGTCCCGGCCGGGCCCAGCCCGAACGAGCGACAAGGACCGATCTCTTGTGGGCCCACCACCTGCAGGAGGAACCGTAAGGGGCTGGTGCATTGTGGATTGGGTGGCAGTCGAAGGCGGGGGACTCGGCGACCCAATCCCCAGACACAGAATCTGGCTCTAGGGACATGGAATGTCACCTCGCTGGGGGGGGGGGACTGAGCTGGTGCGGGAGGTTGGGAGGTTGAGAGATACCGACTAGAGATAGTTGGGCTCACCTCCACACACAGCTTGGGTTCTGGAAACCAAATCCTCGAGAGAGGCTGGACTCTCTACTACTCTGGAGTTGCCCGCGGTGAGAGGCGGCAGGCTGGTTTTTGGCTTGCTCATAGCCCCCCAGCTCATTTGCCATGTGTTGGAGTTCATCCCAGTAAAGGAGAACGTCGTTTCCCTGCGCCTTCGGGTCGGGGATAGGTCTCTCACTGTTTTTGGGCTTACGGCCCAAATGGCAGTGTAGAGTACCTGACCTTCCTGGCGTCTCTGGGAGGGGTGCTCGAAAGTGCTCCGACCGGGGACTCCGTCGTTCTACTGAGGGACTTCAATGCTCACGTGGGCAACAACAGTGACACCTGGTCCCGCGACCCGGCCCCGGATAAGCGGAAGAAGATGGATGGATGGAAATGTATATGATTTTATCCTATTTTTGTAACTCTGTTGTACATAGTTATTCACTTTTATTTATTTATCCACTTTTTTGTTTGAGAAGCAAAACATTTTTCAGTCTGATTTAGTCATGCAGCATTCCAGAGATTCCAGTTCTGGTAAGAAACCTTCAGAATAGAACCGCAGATGTTTCAGCTTTAGCAGCACGTTCTCTGCCCCTTTCATTCCACATGGGTTCCTTACATGACAGCAAACCACAGCTCACAGTCCACACAGAGGAATGGAATTAGACAGCCATGCTTGCATAACCTGGTTCATGCGGTGTTCTGTGAGCTGCTAACTAGCTAACAATACAAGCTAACGATACTTATACAATATAAGTGCAACGGCTAGCTTGCTCTGTGAAACTGTACTAAATGCTGCAGTCAGCATGGCACCACACTCACAATGACAAGGCTAATGCTGATATTTAGTTAGTTTATGTTCACCATCTTAGTTTAGTGTGTTAGCATGTTAACTTCTGCCAATTAACACTTAAAACAAAGTACAGCTGAGGCTGATGGGAATATCGATAGATTTGCAGGTATTTGGTCTGACGGTGGTATTAGTGGAGGAGCCAGTAGGATTCATCCTCTGGGGACTTTGAATATCTGAATCAAATGTCATGGGGCAATCCATCCAGTAGTTGTCAAGACATTTCTCACTTAACCAAAAATGTTCAACCAATGTCAATTATGGCACTTGAGGAAAAGTCACAGGATCAACAAAGGGGTTCGGATTCATCTTCTGGGGACCATGAATGTCTGTACAAAACTAGCTAGCTCGGTTAAAAAGAAGATTATTGATGATGTGGAAAAAGTGTTGAAATAACATTTATTTGACGATAAATGTGGATACATTCATTGAATGAGTTCAAGGAGGGTGAAAGTGGATGGTATACTCATTGCTAACCAATAAGTCATACTGTGTCTTTTTAGGGATTGGTTTTTATCTCCCTACCACCCCGCTTGATATTGACATTGAGTGATATTACGTAAATAGCTAAGAGAATATTTTACCATCCTCAGCCTTCCGGAGTTGCTCTGAGCTCTTATGGCAGCCAGAAGAGCAGACCTCTCATTCTCCTCCTCAACATAAGATGCTTTTTTCATGCTGCTGGGACCAGAAGTGGTGATCTAATAACGAAATAAAAAGAGGAAAATTAAAATGCCTTTCTTGCCTTCCACCATTATAAACACATAGCTGAAATTGCAAAATTAAGAATATAGTGTATTTCTATTACTGGTAGCGGGGTCAATGCTACCCCACAGTTTTCTTCCAATTAGCATTATGATCGCTCTCATCTTCGCATCCATCCATCCATCTATCCATAAACGGTACTATGTTTATCTTGATCTCACCTTCTTGAGCCTGTCCCTGCCGCCGCCTGTCTGGATTGCCTCCATCAGGCTGCTGTGCAGAGTCGTCTCTTTGTCAACAGATTTACAGATCACTGGTCGGACCTTTTTAACTGGCCCAAAGACTGTCACTGGCGGAGGCCCAGGGGTCACACCACTGGCTGACACTGTGATAGAAGGTTGTGGTTTCGCATCAGGTGTTAGATGAGTGGCTGCCTTGGTGATATCCCTTGTTTTCTGAAGAACAAGATGTGGAGTATTACACTGTAATTTACAGTAACAATTTTGCTGTAAAAAAAATTCTTTATAGTTTTTTTTACCCATAACATGAAATAGTAGGTTTTACTCACACTTGTCTGGCCTTGGGATAAAGTCTTGGGGGCTGTGGGTGGTTTGGCTGATGAATGTAGAGGACTGCTTTTTGCAGGGCTGGGGCTTCTGGGACGAATATGTTTAATATTATCTCTGTCATTACTGACAGTCATATTTATTTGGGTGGGGCCACTAGACTGAATGTGCTTATTCTTGGCTGTTTCTGTTTCCAGAGTATTAGAGCTTCCTTTGGTGGATCCAACACAAATTCCAAATCCTCCTCTGTCTGGTCTCACTTCTCCAAAATCTCTCTGGCTATCTGACACATACTCTGGGTAGCTCATGGACCTCTTTGGACTATTAGGGTTGGATTTAGAAGCATATTCATTCTCCCTATTATCTGACAAAGATGACTGGGAAGATTGGTGTGGATTTACTTGTATGGACCGACCTGATCTCTGGAAACTGATAGTCTGTGTTTTCAAAGAAGCAGAGGAGTCAGGTATGTTAGGGATGGAGTTGGGTTTAGCTGAGGTCTTTGGGGTGTATTTATTGATGGCAGACGCCACGTATTGGCTTGAGGTTCGCCTTGATGGTTTGAGGAAGGACAGCTCTCTTTTCAGGTCTGGAAGGATAGAAGGGGGAAGGGCAGGTTTATTACTTGGCTGCTGAATGTTTTTGGACACTGAAATCTTGCTCTCCACCTCTACCCGCTCCTCTTTTGCAACCTTGTCGTCTTTCACTGGTTCTTTAGCTTCTTCCTTGACCATCTCTTTAGGCTGGGCTCTCTCTTCAGGTTTATTACGTGAAGTTTGCGTAGTTTTTATGTCCTCAGTGTTACTGGTCTTCAATGTAGTTTCTGAGACTGCAGTGGGAACACTTCTAAGACCATCTGTGCTCTCCTTAGCCTTATCACTGAGACCTTTGCTGTTGGGTACAGCACTTTCTTGTCTTTCATTTGAGCTCCAAAAAGCTTTGGCTTTTCCAAGAAGAGGAGACTCCTCACTGCAATTCATTCCCGACTCTGATGAACCAACAACTTTGTTCCCGGAGATACCCACTTTCACCATATTTCCTTGATCGTCAATCTTAATGGCACCAACAGTTAATTTGACAGTTGGCTCTCCCGTAGCAGCATGCATGACAGACGGTTTGGGAGGGACCACAGTGAAAGTTTTCATACCGAAGCGTGATGTGACGTTGCGAGTGATTTTACCATGTGAGGTATTTGAGCTGGAGCTATTTTGGTATACTCTGTGCATCCCGTCATCTCTTTCTGCAGATACTGATCGCTGACTGGTTGGTGGAAGAACAGGTTTCTTCTCTTGAGAAGACTGAGCGTTACTTTTCACAAGATCAGATTTGATCTCAGTGCTCTTGCTGTGTTTCTGCATGTCAACTTTAGATTTCACTGCTGATGTTCTTTGTTTATCCTCTTTCACACTGTTGGTATCAGTGATACTCATAACTTTAGTTTTTGTCTCTAGTATCTTTTCTTTCTTATTATCAACAATAGACTTGTTCTCCTGTGACTTCCTATACTGCTCAGGTTGAGACGGCTGCTTAGTATTTGCACTGCTCCTTTTCTTACTTTCAGCAGCTATACAAGCATTGTTGTTTTTGTTCTGTGGCTCTTCACTGGACTGGTGACAAAAGACTGGACCTGTGATAAGATGGGGTAAGAAAAAGTCAATTTAAAACATAAATAAAATACATAACAGTATTGTATTGATACAACTGAGCCTGAATAAATACACTCTAAAGGTACAAAATGTCAACAAAAACATTAAAAGCTTTCGTAATATCTACTGAACATAGGAATATTGTTCTTCATACCTTTGCTGCCAGGTGACTCAATCCTGGTTAGGGACTTTTCCTCATTTTCTGCAATGTTACGTTCATATTCCTCCAGTACTTCATCTATGGCTGTGACTGGCACATCCATGTCCACTACAGACACCGGCACCTCATTACTGTCTGTGGACATGGTATAGGGAGTCTCTTTTGCGGAGACTATATCTATGTGTACTGGAAAAGGGAAACAGATCAGGGGGTTAATACATAATACTCCAGTACTTAGTGCACATTTTGATTTATAAGAATATAACCATGCCTATTACATCAAATTCACTCACTTTGGTTTGTGTTCAATATGGAGCACAGTAATTTGAAACATTTCAAACATATCTTGCATCAAATTGCAGATTTATGAGATTATTCAGGTATATAACAAATACACAACACAGCCTAATAAGACACATCCATGTAGTATCGCAGTGGTGTTATGATGGTCAACAGGTTTAATCCTTTACTGAACTACAGTATATATCAATATCTATACTGCAGGCATGTACCCCTGGACTGCCAGGATGCCTCAATGAAAAAAAATAAATCAAGTTTAAGATGACAGATGGACTGTGACCTATTACATGCCCCCTCACCTGCAAGGTCTGTTTCAAAACCTGCCAATGTCTGATGGAGCTGGGCTGTGAGCTCTGGGTCATCTTCTGAGTCTTTTAACCTGCCTGACTTTGCATGTGGGTTGAGGTCATTGTGCCTGAGTACAGTACATAAAAATGTGTGTCAAAAAGACATCTGCACACATTCACATGTATGAACACACAAGCAGCCCCAAAACATTTGTAATGCAAAAAAGAGATTGGTGCACAGGGGCAGCCATAATACAGCATGACTGAAAAGTATTAACACCACCAAACAGCTGTTATGAACTGCTTGATGCTGTTGTTACAGCCAGCACCATTCCCGTTACAAATCTGCCACAGAAACCAAAAGGCTAAATGCAGTTCAGTAGAACAAGAAAGAAAACAAATGTGTTAGTTTTAAATATTTTGTGCTTGTTCAAAGTTCAAAGTTATTTTTATTGCAGCCTTCTGGCTTTGAAACATGTAGTTGTAAAGATATGATTACAGTTTAAACTTCCTTCACTCTCTTCAAGGGTTCAACAGAGCATTCTCATGAGTTACTGACGTATTAGCCATAACAAATTACAACAACAAGGCCAAACCAAATAGAATTTGTCTTCTAAGAGACTTGGACTGGTCCTCTTTTCCCCAACGATTCTGAGAAAACAGGGTTTTAGTGCTTTCCTGGAATACTAAGGAGCCAGCAGCATCAGGCCAGGACCTGGATTCAAAAAGTTTCTCTGAGTAAGAGCATTGATCCAGGATCCCTGGTCTGGGCACATTACCATACACATTTCACAACAACTTAAAAGGCAAAAAATGATCTGGGGCAGCATTCATTTTCCACAGAGGCCTTTGAATAAGGGCCTAGAACTATAAGTATGAAAGCCCAGCACTAAAGGTTGAGGGTGCCAGCTTTGGCTAAAACTCACATGGCGGGAACTGCTCTTGGTTTTTACTGCTGGCACAGTTAAAAAGTGTGGCGAGACTTCTATAGTTGGCTGAAACAGCAATGGTTCAAAATATAGGTGTGAAACTAAACTTGATTGCCAAATGCAAAAATCTAACTAATCATTTTCATTCAGGTATTATTTATCAGTGGTTAGGCCGACTGCAAGGGGAATGGCACATGCATTATCCTGCCTGCCAGGAAACCAGGATCTATTAAAATAGATTTTAAAATATAATGTGACAGCAATGGGAACGTTTGGATGTATAAGATGGGTAGGAGTCAGCAAAAAGCAAATACTGGAAAGCATAAGAACAGATAGATGAATGAGTAAGGTAGACACCGTGAGTAATTTGTATGCTCTTGGGACCAGTGCAGATGTCTTTATGTGCCTCAGTATCTTGAATGAGACTTTTGTCAACTAGATGGTCAAATATCACAAATTAGGTAAACATAAATACAGAGTATATACTTGTCAACTTCATTCTAATTCCTCCCTCCCTCTTGTTCCCCCCTACTTCCATGCTTCCTCTTTCTGTGATTTCCATGACTTCCTCTCTACCTGTGTCGTGATCCCCAGGTGGCACATCCCTCATCGCTGTCACTGGAATTGTCCCGCACAGGTCCCAGCAGTCTCTCTCCTCTGCCTCCGCTAATTCCATCCAGGGACAAACTCCCATTTGGGGTTGTGGGTTGGGTGTCAGACGGAGAGCTGACCATGCCTGAGTCCTCGCCCTCTGCCATGCCCTCAGAGGCGGCATAACCCTGGTCGGGCAGGCTGCTGCCACCGCTGCTGCTGCCCAAGGATACGGTCTCCTCCTCTGGTGTTTCAGTTTCTGGTTTCTGGCCACTGGCTGTGGAGCTCTGCATGGAATGGAGCCAAGCTGGGAGAGGATAGAGGATGATCTTAGTATTGGGTGTTATCACTGTCCTTAAAGGCTGTTAGCAACTGTTAGCAACAACTTCAACATCCGAATCAAAGGGTTTCCAATGGCCTAAAGTTTTCTATGGTGAACTAAAGGACTGAGAATGGGCTTGGGGTCAGATATCATAGAGGCCTGAGGTGTTTTACTCACACCATGCATAAACTTCCAAAAACCTTTAGGCCTTATTTATCTTTCCAAATCCACAAGCCACAAAAGACTTTTGATAACCAAGAAAACACTGAGAAAACAACACAACAAATCATGAGGACATTTGTTTGAAAATAAGCACAGAATGCAGAGCGAGCATGAGGAGTGAACGATGGAAGAAGAGGGAAAAGAAACAGAGGAAGTATTTACGTTAGTTTCAACATTCATTCTGACACCACACACACACAAACCAGAAAACACAAGCCAAATATACAAACACAAGCCCGGAGCACAACCACTTGTGGCTTGATAAAACAGCTTTAATGATGTGTGGGTGGACTTACTGTAAACAAACCCTTTCAATTAGATTTTTACAGTACTGTTTTAGGTTCCAGTGAAAGATAGTATTGCTTCATACCCTCTCATCTCTTTAGTACAGTCATGCACTGGTCAGTCCTGTGGGTTTTGGAGAACTTATTTAGTCTGTCACTGATCTCATTGAACTCTAGGCCAAGAGAATAAAACTCTATGTACCATTTGTTAGGTTTTCAGCAGCCCAGCCAGCATGCACAGGACTGGGAACTCAACAGGGGATTCTTCAAAATGAGTTTAACAGTGAGTGACCATGTTTGGAATACCAGGTATCTGTGAGTGTGTGCATGCATTTGGGTATGCATTTTGCTCCAATATGTCTTCCTATGTGTGTATGTGCGTTTCCGTGATTGTGTGCATGTCTGTGTGTAGGCCTGTCAGTTTTGGGCCTGGTCCTAATGGTGTGGAGAGAACAGTCAGTTCCAGGAGATGTGGTGATGACTCACAGGGCTGTCCTCCCAGCTCCTTCCCAGCAACAGCTTAGTCATGCCAGCAACAGCCACAATCAGCACACACAGACACATCCTTGTGTTACTATATTCCTGGGGACCCGTCATTGTCATAATGCATTCCCTAAGCCCTTTCCCTAACCCTAACCATCACAACTAAGCGACTAACCCTACCCCTAACCTAAACCTAAACTTATACCCTAAAACCAAATCTTAAGCCTCAAACAGCCCTTTAAACTTGTGGGGTCCTGCATTTGGTCCCCACAAAGCTATCTGACCCCACAAGTACAGTGGACTCCTGGTTGTTGGACCACACAAATATAGTAAAACCATCCCACACACACATGCACAGACAAGCGCATATATACACAGGCACTCTCATATGTTTACATGCATGCCTTACAAACGTGCAAGTAAACATCTACACATAGTTCCAACTCAATATGACCAAAGGCACATGCTTCAGGCAAAAGACTTCCCAAGAAAATAAATACTGTGATGTGTCACTTCATGGCAATCCATGCACAATCCCAAACCAAAGTCCTTGAATCTTGATTGAGTCTTCAACTGTTTAATTGAAAAATGTCTTTCAAACATATATTCAGTTTTTCAATCACAACACAGACTGCCTTTACAGATGAGGGCATGTTCATTATCACAACTGTACAGACTCGATGAGAACACATACCCTTACTAGTCTACACATTTGCATCATAACTCGATGGTTTAGAACTTGCGAAGGATAAATTATATTTTACATCTAAATTGGATTACTGTAAAATATATTTTTTTTACCAGATCTGCAAAGTACATTGCTGGCTCTAACCATCATCATCTCAAAAACGTAAAATTCTACTTCATGGGAAAATTATTAGATTCTGAGACACCACAATAGCTGCATTCATATGGTTCACAGGATAAAAACAAGGACTTCATTCCCTTGACATAGTCACCACACAAAAAGAGCATTTTGGTTACTTGCAGTTTTACAGCCAAGATCCAAAGGATATACGGATTTTGTTCTGGACCCCAAACAATGAATCCCTTTTTCACATAGGATGTCACGAGTCACTTGGATTCCTACCCATAATTTAAAAACAAGCTGTCAAGCATTCATGCAACTAGCCTTCCCAAAAATAATACCAAACGTTAACAAATCAGTGTGTAGTGTCATTCTCTTTTCTAAGTAGACTGTTATCAGCTTTCCTTGGGAAGAGCATCACTACCTAAAATCATTGTCATTGATAGATCACCCTTTCCATAATATTGCGAAAGGCAGCATGCATTCAGGTCTTAGATTTCCAAGCCACAACACCAGGCAGAGAGAAAGAAACATACACTGTCCAACTATTGATCTGCAGATATCACATCACCAAAATATTGGCTGATAGATATCACATGGCCTTGCCTCATAGACTCATTTCAGCATGTCACTCATCAATCACTCTGTAACTGATACGTCCAGGGTTTAGCTCATCTGTCACTGTATAGTCCCGACCACATTCTGTGTCCACTTTTAACTCAGCTCTGATCTCATGCATAATCAATAGCAACCAGCGGATCAAGATGAAATACAAAACAACCAACAGTATATACATACAATTTAAAAAAATAAAAATAAAATCAACACAAAAAACATTGCTTCAAGAGTGAAATTGGAGATCATAACTTGCTTTCAATTGCAGCATTTTGTGTCCTCAACAGGACTGATGCAATGAGGTTGCTGCAAAGTGGCTCCTGTGAGGCATTGTGACACCAAGTGAAGGCAAGTAATAGAAATGAGATGATTCAAATTATGATAGCAATGAGACCTTGACAACAAATACAAGAGTACAGAAGAACATAGAACATTTCTTAAAAGAATGAGAGGAGGGTGGTGAACATCAGAAGGAGGTCCAGCAGAAATAAGAAGGGGCAAGAAGGAGCAAAGGGAACTGATGAAAAAGGATTGCCGGACGAAGGAAGGGTCAAGCCAGAGAGAGACTTCAGGAGTGTTTGGAGCGCAGACGCACAGGCCCACAGCAGTACACTACAAAGTGGGGTGCGGGGTGGGGAGTAAACAAAAGAAAAGATGAGTTTTGAGATGGATAGATCAAGAACATTGCACTTGGCAGGGATGGCGATCAAAACAGCATCCAGAGAAAAACCTATAAGTAAAGAAAGAAATTGAGGACAACAAACAGTGAAATGACACAATGGTATTTTGGCCATCAAGCCTGGTCATGCAGTGAACACATACAGAAACATAAGGCAGATTACACAGGGTTCAACATCACTCAATGATGTCTTCCATTATACATCTCCCATGTACTGTAATCATGCAACAAATAGGCACTCCAGCTGTTTGGTGTTGAACCCAGCCCTGACCTTTTAGACCCAGAAGAAATGACAGGGCTTACAGTTTGACATTTACAGATATGAAGCACCTTGACCTCACATGGACCCAGTATCACTTAACAACTCAGCTGCCCGGGTCGCTGATGGAGAGATGGAAAGCATGTGAGGACAGAGTGCAGTATTGACACACACACACACACACACATGCACACAAAAAGACTTGGTAGCAAAGGACAGTTGCAAAAATACAAACTCTAATTGGGACAAAAGAAATAAAAAACCAGGAGAGCAGCTTCTAGGAAAGAAAAGAAAGCATAAGAGTGAATGAAACGGAGAGGCAGTCCATCTGGAACCTACACTGGGGAGCTGCTTCCTCCATGGGACTCTGTAGGGAGTTGCTTTCTGTGGGCTCAATGGGAGGGGAGGACAGGGTAGGGGATAGGACAAACTGTGGTGGCTCCCGGACCGGGGAACGACGAGGTTTGGGTGGCGCTGGCCGATCTGTTGTTCCTGTAGGAGAAACAGCATGCAGGCAGGGCAGGTACTGATGGTCATGTTTGTAAAAATGGGGTACGTGACAAAAACATCTTCCATCAAACTTCTTATCAAACTGAAAGTAGCTCAGAAAACATTTTATAATTGTCAAGATCTTTGTTTTTTATTTATTTTGGCTCCTGTGCTACCCTTCTTAGAGACTGCTTGTTATTCAAACATTGGCTTCTTTATTCTTGGATTTTCTGGTAATGAAGTTTGAGTTTCTGTGGGGAGAACTCCTTCCTTTGTCTGCTCAGCCATGGAGGTTATCGTTGTTAAAGTACTGTAAGCTACTCTCATGTTTACAGTACATTCATTTGTACGCTTTTACCATTGTTCCTGTGGAATTTCACAAGTTACTTGACTATGAAATGGAGCCCAACTTTGGCAACAAAAGGTCTGTAGAGTATCAGCTTAAGACTCAAGAAAAGCGCAAAGGAAAATCAGAGTTGTTTTGTTTTTAAAATCTGGCAGTTTAGACTGCAGCTTTATCAGCCATAAACGCCAGTTTACTGCTTTGAAACTGGATGCCTAGGTTTGCAGAAAAGGCAAATGCAAATGCTTTCATGAACTACTGTAGTTAGAGGCAAAAATGCTACAGGTTATGTCAATCCATGAGGAAGTAGTGTTATATTGATATTAAAATGTTACATATTATTTAAAGGGTAAATCTAAAGATTTAGATGTATCATCCAAATAGCACTCCCCACATCCTCACATTTCATCCCTATTTCATGCCAAAAATGGATACCAATTGACTTGATTAAAAAAAGAAATGTGACTGCTAATCTATGAAGAGGCAGTAAGAAAGGAAGTAAAGAGTAGTTGAATACAGATGTGTGATATATGCAGACTTTGCCACACAAAGCACGGGAGACGCTAACAGACGTGTGGAGTGACAAATAAGACACAGTCAATTTGGATAACATATTGGGTTGTAGGGGCAAAAGCACAATCACACAATTAGCGTAAAACAGCACCGTTTTAAATATAGCCACCTAAATGTCCCTATAAAACTAGTGATGCATCAGTTTGCTGTGTCTCAGTCACCAGGTGCTGTTGATGTACTACTTTATCTGTTTACTCTGTTGTCGACAATAGGAAGGAACTGAAACAGCATGCAGGGCTATGACATAACCGTGGCAGATTCTGGAGCACACACAAACACGCGCAGTAAAATGGTTTTCCTATCCATAAAAGCCTAAATATTACCCTGATGCTAATCCTTCCACAATTTGATCAGTTTTTCCCCCTCATATTACTGTTGCTGTGTGTTTCTCATAAAAAAGACCTCAATAAGCACAGACACACACTGCACTGATGCTTTAGGCGCTCAACTGAATAACAGTAAGATTAATGTGGAC
The DNA here is from genome assembly GCA_011952105.1 of Coreoperca whiteheadi. Lineage (NCBI taxonomy): Eukaryota > Metazoa > Chordata > Actinopteri > Centrarchiformes > Sinipercidae > Coreoperca > Coreoperca whiteheadi. Next base: position 19,726,087 of record CM022486.1, on the reverse strand, counting down.
GCAGTCTCAGAAACAGTAGCACTGTATCACTCTGTCAGTATCAACCAGTGGACATTACGTTGACTAGTTTTAAAGGCGAACCCCTAATTTACATTTTACCTGCTGAATCTATACTAAAAAGAATATTTACACACTATACATATATACATGTTTTTATTTAACTATTTCACAAATCCAAAGAAAAGTTTAATTTTCCTCTTTTTTGAACCAAGCTGAAGCTTTGAATTAAAATTGACATAAACACTGAACTGACATTGTGTATTTCCCCATGCATAACATACAACACACACACACACACACACACACATGCCTGCACAAGCATACACACAGACATTTTAAGCTTCTATAGTACAACAGAGATTGAAGAGCTCAGGTAAATACTGCCTCACAGGCACTAGAAGAAGCAATGGTATAAAACCAAGTAATAAAAAAAACATACTAAAGAGTTATTTTGTATTACAGTATTACTTTTAGTTTAATGGTTTGCTCTACCTCAACTTCACCTCTGTTTATTTAGAATTACATATCTTTATCATAAAGCTTCCAAAAGCAAATGACATACAGTTTACAGTTTGACATACACATCAATTTTGCCTAAATGAAAGGTTAAATAAAACCTACATAAATGAAAGACTAAATCAAACCTATAGAAATGAAAGACTAACTGAAACCTAATAAATGTACTGTGTACATTTCTGCCTCTGCCTTTACAAGTATGAGGGCGCCACCCTAACTGTACGTGCAGGGTGTAGTTGTCTAGCCCTAACGTGTATACCAGCTATTCATTGACTGCCAAATATGTACTGTTCATGTATAACAAAGTGCAGTCGTCCGGCTGCACTGAAGATTATCTTGTTTATAGGCACTGCATGTGAACATTTTGAAAGTTGACAGTGAGGTTGTCCGTAGGACAAAACGGACTGTTGGAGAGACTTTTGTGACTTTTGGAATGAAAGTATTTTACTACAAATACACATTTTAACTCAGTAAATACTTTCTAACACATTGTAAAGGACAACATTGAAAATAGGAAGAGAGTCAAAGTAAAAGAGAAGAGAGAAGGTGATGCACTGACAGAGAAAAAGAGAAGTAGCTAAGTCTATAAATGTATTAATGATCCTGGTGCTGTCTCCTCTGTCCTGAGTAATGGACTAACCTCTTCATACTTCATCCTTTCTCTTGCTTTCATCTGCCTGTCCATCATTCTCCTTTCCTTAAACCCCCCTAGTCCCCTTGTTTCTACCTTGCTACCCTGTCATCCTGCTGCCAAAACCTTCCCATGCTCCCTCCTCTTTATTCTGGTATCGTCACCTTTTGATCCCTTTTCTGAGGGCTACGGCTCTCTCATCTCTCTCTGTGTGTGTGCGTGCGTGCGTGTCAAGACACGACAGCCCTCTGCTGCAATCTCACTTTGCTACTTTGCTAAGATCTAGGTTATATAAAGATCAATACGAGGCCATCTAAAGTTCAAGTAGATCCTGTTTAAATCTATGATGGATCTGTCTGCCTTTGTATCTGCCAGCTTTGAAGGCTTGTGTGAGTGGCTGCATGCATATATGAGAGAGAGCGAGAGAGAGAGAGAGAGAGAGAGAGAGAGAGAGAGAGACAGAGAGAGAGAGAGAGAGAGAGAAGAAGAATAACGTGAGGCATTGATAAGTGCAGGCGAGAGACAGGGGTTGTATTGTCTCATGAGTTATGATTAAAACCAGCTCCACTGGTTCCTGTACTTCAGCTATGACGTGCTCTCACACACACACACCACACACACACACACACACACACACACACGGTCTTTCACCAGGTTATGTACGTAATTCTTGACAGTTTAAGTTTCAGACGTTGCAAAAGTGTGACAGCTCAGGTCTCCAGGACAGACATTAAGTCACTCTCTAACGGTATAAAACCTCTACAGGCAACTTCAGGCTGACTCACTTCTTTTATAGACAGAGAGAGTGTTTACCATCACTGTCAAGAGTTGAGCAACCAACAGCCAAGTTCATTTTGTTTGATGAATATAAATGTTTTGTGTGGTGTGAAAATGTGATATGTTGCCAGTTGGTTTAAATCAAAATTTATTTCACAGAGTAACTGATGGAAGATATTAAAACTAAGAATGAGTCCCATAATGATATACTAATACAACAGGTAGATCTCATTACAGCTTCATTGCCTGTGGTGCTGTGTCTGCTTTATCATTATATATAGCTAACGTCATTTGGCATTATTCCTGTTGCTGTTTAAGAATAAATAGGTCTACCAGTGTTGGAGTCTCTGTCTTTAATTTGCGAAGAAATCTGCCAATTGACAGATGTTAGACAATTACTAGAATAAAATAGGTTGTGCCATCACTATCAAAAAAACAAAACACCTGATCATTATAGTGTGTTTTCAGAAAGCATCAATTTAGGAGTATTAAAGATACATTCTGAGCTATGTTGTTATAAATTGTGTATGTTTGTGGATGTGACAATAAAGATTCTTCTCCTTCTTCTGAAGTCATACACTGAAGACAAATGTGGAGTGTTGTTTCTAAAGCCTGTGTCAGGTGCTGTTTTATGAGTGTCTTTTATCATGCCATTTTATAAATATTTACCCATAGCGCTGTGTCTGTTGTTCTCAACTTCATCCAGTTTCAGGTTTAGGGCCGACTCAGTCCCCGACCTGGAGCTGCTGCCTGATGTCGCCTCTTGACTTGATTTGGCAGCAATGCTGCTGGCCTTTTTTGATTCCTCCATCCTGCTGTTGGAGCTTTTTGTAGCAGGCTGGACCCGCACAGACCCGCTCGCTGTGCTGCTGGTGAGGCTGCTGCAGTGGGAACCGGTCTGGTCTAGGTCAGTGTCTAAGTTGTCGAGGCTATGGCTGAGTTCAGAGCTGGAATCCTGGCCAGTCAGGCTGTCTGTGGTGCTGCTGCTTGGGGTTGGGGAGCTGGGGGTTGGTGTGGCAGCGCACACAGGTGGAGGTTCTACTTCTGTTTTCAAGGGGACTGGTTTAACTGTTTGCATTACAACAGTGGTAGCAGAGACGGTGGTTGAATGTGCCACGTTGGTATGGAAGGCTGGGGTAGGTTCAGTAGTGTGGCTATCAGGGGTGGGAGCACCAGAGGTTGAAGTGTCGTCAGGTCCTGGGGTGATGGACGATGGGGTGGGAGGAGGGGCTGGAGCCTTTCTTTTCCTCTGCTGGCTTTCTGAGCCGAGGCCCATCTGATAGAAAATAAGCGAAAGAGAACGAGAGAGAAAAGAACAAGGTTAATTTATGTGAGCACCTTGTGCCTATGTGTGTGTGTCTGTGTGTGTGGTCTAACCACAAATCAGGCAGGCTGTCTACCAGGACTGAAGTAGAGTTTACTACTGAGTAATTAAATCAAGTGGAGTTCTGGCAGGCATCTAAGTCTTCAAATCCGTCAGAGTGCCAACATTCCTTTTAAATTATCCTACAACAAGACATATAACGTCTGGCAGTGATGCAGTGGTATAATGATAGTACATACTGATACTGTATGTGCATTTTACTGTGGTGTTTCTCAAAATTATTCAAGAGGACATCAACCATTATTTAAATGTAATGCTGTCTTGGTGTATTACTCATAATACTGAATCACTGATCACCTCAGGGGGGTGCAAGTCCAAGTCAGGTGACAGCTCAGTTATTAGCAGAATTATGTAATTTCTTCCGTGTGTGCAAACACAAAACAAAAACATTGAGAAACTCTGGTTTGTCATGTTGTTCCCATATTTCCAACACTCTGTCAATTCAGTTCAAACACAATTATTGGCAAGGTACAACTTAAGTAACTTAGGCAAGTAGACATGATAGGGAAAAAGTAAAAAATGATGAGGAGAGACATTTGGCTCAGTGAGAACAAGTGATTTAAGAGAAATCTGTCAATGGGGGTTTCACATAGATTTGGTTTGAGACAGAAGCTTGCAGAAGAGGAGAACAGAGGAGGGAAGCGAGAGAGAAATAAAAAGGGGGGATATGATAAAACTATGAATCATCAACAAGCTAACAAGTGGGAAATGATCTGTTTTATTCTACAGGAAGATGAGACCATTCACACCTCCTGTGCAAGTTTGATCTCACTTTCTGTGAAGTCAGCTTTCTAAGAATCAATTTAAAAGTGCCAGGGGCAGGTTTCAACAGTATAGATGTCCTTATTTCTAAAAAAGATCCCAATTACTGCTGGTGCGTTCAACTTTTCTTCACTCTGAAACTCAACAGAGAACATGCCCGGAGCTGCATGTAGTGTTGCATCATGCAGCAGGACAAGAGCGAGATCAGGCCACCTTGCCTTTCTGCAGGCAAACTGGTATCACACATGTGAACTCAATGAACTCACTGCATGGCATGCTATGGAAATCCAAATGTCCCCCCCAAAAAAACTGTTTGTCTTTCTCTTCCTTGGTCTCCTGCTTCGCTCCCTCTCTGGGGTTCATACATACATGAATACAGCCATATCAGTGGCTGTGGGCCAAAGTTGAAGCTGAAATGGATGACTGACTTGCCTATGAATATGGATGTGTGTGTTTATGTTTGTGTGTTCCCTGCTATGAAAGAAAGAGAGCTGTGGTCGCAACACACATGCACACGCACTTCTCTATGTGACTGTACAGGCATCTACACACTCTCACATATGCCCTCAAGTGTACGTGCATGAGAAGGAACAGTATATCTCATATCTCAGGTTGAGCTGGGGTGAATGGATGAGGGAGTTGTTAAGGGTTGCAGGGTTAAGTGTGTACTGCTCTCATGGGTTTATTGGCGCCATGACTGGGAAGGCAGCATGTACTTAAGATTGTTAGAGACTGAAGCCAAGACTCCAGACTCTGTATTATATCACATTCAAGGTCACACTATGCATTAAATTAAGCCGACTATGTAATATGATTATGTAGACACTGTGTTTATGCGTGTTGTTTACTGATTTTACATTTGCAGCTGTTTCCTTCTTTTCACAAGAAAAAACAGTGTCAATAGAAATTGCAAAGTTGTAGAAGTGAGCGATGAGTTCTCTATAGAGCAGTTCTTTCACATTATACTGTGGAAGACAAATTAAAGATGGAAGAACACCTCTTTACATTAACTGATTCTGAAATTGATTCTGGTGTATTAAATATCTACAGGGCTCAAATAAGCAAAGATTGTCCACACTGTTTATATAAGTACACTCTTAATACAAGAAACACAATCACAATTTACTTTGGATGATTAAGAAAGGATGTAGGGATGTCATCAGCAACCATCTGGTCATCTGACTTGTCTTGTTTCCATACCAATGTGATTTTGTTTGTTCTCCACTAACAAGAGCAACATAGGGAACTTGATTACAGCTATTCAAAGCTTTCCTGTTCTTGTCTCATAATTGGACTTAACACTGCTTGAGGAAGATAAGCTCTGCAGTAAAAATACCATGGTATTGTTTTTCACTATGCTAACTAATAAGTTAGCATAACTATACTAAAATGTAGTGGCGACTGACAGTAGTTGGTCAATCACAATGTGCACATCTTAAACAAGAAATTATCTACCAACATGCTGCTTTGCTGTTTAACACATTCTGATGGTTCTCTTCTTGATTGAAAAATATCACAACTCATGTGGATATGGGTATATTTTAAAGGGAATGCACCTTTATAGAACAGCACATAGAAGGCCATGCCAGGACAGTCTGGTGTGTCCATTAAATTTTCCACTCTGTGGTTTGAGAGGCGAAAGGCCCCATGTTGGAGCATGTTCATCAGATAGGGCCACCCATGGAGGCTGCAACCTGGTAGCGTGACCATTTATCAGTTGTTTGAAGTGCTCTTGATGGGTGAGGGACTTTGTTACAGGGCAACATTGCAGTGCTAATGTGGAATGGAGTATGTGTGAGTAAATTCATATATGCATATGTGCGTGCAGATGTATGTGTATGTGGATGTCAGAGGTAATAATAGCGGCTGAGCTGTCTCAACACTGTGAGGGCACTGAGGTCAAAAATATTCAAAGAGTAAACTGGAAGACGGTTTAGCGTGTGTTAGGGTTATTGTGTGTGTGTTAAAATGAACATGTGTGGGTGTGTGGCATGTATGATGAAAAGAGTTTCATGTTAAAAGACTTAACAGTGTGTGTTTGTTTGTGTCTGTGTATGTGTGTGAGTGAGTGAGAAAAGGGGGAGGGGGGTGTAGCAGAGACTAGCTAAGGATAAGGAGAGACATGTCTGACCCAGTTCCATTGTCATCTACTTTGCCCTACTAACCCACCGAAATGTTTTCCTCCCTTTTTTCCTACATTTTCAGTGATGTTCATATGCACAGTGAGTCTTGAGTCAGGGGTTAAAGGAATCAGAGTAGAGTAACATAGTAGCTGTAGAAGTAGAATCACGGTGAGTAATTTGCCTACAATAGACTGTGCTTTTGCTAATGCCAGGGCTTCTACTGAGATTACAAACAATCCAGTGTTACAGCATTACTGCACCTTCTGTTTACTTTGGAGGTAACAAAAGCAAATCAGATTACATGTATATGCCAAGCGTATAACAAGGGTATTCAATGATTGGGTTCTAATTATAATCCACAACAGATCAGTGATTACCTCTCTAAAATAGCAATACATCTGTTTTCTACAAATCCACACATCCATGTTTAGAGGAATTCTAATACACACACGCACTAACACACACACACACATATACAGCCACAAACTGCTTGAGACTGACACAAACATACATTTGCTTCATTTGTTTGTCCCATCTGTCCTGGCTGATTTCATAACACTTTCAAGTGCAAACAGATCCTGTTCTGCATAAGCAGCATGGCAGGGTGACGTAGTCCCCTATTCCAGGCCCCTAACTGACCCTTTCACAATCTTCAAGGTCAGTGCGTAGGAATCGAAAGCTATGGTGCGTATCGACAGTACACTTCAGTCACCACAACCACAAGACCAAGCAGACATATATAGCACAGGACATGTCGTACATTTATATAAATAGTATTTATGTTATTAGGATGTATGTGTACGACAAAGGAAAAATGAAATTTCAATAGCATAGGATTAAATTAGGTAAAAAAGATTATTATTATAAGTATTGTTTAATTGACTACTGTACTGTGTGTCAAAAGCTACTTTTCAGTTGCATTACAGAATTCAACATTACACTCGGACTCCATTTAATAACATGTAGTATACAGGGAGACAACAAACAACCTGTAAAAGATCTTCTTTTCACTTTTAATAGTGTTACAGCACTGCTAAAGGCCATCCAATAGTATCCAAAAATATTGTAGTTAGATTCAGTTTTTGCATGAATGCTCCTTTTCTACGACTGATGTACAATAGTGCTAATGTATTTGACACAATTTTGTTGTCCATTCAAAACATGTGTATATTCAGACTTATATTACATCTTTTTGTCAATTACATCGAGGCCCTTTTGAAAACGTATGCAAAATGTACATTGTCCTACAGAGCACCTGCTATTTTCAGAAGAATGAAGGATGAGGATGAGAGATGAACAGAGGAAGGGCTGTCTGTTTGCTTTGGCAGCAGTAGCCTCTGTTTTTCTTTGCTCCCAAATGCTTTGCTTCTTCAGATATGTGGAGAGATACAGTAGAGCCATGTGGCAAATGAGTAAACATCCTACTCTACATACTTCCAAACCTCTATTGACATCTCACATCAGGAACACCCAGTTTACCTCCCTTCTTTCTCTCTTTGCAGTGTTTCTTACTTTTACCCTCCCTTGTTTTGTTCTCTAGTTCTCTCACAGATTCTTATCTGAACGAGGCTAAGCCTATTTAGCTACAAACTCAACAGGGAATAACAGCGAAAGTATGGCTGACCGTCTTTGTCAGTCAGTCATTTTCTACCGCTTGTTCCCGTTAGGGGTCGCAGGACCGTCTTTGTTTATGCTGTTAAAAGTAGGGGGTGTATTCATTGGGTGAAGCTGTGACCATTCGACAAAAAGACAAAACAGAGGGTGTACAGCAAAAGAAAGCTGATATCAAGGGGGAACAAAACAGGCAGATGGATAGCAAAACACAGAAGAAAAAGAGAAGCAAAGAAAGAAAGAAAGGAAAACTCTTCCAGGAAAGCTCATTACTGAGCACAGATCCAGTAGCAACTTGTGTTTTGTCTGGCTGATTGAACCCGAGCTGTGCATTAGAGCAAATTAAAGTTAACTACCGTTGTAGACGACTAAGGGACTGATGGATGGCTGTGAAAAACAAGCCTCCCTCTGCTGCCAACTCTTTATTTTCGCAGAGTGACAGATCATCAGGAAGAAAAACGTAGCTAGCTCGATCAATCAAGAAGCCACACAGACACAGGCAGGAATGCAGCATGCGCAAACACTAATTCATGCAACTCAGACAACTGTGAGGACAGTTTTGGGCAGAAAGCTTAGACTGTCATATTGTTTAACACACACACACACACACACACACACACACACAACTGAATACAATACAGACACATCTGCACACATGTCCAGACAGCCGACACAAAAACATGTAGTTTGGGGAAAGCATAATGAGGATAATACTACAACTATATTTGTGTCCCTCACAGCACTACAAACTGCCATAATTAAGATCTAATCAGCAATCACATAACAATGTCAGAGCTGTCTGGGGCAATTCTTTGTCAGATCTGACAACTGGATTTCCCTTGAGAAATTTAATCTCATACAATTTCAACAGTGTTTCTGCTACCATGGCTCATTTGTGTTCTTTCAACTGAGAGACAGTCATCAAATTTTAATTCCCACATCGAGGTTCACTTCTCTCAGCAAACAGATGTGATGTGAATTATGGCTTTCTCCAAATGTCTTTCCTTTCCCCTTCTGGCTTGTATCACCCTTCCCTGGCTTTAGTTTTCAAAAAAAACCACTGTGTAGAACAACAAATGGTTTTGCATTGTGTTGGGCCTTGCTTTATTGGCTACATTATAAAACTATTTTAAGGTTTTTCCATGTCTACGTACATGTAATTCTGCCAATCACCTAATTTCTGGGCAGTCCAGTGTGATTAGGTAGTTATTAGTCCAGTGAGTAACGTAGGCAGAAATGCAATTTAAATTTGGTGAGTTCAAAAATAAGTTCAAATGAAATATGGGAGTGGTGAAAGCACAATAAAAACTGAAAGTCTTTATTTAGCTGTAGGTAATCCATTTTAGAACATCTGTAAACATCTCACAGACTGCCACTGATCTTATTACTCTTTCACCCTCTGCTCTTCAATGCTGCTTGTCCTCTTTTTTTAACTTTTCCCCTGTGTTGTCCTCTTCTGCAGGGTGAGGGTGGTGCTAAGGCCATGCGAAACAGATTTCATGCTTTACTGCCTTTTGGAAATATGATCCCAAAGCATATACATTTGTTAATGTTGCACAACCCAAAAACACCCATATAAAGCACTTGTAAGGCCTGATGTCACCTTACTTTGACTTTCAGACTCTTTCCATGACACAATACACATGAGCACAAATGCACTTACTGAAGAAGCACCTTCTGTTACCGAGCGGTGAAGCAGAAAGCTCAGAAAATCTCTGAACTCCTTTATCACAAGAGGCAATGTAGACACGGCTTCCTTTCCAAACCACAATAACAGATTTCCTATCACTGCTGGAAAAAAACAAACCCAAAACAAGTTTGTGTTTCTCTGAACTCAGTGTTCCAAAACATAATTTAATTCGCTGCTGCTCTCATAAAGACAGACACAGATTGTTGATTGTTAATCTGAAGAAACAAAACTGTCAACTTCTCCGACTCCATGATGACTCCAGCATGTGAAAACCTCTGATTCTCCTATGAGAATCGCCTGTTGAAGATGACTTTACACTCTTCCTGGAAAAACTGTCTGGTTCTACTGCCAAAGCTATTCCCATTCTCACTGCTGTTAATAGCAACCTGTCCCTCAGACATCAAAAAGGTCAAAGATCTACTTCCATTGCTATAAATGAAATAAGATCGTAAAAAGAGAAGTGATAATTTTAACAACCTGACAATCCATATTGTGTAAACAAAATGTATAACTACCATGTACGATTTGTCACTCACAACTACCTGACAAACATTGTGCTATTGACTATTTGCATTTTATTGCTTTTCAATTTTTACAAAACCTGTCATACAAACAGCTTCTGTTCTTCAACTTTCAAAAAGTCGTTGCACTAGTCTTTCTCTTTTCAGTCCGAATTTATTTTTGTCAAAAGTTCTATTATTTTTTGTTCTGCTATCTGTGCAACAGTGAGGTTCTCAGAGAAGTAAATTCATTTTCTTACAAGCAGTGCTTAAACATGGATTACCTTGTTTTTTCACTAGCTATGCTGATAAATATAAATGGTGTGGAACTTATTTAAAAAAAAAAAATAGACACCAACATAACAAATACTGCATAAGCCAAGTATAAGTTAACAGGTATTTACAACTTATCCAGACTACTTGCAAAAAGTACATTAAAAAAACATTTAGCTCAAATTCTTCCACCATAAGGAAAATGGAATCAAAGAGTACAAGAGACAGTACCACAGTGAAATGTTATATGTGGCAACATTTCCACTTATCCTAAATGTATCATTTGTGATAGACAGACGTTGTAAATCTTGGGTTGAAATGGGGCCCTGAATTTGACCAATAATTCCACAATTGACTATAAAGACATTCTGACCCCCCTAATTTTGTCAATGATGTTAATCTAACTATGTTTCTTCTATGATTTGTGACTCAAATGACTGCCCTTAGTGATCTCTGCCTCTTCAAAGGCTATTTGAAGCATTTAGCTTCGTTATAACAATCTCATCATCCTTATAGCTTATATTATGATGTCAATGTCCATTACTGTGCCTTGTAAGTCGCAATTAGTTGACCACCTAAGCTTGTTCGGCACAGAGGGAGGTCTATAATGAGGACACTCATCATAGAGAGCTGTCCTCATATGACCTGCTATCATGTGCATAATCCTCCTCTATTTTAAACACACATGCACATACTGTATATACAGACAGTATCTACATGAGGTGGGACAGACTGTAACACAAACCAGCGTGCAGCAGAATTAAAAAAATTTTTTTTGTGCATGTCAAGTTTGAGCCAGCAAAATCCCACAAAAAACATAAAAAAATACAACAAAAACAAACTGCAAATTTGGTGATACATTGTATGTGAGTTCTGCCAGGCCCACTTCTAGTCCATCCCTTGTGGACAAACCTGTATGTGAACTATTATATCTTAAAAGTATAGCGTGACATCTGTTTTCACTGGAGCTGGAACTTTGAGGATAATGTGCTCATCTACTGACAAGCAACGTTTCTCCTTGTGTAGCTTAATACTGCCTCCAGCAACTACAATGCCAAATTTCATGTAAATGTGAAAGTACAACTTGGATTGCGATGTACAAGTGCATGCAGCGCTCTTTAATGCCAATGCCCCTGAGAAACAATTCTGATAAGACCTGCCTGCTATGACACCCTTCACTGTCATGAAACTAAATCCTTCCTAATCACATTCACACAACAAACACAGGCCAGGCATGCTGCACGTATGAAGCAATATCAAACAATTCAATCAATAATTTAAACTTGTCATCCATTCATTCATCTATCAATCAATAGGGTTCAATGTAAAAAATGCACATGAAATTAACATATAAGTTACATTTTTTACAGACCTGTTGCTATTCTGTTTACGATATACACGTTTGGAAAACTCTGTCATTTGTTGGCCTGAGGCTGAACTGCTGATAAGACAAGTAGAACGCATTGACAGCCTGTCTTTAATCTCTCTGCTCAAAAAGCAACACTAGAAAACACAAGAGGTGAAACATGAGGTGTCCTGCACCACAGTATGACCTTGCAATGTGTGGACCTGTATAAATATACATGAGACTTTGTGTTCAGGCAGTTCAGATAAGGCATAAAAATGAGATGGAGAAATCTATTATTGGACCAGCCTGACTCCTGTTCTGTGACGCTGCCCTTGTGACTCCCAGTGGGGTCTCAGTATTTCAGCTCTGGTGTCTGTCATAACTCTTAATCTGACAGATAAATTACTGTCTCACCCTGCACATGTACAATTTGCAGTACTAAAAACAAGCACAACAGCTATAAGGAGCTTCCTAATAGACTCACAATGCACAGCAAGAGGAAAAGAACAAACATCAAACATCTATAATTAAGTTAAAATAAACACTGTAACGGCAGGACACATTTAAACCTTCTCAAATGATCCACTGGTAGCTAATACTTGTTAAACTTACTCTACCATTTATAAAATTAAGTGGACAGACAATGGAATATTTTGGTTTAGCAGAACTTTAGTGAAGTTTAGGTATACACTTGGACTGACATGAATAATGCGTGTGTTTTTGTAGCATTACTTAAATACTGTCCATCTTTGTATCTTTGTTGCTTTCAATGCTGAACTTATTACTATTTTTTTTAAGAACGAGATACATTGTGAATAAGATCACTCAGGCTTGTGCTTGCAGTACCTTCAGTAATTTCTCAGAAATGTTTTCTGCTCCTCTACGCTCAGTTCAGTTCAGTTCATTAAGCTTAAGAGGATAACACTCTTCTCCATGCCGTCCTGAGAACAACATTTCCTCTCGATAACATCCATCAAGAACACTAGCTCCTCCAAATAAACAAAAAGTATTATCAGAGGTGGGGGAGTAAGGAGGATGTTGGTTGCTAAACAACATTTCCTAGCATGCTGCCATAAGACTATAATGAGACTGCAGGGAGCTGTTGCTCTAATGTATACGATACAGGTCACTCTGACCTTGAGGGGTTGAAACTCAGACCAAAACACCCAAAGGAAAAGCTGCGTCAAACAGATTGCAGCTTTCAGATGTAATACTTAAGGTCAATCCTGAGAGCTGAGGGTTTCGGATATTTTACATAATAGGACCTTTCCCAAGATGAAAAAAAAAAGTTGTGTCATCATAATAATTCCAACTATAATTTGTTTTGTTTTTTGGAATTTACGTGTGTACGAACTATGTATTCTGCAATAATCTGCTTGCATTTTCATGTGTGTGAGATGGTGAGATTTTGCGTTTGCCCTGGAGGTATGAATGAGTGCTTTTACCACACTGGACGTATGTGGAGCAAGAGTCACAATTCATCAATGTCATGGTGTAAATAGCTTTTAAATTATCCATGAAGGCGCTTCCAGGTAGCGGTGTGCATCATCTCATCAATTGGTCTAAATCTGACTAACACACACAAATTCAACGCGGCTATTTTATCCCCTCACCTTATAGCCCTCAAAAGTAGTGTGTCCAATGGTTGGTGTTGGGGCCCCGGGCAATGCTGGGGCCCTCCTCTTCTTAGCCTCAGTCTTGGGAGACATCCTGGGTATGTTCATGACCGACTGAGACTGGCCCAAGGTGCAGGGCCGATCTGCTATGCTGGAGACCGCTGTGGACAGACCCTGTGGGTGATGACAAAAATAAAGGGGCTGCGGTCAGACTGATAAATATGTAGGTAAGTATACATATGAACAAACAAGTAAATGTTTTAAACTGATCTCAGAGGGAGCTCCCCCCTCCCCTCATTTACAGTGTTTTCAAGTAAAAAAAGGAAAAACATGCACACATGCACATACTACGCATGCAATCATTTCTGACGGTATAGCCCATTTTTCAGTCACAACAATTATTACAACATTATATTTGACAAAGTTGAAAGTGCAACCGCATTTTCAAAGGGTGGCTGCTCATGACTGAAGAATTGGAACAAAAATGGTTTCCAATATCTGATCAAAGAGATCCCAAAGTGCTCCTGAAAATCTGAATCTCCCCGTGGCTCAGCTTGGTACAGAGCCTTGGCACCACGGGGGAACCAAAACACGGCTCACATCCCCGTGATCTAAGAAAAGAACAGTGTTTAAAATCAGATTAATTGATGCGTTCAGACAATGCCTGGATACAGCATAAAAGCAGAGCAAAAAGGAACATAAAGGTCAGGTTCAGGTCATTAGAATTAATTGGACCCAAGGTCAGAACATCTCACATTCAGGAGGGATGGACAGTACTTCTGAAAAGAGGTCTTGAGGAGAGCAGTCTAGTAGCTTTTTTCATATTTTGGACATTTCACGTATGAGAAAATGCTATTACCAAGGTAACAACATATATCATAAAAAACAAAAACATTACAGAAACAAAATGTGTAAAGACACATTCAATACAAACATGGAAGAAGTCATTTTATCACTATGCTGTGTGACTGACGGGTAAGAGCGGGGCGAGGGGGAGGTGGGGTAGATGGCAGATGGCGGCCGACAGAACAAAAAAGAAATGTTGGAAGTGAAAGATTGATGTGATTTCCATCTGAAATCCGAAAGAAAGGAGCTTGTTTTCACCTCACCAAAATATAACGTTCAAAGCGGGAAATTCACATGAACTCTGTCTGACTTTTTCACCTGCTCTCTTCTACTCCTTCCCTCTGGTAAACAATCTGAAATCTGTCAAAACAGTGAGAGAGGAAAAGTAGCAAACGTACTGCATTTGGGGGGAGCCCACACTCCCTGAAACTCCCTCAAACTCATGATTACACAGTGCGTAACTTAAAAGGAACCTATTGAACTTCTGCATAAGGAAAATGAATTAGATAGTGTATCTCTGGGAAATACCTTTTAGTGCTTAAAGAACTGATCCTCCTACAAACCGCACATGCAAATGTAAAATGACCAGTCTCCAGTGGCCCATAAAATGTCAGAATCACTCCCTACTAATCACACTGAAAGCTAGTCTAACTTCAGCATAGAGAAGAATCCTCCTACACCTACTTTGAACAAGGAGACGTTCTCCTTTTAGAATGTAAAACACACAACTGTTTGACTACACTGAGAAGTCTGGAATTCAATTATTGGCAACTTGTAGTTTTTCTATATATTTAGAAGATTTACAGGTAAGCTAAATACATGTGATTGAGGAAGACAAAATCTCTGACCAGCACCACTGCTGGTTGAGTGTGGTCAGAAGTGTGCACTTTTGCACCTGTAACCACACCCAACAGTGATCTCATGGTGTACTGATACACGCTTGAGTACCCTTGTACATCACTGCCACAAGGACAATTTTAAGTCATCAAAAACAAGGTTTTCATAAAAATATATATTTTTTATTACCAATATTAATAGGACTGCTACAATGACCCATACACAGATGACAGTTCACCTGCTTTATTTAAATATGTTACTCCAGTTGAGATTGATATAGCACTATATCTTGCACAAAAATGATTTTTGGATTATAAGAGTGCAATATTAATTTAAAAGATACTTTGGGTGGCCTTTTGGCTTTTGCCAACTGGGCAACTTACTGAATATGAGTGGTATTGAAGCTTTGAGGTCTGAAAAATGCTTTCACAGTGGTGAAGCTCCCAAATCATTGCTTCTGTAACTGCATGTAATTGCAATACTTAGGAGATTGAGACCAATAGGATGACCTTCCTAATAGAGTTGATAAAGTTGTTTAACTCCTATGCCTAAGAGTGGGACCAAATTCCTGCCACTGAGAATGTTGGTTAGGGCCCATTTGCTACTTTGAGATACTTGATAAATATGGGCTTTTAAAATAAAATAAAAAGACAAAAACAGTTTGCTTCAGAATCAGCACATCCCTATAACACGATGCTCTCTGACCATGTTAGTGTTTTAAGACCACACACACACACACACACACACACACACACACACACACACACACACACAGTAGTTTAGCCCCTAATGAACAATTAGAGATAAGAGCCTGGGCTTTTAGTGCTAATGTAGCCAAGGTAGGGTAATCGGATGCCTTCAGGCTGATAACTCTGTGTGTCTATATGTGTGTGTGTGTGTGTGTGTGTGTGTGTGTGTTTGTGTGTGTGTGTGAATGCATGTGTGAGGTCTGATAACAGTCCCTGGCTGAGAAACAATAATATCAGAGAGAAAAAGCTCAGCTGCATTAAAGCCCACTGGAAAGACCGACATGGCTGAGATACAGCAATATGAATCAATATAAATTAGCTCCCACTGTCTTCAATACATTAGCTTGAATGTTTAATACATGCTTCGTCGCCATATTTTTTTCCTTTTCATTTCTCTGTCTTCCATCCTTTTTAATATTTCTTTCAAAATGTTTTGTAAGAGGCATCTGATGCAGGCATTACAAAGAGGATGAAGAAGACCACAAAGACAGCTTAGACCTTGAAGAAGAGGTTGATAATGATGACAACGAAAAAGAATCAACGTTGGCAAACTAGATGCTTGATGTTGAAGGAAACTAAGAACAAAGAAGCAGAAGGGTGGGGAAGTCGAGTGAGCCAGGCAGTGTTTTTCCAGCTAATAGAATCAAACGCCATATTGATCTGGGGTGAGCCACAGTGGCTGCAGCTGAACTGAGGTTCATGGCTTCAAAATCAAATTAACGTGATTGAGTTATGGATATAACAGGTAGAGAGCTGCTTAATGCAGCATCTCAGTGTAGGTCTGGTTTAACAAGGATGTACACTTCACACACACATCGGAGTGGTTGTAGGAAGTTAATGTTTTGGTAAAAAACAATACAATTTTAGTTGTTAGTGTTTTTTAGGATCAAAAATCCATAACTCAAGCTTTATTTTCAGCTGATTGACACTTGTTCAAATCATCCCATCTAGCATTCCTTTTGGGGAGTTTCAGTTTGTCATAAATCTCCTCAGAGTTGATCATCACCAGTCATGGTGGGCTGCTGCGTATCTGGATCCTTCTGGGACCTTGCTTGCCTAAAAGCACAGACTGTACAGTCCCTCATCCATTGGAGGATAAAAGCTAAAAATATCATTATATAACACTATTCCCTATAGCACTTTTATTTTTTGGTACTGACTTGTAGGAAAGAAGAGAAAGTGGGGGCAAGAGCAATGTGCTCCCCTTTGGACCTGTGATGAACAGAGCACTACCAGAGTGTTGACTGGAGACAGTTGCTGCCCTCTGGAGGACATCAGTGCACATGACCACAACTCAACAATAAATAATACAAGGGCAAATTCTGTGAAGATGGCTCTGAGTTTAAAGGAAGAGTTCAACGTGGCTTATTTCCCATAAATGTGGCTAATGGGACTCTATGGCTCATGCTAACATTGCACTCACCACCTCCACTGTGAGACGAAGCTGCATGAGCCTGCTACAGCTTTCCACATGATTTTTATCTGGATCATTTCAAACGCTCGTCCTAATGCCATATGGTTTTTTGCACTATCAATTGACGTGATCATTATTTTAACAATTAATTCATTAATCGTTTACTCTATAAAATGTCAAAAATAATTACGAGGTGATTTGTTAAAATTACAACAGAAAAAATATGTAGTAACCAGCTGTAATTTGGTATTTTCATTTTTTAATAACAAAAACAATTAATTGATTTTCAAAATAAGTGACTTTTTTGTCACTAGTTATTTGTCAAATAAATGTTGCTAAACTATTCTACCTAAAGCTGAGATTTTCAACTGGCTGCCCATCACTTTTTTGTTATTGTTATGCGGTGAAAATTCATTGATCAGCCGGGAAACTTGAATATTATACATCAGGCTGAACGCCATTCCAGAGTCTCAGCAGCCATGCAAGAAATGGACAAGAAATGGACGTAACAACAGGAACCCCCCCAACCCAATGCTACTGACCTGCAATAATGTTTAGCTTGTCCAATTTGTGTTGAGAGTTCATGGTTTGTTTGCAGTTTGTGCTGTTACTGGTTTGTATTGTATTGTACAGGTTATTCTGTCCACCCATTGCATACGATTGGAATACTTCAGAGATGATCACAATAAAACAAAATCCCACTGTGATTTCACTTCTCAAATCTGGTCAGATTTGTAAGTAATACTTACACTGGATTGTGTGTCTGTATTTTGGATTACTTTATCATCACGGTCAGCCATGTCCATAGATGTTGTCTCTGTCTGCAAACGGAAGGCACAGCTAACATGCAGTATTCAACGGTTCAGCCATGCATTTAGCATTTAGCATGAGGCAGCTGATTGTTAGCTGCCTCATGCAACAATCAGAATAAGTATGAATGGCATGCACCACTCAAGGTTAGTCTGTAAATTATTACACTCATACAATCATGCAATACAATTATTACTCATATTTCTCATGGCAAATGTTTCACTGCTAAACTTTATGAACAGTTATGATGGCATTACACTGCTGTTAATTCAATAATTCCAATGTAATATTGTGTATGTATGACCAACATTAACTTTGAAAAAAACATAATTACACCGCTAAAACTGAAATCATTTCAGAGTGAGAAGACACTTCTTGTGTAAATACAACAACTTGCCAAAAAAACAGCAGATCTGGAGTCTTACCTTGGCTTTTCTCCTGCTGAACTGGAAGATACCCAGGAGGCCTTTCTTCTCTCCTCTGGCCAAACTGGTAGTACTGGAGCTTATGGAGTCTACATAAAGAAAACGAAGAGGAGGAGGAGGAGAGGAGTTGGACATGATAATGTCACGAGGAGCTCAGTAGAAGTGAGTGACAAATGACCCTGGCATGCATAGGTTAATTCAATACTGTGAATGTACAGTGCACTCTCACAGGTAAGACAGATTATTATTTCATTTTTATTTGTCATTTTAAAACATGTTGGAATGGTCTAAAAAATGCACCTGTTTTTATTCACAAAGAACTGAACACATCTAATCTAATCTACTGAGTTCCTCAGCAGAGGGCGCTATAGCATTATTTTTCCCAAAGACAACCTCCATCTAACCTTCAAGGTCTACAAAGCAGTAAGTAAGAATGTGTCATGATAACACTCTTGGCTTCAGGTACAGGGAGGGAAAGTAAACTAACTATTAAAAAATCACAGCACTATACTACTCGGTTATTTGGAGTCTGTAAAAAGCAGAGGCAAACTAAGTTAATAATAAATCATTTGATGGACATTGATGATGTTAACAAACATCAGTATCAAAATTACATTGACATTAAACCAACAAATTATTTCTTTGAAGACGGATGACTAACAAGCTAACATGCATGTCCAACACAGTCAAAGAGCAGCGTTAATAAGCAAGCAGCAGTACGTTGGGTTAAACAGCTACATTTGGTTGAAACCAGCAACACCAAACAGACAAGACTTATCATGACTAATACCTGAGTAGTTAAGAGCTGGGGCAGAACCCATTTTAGGCTGGAGAACTGGAAAACATAACAAGGTATAAAACACATGAACTCACTTATGGATAACTGACTTCAAATGAATTCATCTGTTGTATTTGTACTTCTGTGGCACCACAACACAGCTGGCAGTGTTTAACCAGAGGAAGAAACACTTTGTGCATTTAAACTAATCATGACACAAACTAAATCATTTGTAGATTTCTTAATAAAGCAGGTTACATGTCCTTCATAATAACAGTAAAAGGTTTTATACCAAAATATGATCCTTACATAACAGTACTTGCCCATAAAAATTACATAATGTCCTAAATGTTCCTGCTTATATCCTTCATGACCATAAACCACAAGCTTTTCCTCTAAGATCACACTCCTGACAAGGACAATATCTATAAATATCAGTGGGTGTGGACTGTTACCATGGTAATGAACCATAACATCAGATCTTAGACCATATTTCAAACATCCCAGTACATAAAGGATGACGTATTATAATTATTGGGGACAAACTGTATTTACCAAGGTTCTTTTAGATGAGGATATTGTTAGAACCACGACACAAGCGTATATTTTTGTTTATGCTCTGTCGCACCTGCTGCTGGTTAAACCAATATTGACTCTGCATAAAACTTTATATCAATAAATATTTAGATGCTAGTCACACTGTAGTGCAGAATACAATATAATGCTGATTTTGTGGTGCATTGCACTGGAAGTGTTTTAATGAGGTGCTACTGGCTGAGTTAGGATGACATCCATACTTTCCAAAGATTCCTGCTTAGGCATGTCTTTTATTCGCTTTACTGATTTTACACCATACAATCTGGTATAACATAAGTAAACACTGTCGATGTTAAACTTTATGTTCCCTATTGGTAAATTCTCTTCCCTCCTGTACGCATCCACGAAAGGTTAGGATGGCAGCCACAGGGCAGCATGCTCTGTAGATGGTAGGGATTCAGGCTCAGTCTCAGTCCAGCCAACACACCCTTGTTGGCAAATGTATGTAGAGTCTATGCCATTTGGAGGTCTGTCCTAAATCAGTTAGTAGGGAGTGGAAACCCTTCGGCTTCAATGAGCATGTTATTTAAATTTTAGAGAGTTTATAGCTATTTATAATTTTCAACTATTGTCTAAATTTGTCAAATTTAGATCTACGATGTGGTATTATTCAGTTTCCATCAACATGCTGCTAGTTTCTCTGTCTTCAGTCAAGACCTACTGTCATTATAATGGAGAGCTATGAAGAACAGGCAAATAAATAAACTGTTGCAAATAAGAGAGGAATGCTAGCAGAAAAGGTTAATAGATTTATTTTACCACTCAGTGGTCTCTCAATGCCTCCTCTTTATTTCTAATGTGGCAGTTGGACATGTTTACTATGAAACTTACAGCAGATTTAAACTTTATACTCAAGAAGTGCATTCAGTCGCACTCAGAGAGAATATCGTCGGAACAGAATCAGTGAAAGGGCGATGCTTTTTACAGCCAGTTTAAGCTGAAAATCTGAACATAACCTCCTTCGAAGCATGTTATGTATGTGTGTGTGTGTGTTCTTGTCTGGGAGTGGCATCCCACCTCACTCCTGCTGCCGAATCACCTGCAAACCTGTGACTCATCCATTCATCAAGCTCCTGCAGTATAAAATCCCGACTCTCCTCTCCAGTCTTAGTCAGATCGATCAGTTTGCCTACGTGGTACAGATGCTATATACGCTATACATGCGATATACATTGTACATTGAGTAATTTAAAGTGACTGAACCCCAAATAGAAAACTACATCAACAGAAACAGTAGTTAAGGTTTACCTAGATTCTGATCGTGTACGTAGAGCTCCTTGATGCCCAGCTCTGTGAGAGTTTTGTCCAGCGGTAACTCCTGACGACTGACGCTGTCCTTCAGGAGCAGGACATGTGCAGGGTCAAACTCACATTTGTCACTGATGACAGGTATCAAAGCCTGGAGTGGTATCAATGGATTGACCCGTACCACTGCCTTCTGGCTGGCATGGTAGTTCACCATCAAACGCACTGTTTTCTGATACAGACAGGGGAGAATGGTGGAAGGAAATGAGACATTAATATCTAACAACTAGATGAGATAAAAGGATAATTAGGGCATACTGTTGTGGCCATTGGATACATCCTCCCATTCTGCAGTCACAGAACAAAGTTTTTCTTTACAAAAACTGAAATTAGGTGAACGAGGAGGATAAGAGTGTAAAAAAAGCTACACAAAGGGGAGGTCCCCTGTTGGCTACATTTCTACGACAGGCAAAAAGGAAAGAGGTTGACCTTAATGGAAAAAATAACACAAAAATAATCAAAGCTTACAGGTGATGTGATAGATCTGATTATTTAAGCTGTTCAATGGAATAAATCTTGAACATAATCACACAAAGAGCACATAGTATGGGTAAACTGAATGAGTTGCTGTCTGAAGATACAGTATAAATATATTTGGATACAAAACATGTGAAACGTATAATGTGAGGAGAGAAGAAAGAGGGAGAGAAAGACATCCAAACACGCAAAGACACTTCAATAATGAGTAACTTAAAGTTAGACTTTGGTTGCTGACAGAAAAAGGAACATTTAATGTGCGTGTGTGCATACATGCATGTGATCTTGGATGTGTGTGTGTATTAAGGTAGTCAATCCTACAACACTACACTGTGTTCTGGAGAAGTGATAAGGACTGTACAGCAGTCTTTATCACTAAGTGGTTCACATCAGCCTCTATAAAAACACACACCCCACTCACAAGTCAAGAGCCTGAAGAATTTATAAAATGGCTCTTCTTAGTTTCACAGTCACAACTGTTGTTGATAGATGACAGAATAGTCATACATAAGAGCACTACAATTGGGTGAGTTGGTTGGTGGTGCTAGACTAAAGTCATGGGTTTTCCAAAGTCACCAGATTTTTTACTTTGGGGAGTGTGTGTGGTGTATGTGCCAAAGCTTTCTGCAAATCTGACCAGTAGTTTTCTATCTGTTGGTCACAGACAGATAACCTTTGAACAAATTGAAACAATTTTACAGTAAATCACATTAAGGGGTTTCATTTAATTGAAATTCTAATTAAGACTACCGTCCATTCACTTTGTCATTGTTTCTATTTCTGTTCAGCTTTCATTCAACATGTGCCAGTGAAAGGTACCAAGCTGTTGTTGCTTAAGGCTAAAGTTTGCCTTCCAAAAAGAATTGAACACTTGACTGGATGCAAGGTTTACACGTGTTTAATTATTATTTGCTCTATCAGTCTAGTTACTTTTGATAACGTTATACTGATGCTAAATTGTATTGCATTTGACTGAAACCTGTTTCTTACATTTTGCCCACCCCATCCATATCACTGACGGTAGATTTAATATTAGAAACACTTCTAAATATAACATAATACAGTTATGTATACAGTTCAACAGCACAGCAAACTGCAGTCTCCAAAATGACCATTAAGTGAAACCAACCCCTTTCTCAAACAGTTCCAACAAAAACTGAACATTGTAACCTTCATGAAGGTAGGATTTACGTCATTTTAGACTGAATATATTTAAGATGGGTGAACCTAATAAACTGACAACTGAGTGTACAGTATATCACACTTACATAATTTTATTTTAACTGCAGAGACTGGTGGTACAATGACAAAACATAAAACAGAGAAGAGGGATGAATGACAGCAGTGTCTGAAATGGTGTCAGTCACTGGCCTGAGGCCAGGCAGGTCAAAGGAAGAGAGAGCAGCCAGTGAGCCCTGAGAAGACCAGAGAAATAATGCATGGTAACTAAAGGTAAGGCACTCATCAAATATTCAAACTGTAGGAGGAGAGCAGAGGAGAGGCAGAGAAAAAGGGAGAGAGAAAGAGACGAATGCTCAGTAGAAATAAGTTCAGGTAGGAATGTGAGCTGTAAAAACAGATGATAAGAAGACAGAGAGGAATACAGCTGTTAAAGACAAAAAGACACACATAGGCTGAAAATCCAGTGTATAAGAACTGATTCCAATGTCATGCTAGGCCAGTTTAATCCCGACTGGCTTCCTACCTTAACATGGGCCCTTATAGGTTTCACTGGCCTTGCTTTCTGCCAGCGGTCAGAGGTAAAAGGTAGAGAAGGGAGGGACAGACATTACACAGGGCTACAGGGTAAGGAGCTATGCATGGTACACGCAGACTGCACGACTGCTATATTAAAGGATCTTTCACTGGTATTCTGGACTGTATTAATCTACATTACAACAAAACATGGGTAGCTTTGGGGGATTTTGCGCTCATATCTTAAGATATTAGATGTCTCTGTGATCAAAACCCACAAGAACCCAAACCGAGCCTAACAAACCTAATTTCAGCAGGATTTAAATCAGAATCAGAATCAGGTTTATTGACCAGGTATGTACACACACACACAAGAAATTTGACTCCGGTTTTACATTGCTCTCGATACACAGAAGTAGACATAAGATGCTAAATATGCTGTGACATGTTTTAAAATCCTAAATACAAAGCACACATGACAAAAAGAACACCAAGATCACTGTTACTCACCTCTGGCACTTTGGGTGCCGGTCTGCGCACCACTTTCTCCTCCCAGACTTTCTCCTTGATGAGGACACAGGCCACGTTGAGGGAGCCCAGCAGCGCATTGGGCTTGAACCCCAAAGTGTGGCCCTCGGGCGACAGCAGCTCCAGGGTGTGCAGTGCTGGATTCAGGTGGTAGCGGCTACACTGCTCGACCAGCAGGTCCATCAGCGCCTTACTGAGAGAGGGAGAAAGAGAGGGAAGGGGGGGGGGGGAGTGAAAGAGAGGGGAAGGAAGGGCGAGAGGTTGCAAGAAAGATCCACAGGAGAAAATGGGGAGCGAGGGAGAAAGAGAGTGAGGCAGGAGAGAAGATAGGGTTACAAAGCCTACCTAGCTTTAGCTCCAGTAAAGAGAATAGTAATTTCTTCATACAACAAAACTGCTTGTGTCCATCAAGCCACAGGAGAAGCTCTGAAGTCTGCTTCAAAGCTTTGTGTGTCTGTTTGTGTGTGTAGTGCTGACGGGGAGGCCTACAGCACTACCTGTCAATCCTCAGATAAAGAAACCAAGAGACAGTCTCCAATGTTTTCTGGGAACAGACAGATCAGATGACAGAACTGAGAGAGCTACCACTACAAAGGACACCATTGACAATTACTATCACATGGACCAAGACTACAACTAAAACAACAATCTGCAATCAACAAAGCCAGTGTCCTGTGTTATGTGCTTCTTAAGCTGATTTTGCAGATTGCATGTTCATCAAAAACAAGTCACAACACAATCACTATCTGAAAGGAATGCTCCAATCTAGTATGAAAATACATGTTACATTTTCACCTGTTGACCACCCTGGTTCACATGGGTCATTTTCATAAAGACATGTTACGTAGCCAAGCACTGTTCATTGTCAGTGAACTTTAGTTTAACTGTAGACTACATCATAACATTTTCCAAATCATGACAAGCTACAGTACAGGGACATATGTTTGAGATATGCATGAGGCATACAACATATACTTTTTCATTTGATGTAATGGTGAAACCATAAACATGACATCTTAGGTTTAAATATTAATCTAAATATAAACATGATATTAGTACAAAGAATCAATGGCACAACAAGATAAAGAATATATAGGCGAGCTGAAGTAATGCTTTATCCAATTTTACAGCTGTTCAAGGAGGGCAGGCCTAGGTGTTATAGTTGTCCAGCATCTCACAATACCTCTGTATCTTGAAGTTATTATTTGCACACTGAAATTCTGGAAAAGCAAACTGTAAACTATAAAGAAACAATATTAGTGAAATAATACTATAATCCGAACTGTAATATTACATCAGCATCAATCCTACCATTCTCCTACAACAGATGTTGAACCCAAATGTAACTATTTGCAAATATGAGCATAAAACACTGTTTACTGTTTGTTATCTTACTTCTTACCTTGTTTAACTGTCCACGTTCACACAATAAATTGATTACAGTAATGGTTGGGGATTGTGCTACTTATTATCAGCTATTTATGATACGTGTGTGTGTTTATGACACCTCTGTCTTATCTTGTCAGAGACTATATGAACTATTACAGTATCAGGTTCTGACGTCGTTGTCACTGTCAGAAGGTGAACTGTAAACGCAGCCCATCTGAAGCTGAAATTTATCATCACACATTCCTTTACCAGAAATGATCAAGAATAAGGAAACCAGGTGCCTTGATAGGAGACTACAATATGATGTCTTATATCAGATAAACAAAGGTGCTAAATAGTACTAAA
Organism: Coreoperca whiteheadi; assembly: GCA_011952105.1. NCBI lineage: Eukaryota > Metazoa > Chordata > Actinopteri > Centrarchiformes > Sinipercidae > Coreoperca > Coreoperca whiteheadi. Next base: position 19,700,661 of record CM022486.1, on the reverse strand, counting down.
AAGGAGCCCTCTGGCTGTGATACTAGAAACTTTTTTGAGGAATGTCAGTTTGAAAAGGTTACCAAAAAGTCCCACATGTTTAAGCGTAGAAAATTCCCTTTATAATTATATAACTAGTGTACTACTAATTTTACTACTAGTGAGGAGTAGCACACAGATGCCTAATGGCCTAAACCTGGTTTATGGTTATTAAATGAGAACCTTGTTGTTCTGTACTAGGAAGGCATCCTTGATTTTGTGCCCCAAAGGAGAGAATCTCATTAGGGACATAGAGAATTAGCAGGTCAGCCTTCATCTGTCAACTCTCTGGGACAAAGCTTGTGCTGAGACTGGAAATGGGACCCCTTGACATGGCCCCACTGGCACAGCAGCCACAACAGACCCAGAAGTGATAAACAGGTCTCATACTGTTTGTCAGGTGACTGGCAATGAAGGTCAGAACATAAAAGCATATTGTTCAGCTAAGCAATATCTAAGATCCCCATGTTTATAGATATTAATAATTTCTAGTAGATATGGGTGGATGGATATTTTGGAGTGAAACAACACAGTGTTCATGAGCAGGAAATGTAATTACGACACATGTTACAGCCAAATGCAATGTAAAACCAAGGCACACTGCAACAAGAACCATTGGAAAGGGATCGATACAGCCAGAGTAAATGTGTGCTTGTGTGCCCCCCTCTGTCCTCTCACCTGCCATCCTCAGTTACAGAAGCCTGGTAGCCCTGTGGTAGGGTTAGCTGTAAATCCACAGTGGGCCTCAGAACGTTCTCTTTGGCATCCATGCCTGATTTCCCTCCTCCATCAGTGTTTCTAAAGATGTGGCGTGGGGCTGGTTGAGGAGCCGGCGGTGGAGGTGGGGCACGGGCCTTCATTCTCCTCCTAGGAGATGACAAAGGCAAAGATACGGAGGAGAATCAGTCAAGTAAACAGTGTATCACTTCCTTTTTCATTTGATACAATGTTTTCACGAGGGGTGCACGGTGGCAGAGCGGTTAGCTCTGCCTCCCAACAAGGAGATCGTGGGTTCGAATCCCGGACCAGACCACGACCTCCCTGGGTGGAGTCTGCATGTCCTCCCCGTGTTACCGTGGGTTTTCTCCGGGTTCTCCGGTTTCCTCCCACCATCCAAAGACATGCATTAGGTTAATTGGTGACTCTAAAATTGTCCCTAGTGGATGAATGTGTGCGTGAATGGTTGTCTGTCTAAGTGTCAGCCCTGCGACGAGTTGGCCACTGTCCAGGGTGTACCCCGTCTAAGGCCCGAAGCCACTGGGATAGGCTCCAGTCACCCGCGACCCCGAACGGGAACAAGCGGTAGAAAATGACTGACTGACAATGTTTTCACATTTTGACTCACGTTTGTTCATTCTTAAAACAAAATAAATTATGTACATAATTTTGGTTTATCATTTTTTTTTTTTTTAGTCCAGTCTTAGTTACACAGCATAACAGCCTAATGAACACAGCCCACTGCCACCACCTCAGGAGCAGCCTGAATACCAATGACTTTTTTCTGTCTTTCTGTTTGTCACACAGCCTCTCTCTTCATTTAGTTTACATAACAGTCTACAGATATGCTGAGATGACCCTTTTGCTTGTCAAGATGATCCAGCCCTTAGCAGCTGCTAATTCCATCTGTTTTCTCTGAATAATAATCTAATAATTTATAATAACATTCTCTCTAATATCACTCCTAAGAACTCTTACTCATACTTTTAGAAAATACTGTAGTGTCACACAATAAATGTCTGCTTTCAAAAAGCTTTCTAAAGGAAAATGATTAAGGGGCAGTTTATTTAAAGACATACAGAGACAATGTAATTATCAACAAAAAGTACAGCAATTTTTGTAGTCCCCGAAAACTATTCAAAGCAGCAATATTTAGAGGGTCACAGAGTATTTGGTTTGCTCAGGTGCATAATATGCATAATTTAGGTGTCGAGAATAGCTCTATGAAAACCATAAGAAAAAACAGATAACACAAACTACACTCACCCCTTATATGGGCAGAGATGTCGCAGATGTCAATGACATGCTGGCAATGCTGCTATCTGCACATTTGACCTTGGCTCAATATAAACTGTGCTTAGCCTGACAGAGACAGCTTGATTAGGCAGAAATCAAACACTTCATTCTGCTAACAATGACAAAATAGCTATTCTATATCACACGTCAGCACGCACTCCGTCTCTCTCTTCACAGCACAAATATTAGCCTTAGATAACAAAAGAAAAACATCCCACTCACGTTAAAAACAGTCCTTGTGTTGATTAAGTGTTCCTAAAGTATTATATGTCAGACTGTTTAAATATCCAGTTCCAAGGATTTGGCACACTCTCAGAGTGTGTTTATCCAGTGGTATATAATCCAGTATCCTTCAAGGTACTCCTGCCCAGTGTAAAGGCAAAGAGAGCACAGCGAAGGAAGAATGCATGTGAACATAGCACAGTGAGCGGACTCTAACCTGGCTAAAGTTAACCATTAACAGCTAAATCGGATAGCAACTAACTCTCACCCACAAGACCCATTGTGTGATTGACTCATTGTGTAATGCACAAAGTGTTTTTTAATGGATACATAATGGGACTGACAGACTGTACTTAAAGGTGGGGTAGGCGTTTCTGGAGAAATCCAATATGACAAATGGATTAGAATCGCATAGGGTTTGGCAAAATTTATCAGAATCTAGTGTGGTGTAGATAATTTCCAATTATTAGAGATTTTGGTATTTTTCTGGTGAGTCTGTGTTTTTCAAGGTGAACAGAACTGGGCTCTGTGGAACAGTGGGACTGGGTCCCGGCCAGGCCTAACACAGTCAGCTAGTATCCTCCACTCCCTCTTGCTTGCCGTTTGTCTCACCATAACATTTCACTCTCCCTCTCTCTCTTTCCCGCTCTCTAACACACACAAAGACCCCTTTAGGAAAAGCCTCGTCTCCCACCGAGTTAGAATGAGCGAGAGTAAACAGAGAGAGAAAGAGGGAGAAAGCAAAGTAGAAGCAGGGAACACTGGGAGGCAGTAATTGCTGAGCTGCTACAGGGACTGAGTTACAAATGGACTCTCACTCACACACACACACACACACACGCACACGCACACGCACACGCACACACACAGAAGGTTACTAATGGACCTTTCAGAACCACTCAGTTCTTTTCACTTGACCAAACAACATTATTGAGGATATATTGCTTTCACTATCCTCTATTAAATCTGTTCGTTTTAACAGGGACAGTTATTAGGCTTGAGCTGTTTATGACACACAAATAAATGTTTCTAAAAGTTTAAAAAGTAAGAATCTAAAACAAATAGATGCTGAATTCCTCTCAAACTGCCAAAGGTGCCATAGACTCATGTGGTCTGTGGTAAAATCATCCAGGACAACATGTGAGGGGAAAACTTGGAACTTGGAGTCCACAGTTTAGATCAAATATAATACAACAAATACAAGCCTGTTGGTTAGCTTAGTTGACGGGAGTATACACTCAAATCATCCAAGTCTCCCCAGTAGGTAATTCACACAGCTAACACTTGCCCTACAATATATACAGTAGCTAATGTAACAGCGTTGTGGAAAGTAGCGTGTTTTTGTGAATATTACAGATGAGTTGTGGATATCTTCCATTACCTGCTGCACAACAAAAAAATGTAGTTGTACTGCAAACTACAAATTCAAAAGTTCTATGTATTACATTCAATGTAAATTTTACTCATCCCATCTTCCCCAGCAATGAGAGGTAACTGAAATGATGTTGGAAACAAAGATGATGGAGTTGTTGTGGAAAGTAGCATAGAAGCAAATGTTAATTGAAAACAATTAGCTATTAAACTACAGCTAATGTAAAACTTTTTGCATTTTCAAACAGGAAAAGCACAACCTGACAGACACATTTCTCAAAAGCATCTCATTTACATTTAGATATTTAAACCACAGTAAATGTGGCTGGAGACAATTTTGTTGTTCATGATACTCCATCATTAAGATTTTTATATTAAAAGGAGCTATATGTAAGAATTTTATTTTAAAACATTCAAAAATTAACTAAAATTATCTACAGAATGTGAAGAAGCAGTTTTGACATTATGTCAAAGACATCTGTGTACTGTGTTTCAGAGAGATCTACTGAAGTTGGCATGCTAATCAGCTAGCCCTAGGCCATCCTGTCTCATAATACCACACAGTATGAAGTAGTAGCGCTGCCCCAAGGTCAAGAAAGCAGGTTTGGTGGCAAAGAAAGAAGCGATAGAAATAGAGGCAAAACAAGAGTAGACATGGGCGTTGCTTTGGAGACAGCGAGTAAAGGGATGAATTTTGATGTTGAACTCGCAACATTTCTTCTAGACTGGTAGGTAAAGCGCTGTTAATGCTAATGTTGGCTACTTAGCAATAGCTTATACAGGTAGCCAACTGTATAACGTTACTGAAATATTTTTTTAAGCCAGCGTCACCTATGGGGGGGACCGTGCATTTCCTTGTTTCTTAAGATAGGGGTGGACACCCCGACTTTCTGGTAGGCTGATATCCTGCCCCCAATTTGTTTGGAGTATGAATTCGACAGATGGCCAATTTTTACACATTGCTCCTTTAAAGTTATATTTATAAAAAAATTACAGATACCAGCTTTATGATTAATCACAATTTAGCATTTTAGCTCCTAGGTGTGCATTTCACACATCTGAGATAATCCTGGAGCTATTACTGAGTGAACAGTAAGCAATGGTAATGGTGTAAGACATATGACGTAAGCCTACACACAGCCTACCAGTCATCCTATTTTGCTGTCTGTGTGCTAGCCTCTTTAACAGATTAGTCTAGGTGTCTGCATGTCTGTGTGTATGTAATTGAATTTACAGTGTGTGCGTGTACGTCAGGATACCTCCTCCCTGACCCAAATACAACCATGCTCACTCGTTGTTAGGATAAATCAAGCATGGGTTTGTGAGTACAACTGTGTTTGTGTACATGTGTGGTTGTGTCTGTGCAAAGATACACATCAGTGGGAATCCAGAACAAAATAGAAAAAACAAACATGCTAAATGCATAAATTCAAAATTGCCCCACAGAAACTGATAGAAAAGGTGTCACACGATTTCAGGAGGCAAATTGCAGGTTTGGCAAGATGACTGCAAACACAGCGCCAATATGTGCACAATGCAAATCCATGAACGTCACAGTCAGATTACTGTTGTTAGTTGAGAAGTTAAATTACATGACACAGCTCAGACATACTGGAGACTACCTTAAGTTTTCTGCTTGGGAAAGAAGTATTTATCCCAGCCATGGAAACACAGCCTAAAAAGTTCCCACTCTGGAAGGTCTTTTAAAAATAATGGAACATATTAGTTTATGCTCTGACATGTGCTCTGTCAGCACCAACGCCACCAAAACAAATTCCATTTTCAAGTGGCCTGTTATTGTCTGCTATATCAAATTAGCAGCCTCCTTCTAATCTTATTTTTTTAAAAGATCATATTAAGTGATTGTGTGTTTATGATATTTTACTCACTTCCTCCAATCAGCAATTCCAATACGGTAAACGGTATGGTCAGTCAGTCTGCTACTGATGCCAACAATGCAATGGTACAGAATGTTACAAATAGGACTGCATGAGAAAGACAGACAGACGGACTGGTCTACTCTAAACAACATCGTCTGCTGTGGATGTGATTAAATTAAACTATGCTTTAAGGGAACAGACAGAACCACAAACATTTGTGAAGTCAGTAAGTCGGTCAGAGAGACAGTCACGAAGATAGACAGACAGCCAGACGTGTCCCCAGTCAAAGACATGGACATCCCGTCCGTGTCAGACAATAGGACCACTAAAATAAACAATGAGCCACTATCCTCTAATGAAGACAACCAACCGGGAATGGAGCAGATTAATTGGCCGAAAACACTGACCTACATTCACTATGACAAACTTTGTGCATTCTGAGAATATAAACAATGGATGAAACCAAACCTCTATAGCATATAAAAAGGATTGATGTAAAAATAAATGTCACAAGTTACATTGTTTTTTTGAGCAACACAAACACTGTATAAGACAAGACCTTTCCTTTGACAAGAAAAAAGACTGGCTGGCTTTCTTCAACACACAGACAAACACAGGCCACATTACTGCCTAACCTTTTCTAAAAGCTAGGAAAAGCCTAGTGTTTCAGATCGAACCCGTCCTATCAAACAGTTGTCCAGCTATGTAATCAAAACAATACCTGCATCAGATGATTCTGTTTGAAGAAACACATTTATTTTTATAATGCTCTACAAAGCAATCCTTCATTTCCTGCCGATGGCTTTAAAGATAGTTTGGGGGGAAAAAAAGGCAGCAGTAGCTCTGTTGGTAGCGTTGTTTGGCTATCAATCGCAGTGATGTTGGTTCCATTACTGACTTCAGATCCTGAGCCCCACCCATCCTTGAGCCGTACAATGAACCAAAAGTCCTATATGATGTTAGTAGTACTGTAAACGTTTTTTATTCTGCAATTCGGAGAGCAAAATAATTCAAAGCAATACTGCAAAATAAATTCAATTTTAAAAGATTACAGCTCCATTCTGTCATATTGCTGAGTGAGTGCAAAAGGATATTTTCAAAATGAAGGTGTGATTCATAATCACACCTTCAAAAACAAGGAATATTATTTGGGAGACACATCGGAAAAGAGTAGAAGGATCAACAAAGTATGCATGTTTTATCCCTGAGAGCCACTTCAAGAACACACCCACCCTTGAGCACAGAGACATGCCACGCTTGTCCGTGTGCACAGTTTTAACCTCCTGTTGTGCATTGGACACAGTGTGAATGATACACATCCTGGAGCCTCAGCTACTCCCCTCACACTCACACACTCACACTGTCCTGCTACCTAGCCAGCATACCCCATGGGTGTCACGGCGTCCCCATGACAACCTATATTTGTACCACTTGACTGTGGAAGAGTGCAGACCTCGGTTTAGTAGCAGCTGTGGATTTTGGATGCATGCACAGTGCACACAAAGGGTGAGTAACCCAGAGAAAGAGAAGCAGAAATGAGCAGGGACAGAAAGCAAGGAAAAGACACAAAGAGAGTGTGAAAGACTTTCTGTTTTGGAAGTGAGCATTGGAGACATATGAGCCCTGTAAAGCATTTGTTTGCAGTTGCTAGGCACACAGCCTCTTAGTTCACCATATGCCTTGATGCTCATATTACCAGCCATGTGGCTAAAAACCCCACCCCACTGCAATGCCAAGTAAAGTGGCTCAATGATAATGCCAGTATCACTGTATTCACACTACCACAACCTCCCCACTGCCTCCCAATCTCTGCTTTTCTGCACAGTTTTAACTTTACGTTCACTTTGATCTTTAGGAGGTGGTAGTAGTTTCTATAGTTTCTTCCCCCGACTTTGCTTGCACATTGCAGCATATCTTGCCGTTGACCAGTGGAATAGAGTGAAACCATTGAAAGAACTGTGTATCACATCATCCGTGCGCATGCATCTGCGGCGTCATGCACCTCCAGCAGATAAACAAAACAGGGACCCACTCATCAAAAAACAGCTCCATAGCGCTACTAGAAGTCTAAAACTCTACAGCGATCCTTTGACAATGCAGCATATGTGGCTACCTGAAATGCATAATTACACTGATGGCAGAGAAGACAAGATGACATTTACACAGGTAACTACTTACTTCCAACATTAACTTTAGATACATTAGATACATAAGATAACCTGTTGGGTTAGATTTTGAGAAACACCCTTCCACAATAATAGGTTTAATATAACTCATCACATAGTTCTCGACATTCAATAAAGCTCCTATACATGTCAACAGCAGCTTGACCTAATGCCTCATTCAATACACCAAAAGACCCAAAATCAGAGATTCACTGCACAGTGCTTTACCTCACTCAATGGTACCTGGAAAAATGTCACAAACCCAGGGTCATACAACGTGTCTCACAGTATGTGCCTGTTTTTCCATATTTGTTTGTATATACAATCTTACTACCTCTTTCATAGGTGAAGCAGTACATACACAGCAGTACGGCAGTACGACAGTTAGTGCAATGGTGCAGAGTGCAAATGATGCTAAGATAAATATGATTAATGTAACAGGTAGCTTATGTAGATGAGGTAGATGGATATACACAGTATATCTCTGGTTTGTACATGAGCCAGTCTGAGCATTTGAATGATTAAATTTGGAGCTGGACTGGCCCTAATGCAATAATTTCAATCTATTTGCATACAAACTCCAACTGTACTGTATTAAACCTGAATCACCAATTGTCTGAAGGCTATAGTGGACTTAATGTGTAGAGAAATCCCAACTCTTTGCTTGTTTGTATCAATACAATTAGCATGCTTTAAGGCTGCAGTGCTTATATGAAGTCCCAGCATTTCCAATAATCTTGAAATGGTTTATCAGATGGCAAGTAACCTGGTTTACCTGATTATCAAGTGACGACTTCTCTACCACTATTAAAGCCAACCACGTTAGAGCTCGGCACAATCTGTTCAACAGGGGTGCAGAGTCAGTAAAAGCAACATAATAACCCAAGGGAGATAAAGACACAACACCACACCTCAGGTGCTAAATGAATTGTTACTCATTGGGATCAATTAGGTTGCTTACAGTCCTTACAGTAATTTGAAGCGTTTTGCATTCAGGATTTATTGCAATGACCTCAGTTAAGCCAGGAACTGGTGATCTATGAGTATCTGTTTCACACCTACCTAAAGGAGAGAAATCCACTTACTGTAACAGCACCCCACCCCCATCCTGTCCTCTTTTGACCCATGTAGTCATCTTGTCCACTTGTGACCCAGTGACAGAGGCACGCTGTAACTGTTAAACACGTGACATGTTCCAAGACAACAATAATTCTCCAAAAATAGGAGCAGAAAGACAACTTACCCTTCTGTCTTCCAGCTGGAAAAAAACATGTCTCTCTTTCCTCAGGAGACCTTACTCGACCAAATATGTCTGACATTTCTGTGGACCTTTTTCCATTTTTTGCTTAACATCTCAATAGTTTCAAGCCGTTTAGCCTATCTCCTCTCAGTCACCCCCAGCCACCCTTTCATGCCTCAGGTGGATTTATTGAGTGACATTAATAAAGAGCCATAGTTATCACGTGTGACTTCCTGTGTTCGTAACATCTTAACTACAACTCTGCACTCAAGTAATGAGCGAATTCCTTTTGCAGTCCATATTTATCAAGCGATCTACTTAACTAATGATCTTGATCCTCGGGCATTTCAAATCGAATCTAGAACCTGAATGTCAAAGCAAGATCCTGTTGTCCCATAATTAATACATATTATAACTTTGGGATTCATGTCCTACGGGGAGATAAATAAAATTGTTGAGTCACTTCAGCATTTAAAGTGTAATTATTGTTTTTATAGATGCACCAAGATATGGGCTGTGCACCAGCTCAAGTAGACGTGAAGCTTGTGGGTGGCGAACAGGCTCCCAGCAGAGGATGGAGGGGAAAAGGGAAGGAGGGATAATGAAGGTTGGTAAGAGGGAGGGATGAGGGAATCTCAGGTGGCACAAAGCCCCATATGCTTGGACAACAACAAGAAAGGGAAATAGAAAAGGGTAGAGGGGTAGAGAGAAGAAAGGAAGGAGGGATGGAATGTAGAAGCAGAGCAGCAGGAAATGATAATTAGTCTGTTCTGTTCTCTATTCCCTAAGCTGTTTGTTCAGTTACAGAGAGCTCCTGCTGGAAACTGGAGAGACAAGAAGAAAAACACTTATGTTACAGATATTGTTGGCTTTTAGCAGACAGGCAAACCTTACTGCGATTTGAAAAGAACATGACACTAATCAGTGAAAAGCTACAGTAAAATTATGTCTAGAATGTCTTCACTACTGAATCCAGTGTGTGCAGAAAAAATGCAACAAATAAATGTCTTTTTTTGCATTTTATATGCTTGCTCTTGTACCATACCATCGGATAATTGAAAAAAGAAATGTCTTTTACCTTTACATCATTAATACCCTTTTAATAGAAAGACCATGCAACCATACAACAAAAGAAATGTGCATGTGCTCCCTGCTGCCTCTAACGGTTTAGTAATAATTTCTTGAAAAGGACACCTGCTGCTAAATTACTGACATGGTGTATATATACACGATACCACTGCTACGGCACGTCAGTAGGTGTTAGAGTAGTCCGTCCAATCTGTACACACACACACACACACACACACACACACACACACATGTGCAGTCCGTCTGTCTTCCTCTCTGACAAACCCACATACCACAGTGACTAACATAGGACTGCAGGCTTCCAGAAATAAATCTGAGCAGCCCATAACAGCTGCATACTAAGTGTACAGACAGATACACTGTACAATAGATACTTGAGACTGAAACACAGGCATACTTTGTTGTTTGAAGGTGTCCGCCAGTGATTTCTTTCACCAGAGACAGAGGTTGGTAAATAGCAGAAAACAGGATGGATAACGTAGTGGGGGCTAAGGAGCACAACAGTCTATAAATACAGCCAGTCTGGATGTCTCAAATGTTTCCGACGTATCATAGCATGGCTTTGGAGTAAATATATTCAGAGAGCCTGCACTGCTTAGATGTGTGCACAGACCGAGGACCCATTAATTACATCCTACTGTGCCAGGCCTTAATTCATCACAGACAAACAGACATTGCTGTAATTGTTAATGACATATTTTAAGTTCTCATAAAATGTGAATAGGGGTAGCCCTTACAGCACTTAATTAAGAAGTTAACTACTTTATCGCATGTGTTCCGAGGACTAAATCATACATGGAACAAAGTTTAACAACCATAAGCTAGGGCTGGGCGATTAATTGAATGTTATTTTCAATTCCGATTTTGTCTTCCAACGATTATGAAAACAAGATAATCGAGTTAAAACAATTATTGTGCCGAATTCCGTTTTGCAAAAGATGCTCTCATTTTCTCTTGTGTTATAAATCCAGTTTTCCTTTACAAACTCACTCTCAGCCAGGCTGTGGCACGTTTAGCTCAGCTCGAACCAAGATGGATTATAACTGCTATAACTCGCTGGTCACTATTATAAGCTTAAAGTTTAACAAATAGCATATTATTTATAATATGCCAAGTAATTTTTTTGAAGTTCAATAAATGCATGACGTTAATAGGTAATCGTGTTAAATAAGCGTGATCTCAATATTGACCAAAATAATAGCGATTATGATTTTTGCCATAGCCGAGCAGCCCTGCCATACCTTAGTCCTACCGTACTATGATTTCTGTTCACACGACATCTATTGCATGTCTGTCCGTTCTGGGAGAGGGTTCCCTCCTCTGTTGCTCTTCCTCAGGTTTCTCCCATTTATTCCCCTGTTAAAAGGGTATTTTTTTGGTAGTTTGTCCTTATTCGAATCGAGGGTCTAAGAACAGTGGGTGTCGTATGTTGTACAGATTGTAGAGCCTTTTGAGGCAAATTGTGATTTGTAATATTGGGCTATACAAATAAAACTTAACAGAAAAATGTAATTCAATAAGTATTATCAGTCAGTCTTGTTTTACTGTATTTTTCTACCATACACAGACTCCTCATTAAACCCATAAACTGAGCAAAGGTTATACTGTATGCTGTTTATCTAAAATGCTCAGTCAGTGTGTACTTTGGTCAAGCTTCTATCCTTGCAGAACAAGCTTGTGGAAGCATTGCATCCACACCCTCTCTATTTAAAACAGGATGGCCTTTGAAATGGATGCAGATATTACCAGATACATACTGTCCCAAATACTCTCTCTCTCTCTCTCTCGCTCTCTCGCACTCGCCCATCTCAATTTTCATAGGAGTTAAATATAACCCATCCTAAAAATAACCCTAAATATCCAGATGTGACCGCATACACTAAAAACATTTTTCTCTTTGGTAAAAGTAAATACAGTATAGCCTTAAAGTAAAAGAGAAAAAAAAGGGAAGTCCCTTAGTCAGCTGGGCTGAGCTAGTGGCTGACCACATCACATGAACCTTCTAAACTTCTAAATCAAGAAGATTTTGTGAAGGATGTGTAGGGTGGGGAGCTTGTGTCTGCATCTGTCTCAAAATCTTCCATCATTTGCGACCCTGGCTGGAAAAGACACAGCACTCAGGGATCACATTATCTTACAATACCTAGTCTATCTCTGAGAGTATTTTAAGAAACTGTACGGACAGGCAGACGCACATGGCATTCAAATACTATGCGATGGGTGAGACTGACATTTTGGTCCAGTGGGCACAGCTTCAAATTAATGAGCACTTACACTGTAGCTAGCAACTGCTGTTGATCTCCCTCCATATAAGCCCGCACAGACAAACATGTACACACACACACACACACACAGGACAGTTGGTGGCCAATAATTATCTCTGGGTATGTGTGCGGAGGGGAAACGGACAGTTATCTGTTTTTATCTGTAAAATCTGCCAACCTGGTCTTCCTGTGGGTGTGTTTTAAAGCTGAATTGACACAGTAATGAGACTACCACAAACAACAGATGCATTTAAAATCCAATGTGTGACCTGCCAACAGTGAGGCAGATGGCCACTCAAATCAGGATACTGAGAGGGGTAAGCCTCTTTCATTTTTCTATTCTTTGCACTTTGTTAGGCACTTTCAGGCAACATCTAGACACAAGATAAATGCCCCAAACATGGCACATAAACACCAGGCCCAGACATGTAGAGGAAAACACCAGTCTGCTAATTAAGACTGCGGTCTATGCTGCGGACTTAAAGAGAGAGGACTGTAACTACTCTAGTCGAATGCAATCACCGTACACGATGCTCCAACAGGACCAAGATTGTAATCAAGAGAAAGTTCTGGCCACAAAAATATTCTAAAACAATGAGGTTCAGGTGAAGTATTTTAATTACATTAATTTAGCCTCAGGTGGGGAATCAAGCTGCCAGATTTGAGATAATCCTGATCTCAGTGCAGTGTAAGAAATCCGTACTCATTAAGTCTCTGGGAGGGGAGGAAGTTGCCTTTGTGTCCATGCTTAATTACAGGCTTATAAAGCTCAGAACCAAGGCTTCATTCAGGCTACCTTTCCGCCACTCCTGAAGTACACACTCGGGCTTTCACACACACACACACACACACTCACACACTAACACACGCACCACAGCTCAGATTTCAATGGCAAGGTCCAAACGAATTTCACTTCCCTCAAAAGAGCAGTCTCTTCCTTCCTCGTTTGTCTGATCAGTGACCGTGCTGTGTGTGTGTGTGTGTGTTTGTGTAGTTTTATAAGCTGTGCTGCATTAGGACTGGGCTATAGTAAAGTAGCTACTCCCCGTGTGATGACGAAAGGGAGATCCCAACACAAAAGGTGGTTGTCAAGGTAATTTATATAGACAGACATGTTACAATAAAAGGCATTTTGGTTCCTCTGCCAGCTGAATCTGTGACCAGCACTCATTTGGCCACAAAAGCTAGAGTGTCTGAAATCATTGTGTTTAAGAGTATCTGGTTAAAGGGGCCTTTAGTTGAAAGATCAGAGGAGAAACGGACCGAACCTTAATTCACCTCAACAACACTCTTTCTAACAGTATCAGCCCTGCTGGTGTTGCCACACCCATGTTTTACTGTATATCTGTACTACACTGCTGCTGAGCCTTTACCACACACCTACAGCACAGATGGGGTAGTTTGGGCTGAAGGCTAATGCATGAGAGATCTATAAACACTAATTATAATAAGCAATAAACAAAAGACCTTTTTTTCACAGCAGACATTTTGACTTGTCATAGTAGGAAAAGCACAGGTGCGTAACAACATTAGCGAGGGCTCCCTTGTGTTCAGGTGTGACAGGATGCCGGGCGCCTGAAACTGCAGCAGCTAAGTGGATTTCGCCCAACATTTATTTTAACACTTTAATTGCACTTGTGCCTTCACTAGGGTGACAGTCAAAATATGCACCAAAAAAAAAAAAAAAAAAGGCCTCCACTGAGATATATCAAAAGCGCCAAAGAGAGACAAGCTCCAGCCACGTCCCAAACAGCGCCCTTCCAAGCACACACGTGCGGCCAGCGCCTCCAGAGCTTCCAGCTGCCGTTGTTCCACCGGCAAAAGGCCGTGCCCGCTCCTCTCCACCAGCTACCAGCGCCACTGCTGCGGCTTTGGGCCAGCGCTGTTCAGCTTGTTGTCTGTGAGTAGGCAAGTGGAGAGCAGGCTGCTGGAACACTCTCTCTGTTGTCAGTACTGACGGTAGGCTCGTTCCGCGTCGCTGTGGACGCCCTTTAACCATGTTGAATAGGGGCTGCAACGCAGGGTGGCCCAAAGAATTCCGCAGTTGCTTTGCTGATCAGTCAAATTACTGTTATCAAGTAAAGACACCCATTAATGGCGACCCCTGACAATGACACACAACCACAAATGTAATCAAATATATTTAAAATAATTCAATAGCATAATGTCACGAGAAGCGTAGACTTGAGCACCCGACCAGTGATAAATGTTGTTTCTGAACTGAGAGCACGAACTGCACACTATTAGTAGCCCACACTAGACTAACGCAAAGACAACACAATGAACGTTACATTTGCGCAGTTGTTTTTTTTTAGTTGCCAGGACCATTAGGTTTTTTTTCCGAACTAAAATTAGACTAATTATCTAGAAAGTTCGTTTTAAGTTACGCAAACCTTCAGAGGAAGAATATGAACGTTTAAGTCCTGTAATTAGCTTGTATTTTTGAAGGACTTACCCTAAAGGCGGTTTTGAGGACTCGGTCATTGCAGTGATTCCAACTTCAGGCGATAGCGGCACTCGAGCTGGGCTCCCAAAATCCGCTGTTGCCCTTAAACTCGGCGGATGTCCATTCTGCTCTCACCTGCGAGTTAGCATATCGACATTAAATTAATGTGCTGCCATCGGGGTCTAACATATCTCAACCCATAAAGCGGCTTGCTTTCAGCAATAAAATAACTACTTTTTCTATTACAGGTCCAACAAGTGACAGTGCGCAGAGATGCCAGTCCAGTATGACCTGAAGCACAAATAAGTGTCCTACGACACAAGAATAGACCGATACATGTTTAAACAGTCCAACTTACTTTAGTCGGAAAGGTCTCGCCGAGTCTTTGCTCGTGGACTGAGTTAACGCTACTTGTCAAATCCACTTGATATAATCTTCGCATCCCCCCGGCTGATTTTCCCTCGAGCGCTGTCAAGTCAACTGAATCTACAACAAAAACGTTCGGTATGGCGTTTCAAAATAAGAGTTCATAAACAAAATCAGTTTTTCTATTTTTTTTATTACAATTTTTTCACCATTTCCGTTATATTTAATAGGAACAATAGGGAGAGACGGGAAAGGCAGGGAAGAGAAAGTGGATGAGCAACGGTGCCCGGGCCGGATTCGAACCCAGTCCGCTGCGGTACGGACGCTGCCTTGCTGCATGTGACACGTTAGACCAGGTGAGCTAGCTACCCGGGTGCCCTACGAAGTTACATATAAATATGAATCTTTTCCCTTTTTCCCTCTTTTTGTATGTCTTACATATGCGGGATATAAAACTACACTGATGGGGTTACATAGCCACCAAGTGGGGTTAGACTGTATTAAATAATTGGATTTAGCCTCCGGGTATACAGCATCGATGTATAGAGAGAACATAAACACACAGTCTGTGGTCTGAAAAGTGAAGAAAATGCGGAAGTGCCTTAACTATGCATTCTTTCTAACGGCCAGCGGGGGTGGCGACTCCACTGGTTGCCAAAAGAAGCTTCGGTGCGTAGGCAGGCAAATGCCTCTACGCCTCCTAAGAAATTCCACTCTTATTTGGAAGGCAATGCTACAGGATTTCCTGTCTTTTGCAGCTGCGTCTGTCTAACTTGATGCAGCTGTCTCCATCCCGCCTTCGTCAGCAGATCTCGCGTCAATCATCCTCATTGGGAATTCACTGGCGGCCAGCTGGAGAGCGACGGCACGAATGTACAAGTAGCCTGCGCACAAATATACCGAGATAAATACAAACAAAAAGTCAATAAAATTAGGCGCCATAGCTGAACATACACATACATCTAATTTAAGAGACATAGTGTTATTATTATTATTATTACTATTATTATTATTATTGTTGTTGTTGTTGCACGTACGTTTAAATATGAGATAACAAGAGTTTGAGTCGTATTTTGAACAAAGCTTCTATGCATAATGTCTCTAATAAAAATTCTATAATGAGAATTCAAATCTTTTCTCCCGGCATGCTTTGTGCTATCTTGCCCATGCAAAACCTCCCAGCACAATTAAGGTATGATTCACCACCACAAGAGGTCTCTCAAGGCCCACTCTACGATTTTACTGCAAGCCCATCTGTTAGTGGGGTTAGATATTGGATAGTCGGCAGAGATGGGCAGCATTACGCCACAATATTGTAATAATGATAACAAAAAGAAGAAATCAGCTAAAACGAGCAAAAGCAGTGCAATATGTGGGCTAACAAAGGACCCTGTCACGCAGCATCAAGTCCAAAATAATATCACTGCAGACACCAATTTCCCTATAAAAATAGTGTTTTGGTGGTGATAGTGTTTTTTTCCTCTGATATTTGAAACGAACACTAAACGGCAGTCTTTGAGCAAACATTTAACTAATGGGAAAAATGAAGTATCGCCAAAACTTACTGGAACATGCCATCACTCCCTGATTGATAATCAGCTATGGACTACGATTCAATCTAAATTGTCATTGCTGGGATCATTTCAAAGATCTGTGTCATTACAAAGGAGTTAAAAAGAGCTGTAATTCTAACTACAATGAGTTGGTAAACACATTAATGCTTACTTTTCATCAAATAGGCTACTCAAACACTTCACTTTATATGTAAAGCTATATGGTAAAATATATAGTTTGAGCCTTAATGATAAAATCAGCAGTCATTTTGTGTAAGTGTAAAATTTTTTTCATATTCTAGTCCTTGTGTTATTTTGGCAGTCTTTTTATAGCATCAGTGAACTTTGAGCTTCTGATAAAGATCTCGCACTTAGGGACGTACAGGAAACAACATCTTTATTTCTCTCTCTGTACAAGTCATTTAGGGGACTGCTCACTGAAGACAGTTAGTTCGTCACTGTACATTTGAGGACACCACATCCAGAGTGATCTGGACAGAGAAATAAGGAGAAATAAGAGAAATAAGTGCAGCTACAGACTACACATGATGGGAGAAGGCATCACTGAGAGCTCCATGCCAGGTGAATACATTTTTCAAAACTGTGCATTTTTTACATAATGTATATCAATGTATTATTGATCTGTTGAAGAAGCATTTGTGCGTGATCAATTTTGATGCCAGAGACCTCATACATTGCTGTCCGTGTTAAGTCAACTTTGCAATTAAATCCAAATGCTGAAATGCAGTATAGGCTTACTTCGTCATTTGAGATTATTTTATTTTGTCATGTTCAAACGTTTTTTTTTTTGCAAAAAATGAAGAAATACAAATTATTGGGTAGTTATCAAAGTCTTTAGAAATTGTCCTTTATTCTATTTAATCAAACATACAGCCTGCAAACACGTCTACTAACGTAGAATTAATTCAAATCCAAAGTAATTGTCATTTCAAAGACTCAGAAATCTAAAATAATCTTATATGTGGAACACATTTAGAACAGAGAGTAGTCAGAAATTCAGATAACATAAGCCAAACAGACTAAATACAATAGAAACTGTAGGTGTACCAGCTGAAATTAGCAGGGATATAATGGACAGTATACAGCAAGTTGACTGTTAATAGGCATGTAACTTCATATGACCCAACTTGACACCAGTGTTTGCAATTTTGATACAAGGTCAGGTCCTTTTTTATAAAGTGTTTACATTATTTTGTTTACCCCTTGTAGACTAGATGCGTAGGCGTATCAAATACTACCACCCAGGGAGTAAATTACCTGTGAAGACCAGCAGGTGGCATAGTAACCTCCATTATCAACTGACTTAATATTCTCACTCACAGTGGTAACAACCCCTGCTGATAGTTTGGGTTTTATTTGCAGATTGATTTAGTACATTTCATTTTATTTATCTGGTTTTATTTCTGTTTTGAGATATCCATCTCTTGAGATTTCTGGCTTTATGCCAATACAGAGTTAAATGGATTTTTCCTTGTGTTGCTCATAGCATTGAACAATTACATTTAAAAGCAGCATCGTGCCTTTCTCTACTGTGAACAGCTTCCATTGGAACTTCTTTCTTCGAAAGAATTGTCCCTATGATGTAGATGGTGTAACTGTTAACATTTCGAAATAATTCTCTGTCTGCAGATGCTGAAGGACCCACCAACAGCACGCATGATTATTCATCTTATTATGAATGGAATGAGAGCGACTCCTTCGCTCCTTGCAACTACGAGAATGTGGGAGATTTTGGCAAGGTGTTTCTGCCCACTCTCTATAGTTTGGTTTTCATCCTCGGCTTCATAGGTATGTGTGTGTGTGCGTTTCTGTCTGTGTGTGTGTGTGTGTGTGTGTGTGAGAGAGAGAGAGAGAGAGAGAGAGTGTCAGTAAGCAAGACCATTAGGCGTACTTTATATAGTCTAGATGCACATGATGTACAGTAATCTGACTGTATGATTTTTCCCTAGGTAATGGCCTAGTGGTGTGTGTCCTGGTGAAGCACCGCAACCAGACCAATTTGACAGACATCTGCCTTTTCAACCTGGCTCTCTCCGACCTGCTCTTCGTCATCACGCTGCCTTTCTATTCTCACTACTCTGCGGTCAGCAAATGGACTTTCGGAGACTTTCTGTGCAGTTTCATCTCTGGCTCCCACAACACCGGGTTCTTCAGCAGCATCTTCTTCATGGTTGTCATGACGCTGGACCGCTACGGGGTCATCATGCACGTGCACGCGGTGGCACGATATCGCACACTGAGGACAGGCATCGCTCTGACCGTGTTCGTCTGGCTGCTGAGCTTGGGTGTCTCTCTACCGGCTTTTATCTTCACCAAGGTGACAAACGAGTCTGGCGTGCTGCGTTGTGACTACCTCCCGGAAAACAATGCCTGGGTGATTTATAACTTCTTCGCAACAAACATACTGGGTCTCGTGATTCCCTTGTTGGTGATGGTGGTTTGCTACTCCAGGATCATCCCCACACTGGTGAACATGAGGACTGCGAAGAAGCACCGCGTTGTCAAGCTGATCCTCGCCATCGTTGTTTCCTTTTTCTTGTCCTGGGCCCCATATAACATTTGCCTTTTCTTGAGGTTTCTGATATCTGAACATATGTTGTCGGTTGATTGCAAAAAGGAAGTATATTTAATGATGTCGATAACAGTGACCGAGGCCTTTGCTTACACTCACTGCTGCCTGAACCCCATCATATACGCCTTTGTGGGACAAAAGTTTATGAAACGAGCCTTGCAGATGCTGAAGATGTGGGTGCCTGGGATTCACTTTCCCTCCACCAGAGATTGGTCAGATAGCTCATTCAGGAGAAGCTCAGTCATGTCGAGGTCCTCTGAGGTTACCTCCACTTTCATCAGGTAGAAGGTGGAGGGCAGATGTAATGTGTTTTCATGGACAGCACTTTCAGACTTTGGCACGTTTTTATCCAGGTAGCATTGTTGTTACTCCCAGCCATGTTATCTATGTTTATGTAGCATGAAATATTTTACTTGCTACTTCCAGTTTCCACCCATGACAGTGTTATTCATCAGCAATGTCTAAAGCTGCCAATACTTGTACATATTACTATCTTTAGAACTTTTTGATTCCATTTGCTCTTTGAGTTAGTTTTTATTTTTGCAGCTGTGAGTCAAACTTTTTCCATAAGCAAAATGATGACAACAATTCCAGGTTTTTTCGCCAATCAACTTGCAGGCTCAGCAAAAAATGTGTGAAAAAGGAAAGAGAAAAAAAAAAAAAAGCAGAAACACTTTGAACACAGTAGGCACAGACAAACAAACTTTGTGGTTATGGGCTGTTACAAACAAGAACTTCATGGTTTCAGTCACGAGGTATAATTTTAAGTGCTGCTAAGTTTCCTCCAATGTCAGCAGGAAAAGGCGGGGCATTATAGCATTTACAAAATACCTGCAATCATACAGTAGATGATGATGCTAATCAGATCACACTTGGATTGTGGTCAAAACCCGGGGTTATTTAGGACCTTTTGCACATTCAGACGTCATCATGAATTTTAATCTGTTGATATGGGGCAAATCTTGGCTCATCATACATTCCTGTAATTTTTCATACATTATCTCAATGTTGTTTTATGCCTCACATTTGTATGTACGGTATGTACAGTATATTGCATATTTACATGTACATTCTTTTTTTCTCTTAGTTATCTTACTGCAATTGCAGGTGTTATTTGCACAAAATCTTCAGCTTAATGCTCTATTGCTCAGTTGCAGATGTTGTTGTGGTTGCCAATGGAGATTATTAAAGTATCACCAAACAATGATAATGTTATATTGTACATTTTGTAAGACACCAAATCCACTGCACAACACACCGTGTGCTCATTTAAAACAAAAGTTTGAGATAGTCACAAATCACATAATTGGGTGGGTGCTTTATTAGCATCATTACAACAGCAGCTTGTTCTATTGTTAGGGCCTTTAGTTGAGGAAAAACTACTGTATAGATTTCATTAAACATGAGCAAATTTAGTAGAAGTATAGAGTAAATGTGCAGATCATTTGTAAAATTGCGTTTAAAGATTCAGGTCTTTTTAATTTGAATTAAAAGTATGGAAAAGTATTGAACATTTTCAGTCAGTCAGTCAGTGAGTCAGTCAGTCAGTCATTTTCTACCGCTTGTTCCCGTTGGGGGTCGCGGGTGACTGGAGCCTATCCCAGCGGCTTTGGGCCTTAGGCGGGGTACACCCTGGACAGTGTGAACATTTTCATTTAAATAAAAACAATCTTCTGTAATTCCCAATGAGCTGAATGCTAGTTTCGAAAGATCATATTATCACCAAAGAAGCATGCTTGAAAAGAACACAGAAAAAGAGAAAGGCTCCTCATTAGAATACATTTTCCCCGCTGCTCCTTTCTTGCCACATGTTAACGCCTAAAGGGACATTTCTCAGAAAACCACACTGACACCTCCATGCAGCTTTGACACAATGCGGAGGAAACAACAAAACCAAGAGTTCACCTTACCAGAAATGAGCTCTGCAGCAGGACTTGACACAAAAAGCGAGCAATGCAAGTTGACAGGATGACATGTAAGCTTGATGCGCAGCACGAGAACATACAAATTCAGGAGCAGTGATTTTGCCAGACAATGTGGTAAGCACATTAACATTTTAATTTTTACCATTTTTGCTAGAAGTACTTCATCTCTCTCACCTCCTACAGCTATAAGTGTGTAGCTGAGGATTAGGTGCGCACGCGCATGTGTGTAAACAATGTCAGCCACAGGAAGTGAGGGTCGGCATGGGTGTCAAAGCAGGTGGTTCTGCATATCTCGATAGTCATAGAAAAAGGTTTGAGCTGTGGTTTAAAAGGGTTGACAAGAATGTGATTATGGTCAGAATAAAAGGAAGTTTGTGATATTCATAGATACATAGCTGATCATTACATTTACATCTCAACTGGTGATGGTGGTTGAAAATGACGCGTGTGTCTCTGAGATTACAATACATTCACAGGGAGAAAATGTATAGTTATTGCTAAGAACGATTGCTGTTGTAGACTTGTAAAAGATTTCTTTCAGATTTGGAAAATTGCTTTTAGGTGTGCAGCAGTTGGACTTCTAATGTGTTTGTTACATAAGTCTGTCAGACATGACTCACTAAATGATGATTATATCTGAAAAGTTCATCTTAAAGGGCAGGAAAGTCCAGTATCATCTCTGAATTCCCTCACATTCACATTTACAAATGAATGTTTTTCATGTTACTGCTTCTTTTCCTTTTTAAGTTTTTATCTCTACAAAATGTTCATTGTGGAACACCCAGAGTTCACTCACTCATCATGAAGGTGTGGAGCATTGTGCCGATCATAAGAAAGAGGAAAAAACATAATCTTCTATCTCTGTTTCTGGAAGATGTGATTTGTGAGCGGACGCAAGTTTTTAAAAACTCTTCCGAGCAAATAAAGGGAGGATTTTTCTCAACACCATAAGAAAATAGAATCAGGAGTCAAAAGATCTCATTGATGATAAAGTAAGTAGTATTACATTTTTTTTTCATATTTGAATGATTCAGCCACTTTTTGCTTCACATTAGAATGAGAAAACATTCAAGTCAATCTTAAGTGAGAAATGGTGTCTCTTCATGTGACAAAACCAGAATTAATTATATTTGGATAAAAATCTAGATGACTTAGATGGTTACATTTTTCTGCCAAACCCTCTTTTAGCTTCCTTTGATGTCTGGAAACATAGCATTCAAGACCTTAAGGAAAGCGACCAACAAAAGTAGGTTTTTGGTGGGAAAAGCGGAATTACTGATAAAGGAAGTTCAAGACTGTTGGATGATTCTCTTGTTTTGTGTCGTTTTGACTATTTAATTTGCTGATGGACTGACTGGTCTGGGAGGAACACAAATCATAGATCTCCCAGAGTTGTGTTTGGCTTGTTGCAGCAAGTCCAACGGCTTGGGCGGTTGGATCGAGCTGTACAACCACAACTCAATGCCTTACAGTTCATGTGTGTCTCAAATGCCATTTTTTGTCATTCTTGTTGGGTAGGGGGAAACTCATGTCCACCAGACTTGTGATAGGTTTAATACCAACAATGGAACTGGAATAAGTAACTTTTGTACACACATACAAAACAAAGAGGTTGCCAGCAAAATGTTAAAAAAAAGCCAACATTTTATGGAAAACTATGAAGTATAAGATTATCATCACTATTAGAACTTGTATGTAATTTATATGGTTTATATTTTGCTGTTTGATTGTATTGATGGTGATTCTGGTAATTATTGAATTGTTATGTAGATAGCGTGATGTCACCAAGTCACCCTGTCTCCTGCATCTGTTCTCTCTTTACATCATGGACCACAATGGTGTTTGACTTTATTGTGCGGTTTTGTACAATGTCTGCTTTAATATCTCCCTTCTCATGCTATCAACCAACCTAAACTGTTTTTCCCCAAAGTAATCCCTACATGTTCTGTTCCTCCTCTCACAACAGTATGAACATATCAGAAGACAACCCATACAATTACGACTATGAATATGATACCAACTGCGTTCAGGATCCCAGTCCAGAGTCGGCCGAAAGATCCATGGTCTTGTCGGTTCTTTACTACGTGGTGTTTTGTCTAAGTGTGCTAGGTATGTGAAAAAAAGGCCTGAATCTTTCAGAGAAAAAGGAATATGTATCACTCTTCTTACAAATTTGAATTTGCATTTGCATTTAAGGCATTAAGCAGAAATTGATGCATGTATCAGTTTGATATGTGCCAGTTCTGCTCTACAGTTTGTCACCGGAAATAATAAACCTAAAACAATGATTAATAATTGTAATTGATTTCACAGGCAACACCACAGTTCTCTGGGTTCTCCTCCGACACATAAAGCTAAAGACTATGACGGACATATGCCTCCTCAACCTGGCCTTGTCTGACCTCCTACTGGCTGTATCCCTGCCTTTCTGGGCCTACAGTTCCCAGAACCTTGCATCATGCAAACTGATTACAGGAGTCTACCAGGTGAGACTTTATTTTTCTTTTAATCATTTTAATTATTTAGAACACAAAACAATGACAAATCACTCATATTTTGATATTTAAGCCTCAAAATTGAACAGACTTTGGGTGCTTATTATATAGAAAGCAGAATTCATAATTGCTAATTAGCTATTGAATTCACTCACTATGACATATTAAGTGAGTGAGTAGTTCTCTCTCCCTCATTTTTACTCTGTAAGGTATTGCTGCCAATAATCTGTAATTCTTACAGAGTGCAAAATTGAATAAATGTTAATGCTAATTATAACTAGGTTGCACCTCGTTCTATTATCCACTGTAAACACAAGTTGTGTGTAGTTTTCTAGAATGGAGGAGATATTCTGCAGGTGTTCTCAGGTGATGTGTGAAAGAGCTGGTGTGTAATGTCGGCTCTATGAAGAACCTCATTGAGGCCAGTAAAGCAGGACAAATGTCATCATATGTCACATCCTGTTTTGTCTTTGCATCCCCATCTGCTCCTCTGAACAGCTGGGTTTCTACAGTGGGACTTTTTTTGTGACCCTAATGAGTGTGGACCGCTACCTGGCCATCGTCCACGCGGTTGCAGCCATGAGAGCACGGACACTTTGCTATGGAATCGCAGCCGGCGTCGCTATCTGGGTTATATCTATCATCATGGCAATCCCTCAGATAATATTTGCCTCCTTGGAGATAAATGCAGATAACAACAGCTACCAGTGCCAGCCATGGTACCCAGAGGACAGGGAGCAGTTTTGGAAGATGCTGCAAAATTTCAGTGAGAACACAGTTGGCCTTTTTGTGTGCCTCCCAATCATGATTTTCTGCTATGTGAAAATCCTTGTTGTGCTGTCCAAGTCCAGGAACTCCAAAAAGGACAGAGCTGTGAAGTTGATATTCACCATAGTGTGTGTGTTTGTGGTGTGCTGGGTCCCCTACAATGTCACAGTTTTCCTTCAGACACTGCAGCTGTTTGGAATCCTGGACACCTGTGAGGCTTCAATTACCATCAATTCTGCCATGGGCTTTGCTGAGATTATTGCACTGTCTCACTGCTGTGTAAATCCAGTCATCTATGCATTTGTAGGGGAGAAGTTCAGGAAGTCATTGGGCAATGTGTTGGCTAGATACTTCTACCAGAGACACCAGAGCAGCGGGGGCTTCAACCTCAGAGACACCACAGAGAAAGAGACTTCCAACACACCTGTAAGATCAGATTATTAGGAATGATGAGCACACATTGCTTCTGTAGTGGTGGTGGGTGAATGTGTGACGTAATGATGCTTTTTTTTGAGTCAGTGGCAAAGTCTGTCTGTGTGTGGTGTCATGCATGTGGTTGGTGCCTCTAAGTGTTGTAAAATATTAGGGAAAGTGTATAGAATTGTATTAAGCATTTATTCAGATCATGTAATTCAAAGTCTATTTGTAACTATATTGTTTTTGTAAAGTAAAATAAAGAAAATAAAATTCGATTGCGCTTCCTTCCTTCTTTTTATAATAAGTGTGAAAGTCCTCACAAGTATAGAATTACGGGGTTGTGTGAGTGTGTGTTATGTGTGTCAAATGTCACACGCCCACAGAATTGTATCACTATGCATGTCTGGAGGTAATGAAACCATTTCAGGCAGTCATTCTTGGCAGCTTGCAATTATTTGACAAGAAGTGTGCAGAGCAGACTCCCCATCTCATATAACAAGAACCTACCTGACTAACAGGCCAGTGTTTGGTCATCCACACCTACAATTCAGCAATGGAATTAATCAAAATGATGCATAAAAATGTTAAGATCTGTCAATGCAATTGTCACATCTCAATTTGAGCCTTAGCTATTAGTCAGAACCTTTCCCTCCACAGAGAAAGTAATTTGCTTCCTATACACGGTGCCGATTTGAAACAACTGTCAGTCTAGACAGTGTCAGTGTCAGTGTGTCAGTAGTATAACTTCCTCCATGTATAAAAGCACAAACATGCATGCAGGGCTCTGCAAGCCTCCGGCTGTGTGTGGCTGCTGGTCTGGTCGGAGGCACCCTGTATCTTTAAGAGCTTGCATGTGTGGACTTGTGGTTCCATGTATCCGCATCATAACACTGTGGGCTCTTACCCGAACATTTCAAAAGCATTCTCAGGAAGTAATAAACCATATAGCGCTCATATGCAAGCCCGCAAGCCCACCTAAAGCATTGCAGGGGGTGGGAGTATTTTAAAAAGGTTTGCACACTTCTCACACCTTCTCGTTCGTGGTGTGCAAACCATTTCTCACTGCAAATGCCTTTTCAGATTCGATGCACAGCTGATAATTTCTTTAGTTTAGGCGTCATCCTCTGCATTTTGTGATCCAGAATGAACACCACTATCATCAATCTTGTTAACAGCACTGGCAGGTAAAGTTTTTTTGTTTGTTTTTTTGTTCACTTTATCCAACATGTCAATTTCTGATTAATCTGCAGCTTGTAAATGCAAACACACTAACATTTCTATACTACTGTCTTTATCAGAGTCAAAGTAGACAATGTCAATGCAAACACATATACAGTATGGCTACCCTGATTAGGTGCATAATTGTTATTGGAAAATGATAAATCAACAGGTTTTGAAATTAAATGATTTACACTAACCCTAACTATTCTAGATATGAGGTCATTATTAGTCCAGGTATTACAAGAGGCTCCGTTGTGGTTATGAGGTTATATTCACAATACAATTCAACTATAAGAGGACATCTTACTGGGACATAGTGCAATATAAGTTAGCCTGCTAATGACTTTTAAAGACAGAGCAATGACTATATTGATGCTGGCTTTTTAAAGGAATTCAATAAAAGAGAAGTAACGTTTCCTGTATTAAAATAGCTTTAAGTATTTGAATTCATTTCACTTATAGTCTCAGGGCATTTGTCTTATGCTTGTCTTGCTTTGGCTCCATGGGAAAGGACATTTATTCTCATCTCACTACATAACACATTTATGTTTAAAATTGCTTTGTAGAAAAGATGCATTGCTTATATCATGGTCATCAGTCAGTCTACAACCGACAACCCACTCTTCATTTCACAATGGAACAGCATTTGACGAACAGCAACAGTACAGAGACAACCATCTATCATAGTCACGCAAAATAGCTAATATAAAACTCAAATTGCCCTATTCTTGAAACTGCAGAAAAAACAATACTTCAAGTACAACAAGTTCCAGACTAAAGCTAAAAATCAAAAAGCGCTTAAAGCAGTGGGATTGCTCTACTATATATTCTCTATAT
The DNA here is from genome assembly GCA_011952105.1 of Coreoperca whiteheadi. Classification (NCBI taxonomy): domain Eukaryota; kingdom Metazoa; phylum Chordata; class Actinopteri; order Centrarchiformes; family Sinipercidae; genus Coreoperca; species Coreoperca whiteheadi. The sequence continues at coordinate 19,673,778 of CM022486.1, read as the reverse complement.
CCTTTGCCTATCAGAGAGCTCTTTATCTAAAATCATCTTCTCTACTGAATAACATTTAGCAGATAAAGTAAAGGCAAGTTAATTTGTAAAGCACATTTCAACAACAACGCAATTCAAAGTGCTTTACATAAAACATGAAAGCAATATAGGGCAATATAAAAGACATTTAAAAACACTTAAAAAGAGATCAATAGAAAATAAAAACAAGATAAAACATGAGAGTAAAAGTGCAGTGTAAGAAATGAATCATTATTTGATTTAATAAAAGGCAGCAGCAAACAGAAAAGTCTTCAGCATTGATAAAAGAACTGTGAGTTGCAGCAGACCTGCAGTTTTCTGGGAATCTGTTCCAGATATCCGGAGCATAAACACTGAATGCTGCTCCTCCATGTTAAGTTTGGACTCTGGGGACAGAAAGCAGACCTGTCCCAGGCGACCTGAGAGGTCTGGATGGTTCATGACTTAGCAGAAGATCAGGAATGTACCATGGCCCTAAACCATTCAGTGCTTTTTAAACCAACAGTAGTATTTTGAAATGAGTTCTTTGACAGAAAGGAAGCCAGGATAAAGATCCCAGAACTGGAGTGATGTGATCTACTTTCTTGGTCTTAGTGAGGACGCGAGCAGCAGCGTACTGATTCAGCTGCAGCTGTCTGATCGATTTTTTAGAGAGACCTGCAAAGACACCTTTACAGAAGTCGAGTCGACTGCAGATAAATGCATGGACAAGTTTTTCCAAATCCTGCTGAGCCATAAGTCCTTTAATACTGGATATATTCTTAAGGTGGTTGTAAATGTGTATTTTGCCTGTGTTGTTAAGTATTTGTTTAAGCTTCACATGTCCTTTTGATTAGCTACACTTCCAGTAATTAGCACAGGGGATGTGGTCTCCCGTTATTTACCTGCTCACCTGCACGGCGGGTTTGAATGACAAAGAGGGTGAGTGGAGCTTGGATATTTTTTCTGTTGCTATGTTTGCCTTGTTAATCCATTATCAGTATTGCTTTCCCGAATCTTTTGTTGATTAATAAACAATGAAAACTCATATGGACATCGGCATGGATTTTTGGAACGAGTTACAGTTAGGAGCCCACTTAGCCTCTTAGCGGCCTTTTTTGTTGTTGAAAGTCACTACAGTGGTAGCTGACCGACTTTGTAATTGTCTTAATGTGGCTGTTGAGGTTCAGGTCTGAGTCCATGATCAAAATAAGATTTCTGGCTTGGTTTTTAACACTGATTACTGATTGAAGCTGAGCGCTGACTTTTAATAGTTCCTCCTTGGCTCCAAAAACAATTACTTCAGTTTTATCTTTGTTTAATTGAAGAATTGATTTGGTCAATACACTTACTCAGTTCGTTTATCATAACCAGAAGTCATCCTCTTCTGACTGGTGGTAGAGGGCCACTGATAAACACCTCAGCATTATAAGAGGTGACTGTGTTCAACAGGTCAATAAAGTCCCGTTTTGCTCTATGTGCTCTATGATATTTTCCACATTTGGATGTTCAGCAGGATTCTTTCTGCCATGTCAGAGACCATATCAGAGATGGTAGTGGTAGAATATCCCAGGACTGCGCAGCGAAGCTCGGACCTAGCATCTGAACATGTTCGGTTCGGTTACAATAAGCCAATTTTGATTTATGAGCGTTTATGTAAAATTGAACTTAAAGACACAGGTTAAAACATTTATAATATCAAAACCATGTGGAATATAATGCCGATTGCTCAAAATTTGTAGGAGGAGTAGCGAAAAAACTGATTTGGACAAAATTCAAAATAGGCTTACATGGATAGATTCATCTGGGGCCACAGAATCCAGGGGGAAAAGTTAGTTTCATAAAGACTTACAGTTCAAATTTTATAGTCCAACATGTAAAGTTCTTTTTGTCTGAGTAGTGGGTGAGATATCAAACCTATCTGCTGAGTTTGAGAACTGTAGCAGTTATGGTTTCTGAGACGCAGATACCTTCAGGGCACAAGAAGAAGAAGAATCCTAACAGATACAATATGGTTCCAGCAGCTTTGCTGCTTGGACCCCTAATTATTTTCTGTGGATTTACCATGTCAACATTCTTAAACAACCTCAAAAGCCCTATAAAAGACATTTAAACTGTGTCAAAGTTGTAGAAAGAAATCCAAAACTGGACTGATCCAGGGTTTGTGCAGATTGTTTTTTTCTTCAGAAAGTAGGTCATGTTTGTCATCTTTTCCAGGCAGCTGACCATGGCTGCAACCATCACTGCCTTCAGAGCTTTCGGTGGCTTAAGCGAGAATCTATCTGTAACAGACTTATCAAGGTCAGATTAAACCAACAGCTGACACACATACAACTTTATTTCGTTCTCTATGTTGTCATAAAGTCCGTTATACATCTCTGTCAGTGTGTCCCTTGCTAGCTTCCATTGTTTCACTTTACTTGTTTCACTGGGCTGCAAGATTACAACTGCATTATTCTTTTTGCTTTACATTTGTTTGACAGCGCAGCTTATCTAAGTGCACTGAAGGTTACATTGCATTCTCCTCAGCTCAGGGACATGCACAGACATTTGGGGCAGGGGCTCAAGTGAAAAAGGGCACTTCTCATGATTATTTATTCAAAAAAAAGTTTAAACCTGATATTTAGATTTTTTTTATTCAATAAATACATTTGTTTGACAGGGAACCTGTGCGCAAGCAGTATATATATATATATATGTAAAAAAAAGTAGAAAAAAGCACTCCAGAAAAAAAGGGCAGGTGCTCATGTCAGTGTGTGCCTACAACAGCTACCGTGCATAGTAGTATAGTTTTTTTTTATATATCTATGTTAAACAAGATTGTTGTAGATCCAATAAACTGACCTGAAGTAATAGGAACTTTGTTATCATTAATGTTTCATTGCTGATTTTGTTCTCCTGTTTCTCACCAGCTCTACTACAGCATCCTTCACCGATAAAATCCCTGTAAACTCCACAGATTACTACGATTACTCTTACTACCCTGAAGAGGACTTCGGGAGGTGTCTGTATGAGCGTCATGGGGCCAATTTTCTTCCAGCCCTCTACTCCATTTTCTTCCTCCTAGGCCTTCTGGGTAACTCTCTGGTCATCTGTGTCATTGTTTGTGGGGTGCGAGTCCGCAGCATGACCGATGTGTGCCTGGTAAACTTGGCTGTTGCTGACCTTCTCTTGGTGTGTTCCCTTCCCTTCCTAGCCCACCAAGCCCGGGACCAGTGGCTGTTTGGGGATACTATGTGCAAAGTGGTCCTGGGTATATATCATATTGCTTTTTACTGTGGGATCTTCTTCATCATTCTAATGAGCATCGACCGGTACTTGGCTATAGTACACGCTGTTTACGCTATGAGAGCACGGACAAGGTCTTTTGGAATGATCGCAGCTGCTGTTACGTGGGTGGCTGGATTTTTGTCTTCTTTCCCTGACCTCATCTTTCTTAAACAGCAGTCTAATGGTAATAATAATACTAGGTCCTGCCTCCCTGCATATCCCACCTCTGCTTCGGATGCTAACCTTCACTTCTGGAGTATCTTCAGCCTTTTTAAAATGAACATTTTGGGTCTATTTATCCCTGTTGTCCTCATGGGTTTCTGCTACTCACAGATTATTTGGAGGCTAGTGCACAGCCGCTCCTCCAAGAAACAGGCCATCCGTTTAGTTCTCATCGTGGTAGCTGTTTTCTTCTGCTGTTGGGTCCCCTACAACGTTGCGTCATTCTTCAAAGCACTGGAGCTGTTGCACATCTATACAGAATGCCAAAGCAGCAAGGACATCAGATTGGCTTTACAAGTCACTGAGGCCATTGCATACTCTCACAGCTGCCTCAACCCCGTCCTGTATGTGTTTGTTGGGGAGAAGTTCAGGAGGCACCTGCTGAGGTTGATAAACAGGGCTCCCTGCAGACTGTGCCAGATGATCAAGGTCTTCATTCCCCAGGACAGAACAACCGGGTCAGCCTACTCACAGACCATCAGCCTGGACGAGAGGAGCACTGCTGTGTAAAGTCGGGGTATTATATAGGGTATTTTAGGACTTCAGTTCACTTTAGGCTAAAAGAATGGGAATTAAGTTAGCCAGTGACGTATCATTAGGAATGGGTAAGTGACTTTGTATTACTTTGAGAGACAAGAGCCTGATCTTATGGTCTCATGACGTTGCAAGGAAACACCATGTAGTTTATGATTATGTATCCTACATATGTATATATTTTTATACGCTTATTAGTTCTATAGACTACATAAATTGAATTGTACTGTAAATATGGTTTGGAAAGTTGAAATGTTGTTGTGAAATGAGAATGAAAGAGATTGTATCTGCACCTGCAGTTTTAAGTCAAAAATAGTTTTGAACTCAATTTTGTTTTCCCTTTTTAATCATATGCTGAAGCTGAGTGAGAAACTGTGTCATCCGTAACAGCTGTCAACAACGTCAGCATTCGAAGCCTCAGCAGTGTCCTTTAATCATCAGCTGCCAAAAGAAACAACAGGCGTACTGCAACAAACCAGAGCCTGACTGATATACTAACCATTTCCTTGTATTCAATTAAGATTAACTCCATTTTGAAAAGGGACACAAATATTAGCTTTAATCTGCACATGATTAGCGCTCTCACAACTGCATCAGTTTTGTGTGTAGCAAAATGCTGCAGAGCAGTTCCTGGTGCAGCTGGCAACCTTACTATTGCTGCAAGTTTCTTAGAACCTGTAGCAGCAGATTTGCACTTAACCGCAATTTAGAGAAAACCACAATCTGGAAGGGGAAGTATAACCAGGCTGTCAGTTTAACCTTTGCAGTTTCTGTGCACAAGTGAGCAAAATGTCAACATATTTATGCAACATTTCTACTGATAATCAGCATTTCACAAGAACAAGTCATATTTTTAAACTTCTAATAAGTTTTGAAGCTACGAGCTACAATCTGTTCTACTAGATTTTTTTCCTAAGTGTATGTTCTCAAAGTGTTCCCGTCATTATTGTACTGTAGCTACTGGTAAAATTTGAGCTGTTTGCAATTTTTAACATAAGATAAAGAAATGTTTTTGTTAGTATTCAACAATCACATCTCGCATCTGCCAAAGACACATAGCTCTTGTTGTTGAAGTACATTTCCCTTAGAAATCCGCAGGATTTTTTATTTTTTCAGTTCTTACAGTGATTTAGTATTGCACTTTTATAAATTTGGGTGACTCAAGAAAGACTTTAAAGATTTAAAAAAGAATTGATAAAATTGAAGCAGCAGAGGCTGAGAAATCCTGACGTCTAGTCCCTAGTGGATTAAGGTCCCTAAACACCAAACCCTACACTTCCCACAATGCAACTAGATAGTGCCTTTCATTAAACCCTCGCTGCCTGGTAAATGCACTTGTCTTTTAAACTTCATGCTGGCTCCCTGTCGTCACACGCATCAAGTTCAAAGCGATGCTCTTGGCCTACAAGTCCACCACAGGTTCTGCACCATCATATCTCGCTAATACAGACCTATGTTCCTGCCAGATCCCTGCGCTCTGCAAACGAACAACGTCTTGTGGTACCATGCCAAAAAGGAAAAAAAAAAATCACTCTCGTGCACCTTCTCTGGATCCGTTCCACATTGGTGGAATAATCTGCCTGCTCCTACAAGATCAGCAGATTCTGTAGCCACCTTTAAAAAGCACTTCGCATCTCTTCCGTCAACACCTAACTGACCTAACTTCTTCTTCCTTTCTATCTCTTTTCATAAAAAATAAAAAAACACAAAAAAACTTCCTATCCTTAGCTTTGTATACTGTGCTGGGCTTTAACAGACTAGTTTCTGGTGCATTTATGCTTTTTGTTACCTTGTGTTGTTATAATTGCTTCCATTGTCTTCCTCATATGGAAGTTGCTTTGGATAAAAGCGTCTGCTAAATGACTAAATGTAAATGTAAATGTCATATATATTGTTATCATTCAAATGTATTTGTATGTGCTGATATTGTTTACCTGAATGTTTGTATATTATCCATTTGTTAATAAAAATAAATAAAAGCTCCTTCAGAGATGTTTTAAAAAGATTCTGAAGGAGTTCAGAGCCACAGAAGACATGCAACTGTTTTCACAGACTGAAGAGTACTAACCTTGACTAGTAAACCGACTTTGACATGTAAAATCAGTAGAGTGCCCCTTTAACAGAACATGTTCCCACAAATTAACAGTATTCAGATTGAAAATCAACAAAGTGGCCCCTACGAGTCACTGTCACAGTAAAGTGACCCATGTCGTCTAGCTTGAGGCACTTTCAGCATTTTAATTTCCGGAACTACATCATATGAAATTTGTTTTTATTCTATTCTATTTTATTTTAAGAGAGGCATCATATTGAGAGCATTTTGTTGTTGTCACTGTTTTTGTCACAGCAACACAGACTGATGATATACACAGACTGTGTGCCACCACAAGCAGATATTTTTGTAATATTGATGGTATGTTAAATATTTCTGTATCATTAAGCTATCGCCTTTTTGCAATAAAATTATATTACAAAAAATAACCCAAATATTTGATCGATTCTTTGGTCTTTCTGTGCAGTGATATGTTCTGATTGCATTTTTGCATGTACCTCCACAGTCCTTTGTGGATTGTATTTTTGGCCCTTTTGGAACTTTGCTATCCACAATATTAGATTTTTCTTAGCATGGCCATCAGTGAGAGAGGGCCAGTGATTCTTCTGTAGCAGTGTGACACCCAGTCACCCAGACAGCAAAGGCCCAGTCACCTTCAGTGACAAGTCAAGATTTTAGAGCCGTTAGTAGGGCCCTGCCGGAGGATCTCAAGCAGTGATCAGGCTCATAGGGAGTCGGCAGATCACAGATTTTGGCAGGAGCCAGACCATTCAAAATCTCCAAATCTCAAATTATTTTCTAAAACTCAAAGGTAACCAATGAGTAACCAACTAATGATATCTAAAATATCCGGACCAACCGTCTGAAATGCTGCTTTTAAAAACAAAGTGTGAATGCAGTCTGAAGGTCAGGAGGATGACTTTGAAGGTGCAACAGTGCGTTCCAGGGTTGACAGAGAGATTTAACTGAAGGGAGTTAGTGATAAAGAGGGGTTGGAGCCAGCATCAAGCTCTCTGAACTCTCTACTGACGTGCTGCCAAATCCCTACTATTTTGTTGTAAAATAATTTAATAAACAGGTTTAATAAACAGAGAGATTCCCAGAATAATGCAGAGGACTGCAGACTTGTCTAAAATGTATTTCTGATCATGGATTTCTGAAAGGAATACAATTAATTGAGCTACCTCTTGTTGCATATTTATAGAAATCTCTGATAAGAATGAACGCTTTGGCTAAGTTATCAAGAACTGCATGCTTTGCAATTTTGCAATTAGTAAGAGAGTAGAAAGTAAGAGACTGGACTTGATTTGAATAACTCTTCTTTCCCTTCTAAGAAAATTGTCAACAATTCTGAAACTCATCACTGTGAGAGGAGTGGGGGGACTGACCCTGAACTGTTTGGGGGCCAACAGACTGTTTCAGCTTATATTCAAGCTTTTAAACAGTCTGTTTTGACAGACAAGCCAAGGTGAGGTGCCTATTTAAGTATTGTAAGGAGGGAGCTGTAAGGAGGTGTGCATGTTATTCCTGTGAGCTGCTTGTCAGTGGTGGAATGCAACTAAGTACTGTACTGAACTACAAATTCGAGGTACTTGTTCTTTACTTGAGTTTTTCCATTTTATGCAACTCTATACTTCTACTCTACTACATCTCAGAGGCAAATACTTTAGTTTTTACTTCACTACATTTGTCTGACAGCTGTATTTAGGTGTTACTTTTCAGACTACAATGTTTCATACCCTTCTTGTCAAGCGGAAACGCTCTAACTCCAAATTTGGTGATTTTTTTCTGATAAGGATAAGGATTAACTTTTCCTGGGTTGAGCCCATTTTCCTACTTCTTAACGCTAAATACACAATTAAAAAACACCTTTAGAGTAGCTGGAAATGCATCGCCACAAAGCTGGAAACAGGACTGTGTTTCTGAGCTCATAAAAAATGTTGACTTCTTAGAGATACGTGGTTCTCAAAGGACAGCGACGCTACAAACACACGGTGGCCTTATAGAATATAATGCATTAGTGTAGATTAAACTACCCAAAAGCATATAAAGTAGTTAAAATGAGCTCAACCAGAAACATCTACAACAGTAAAATGCAACATGCACGTTAATCCAACAGTAATATTAATCCAAAAACATCATATGCTACAAGAGCATGGAGACGCAGGCCTCAGCCAAGGCCAATAGTCCAGTCTTCTATGATACGCAAATCTGCAAGCACAACCACTTTTATGTGGTCGCTGAGTTTGGGCATAGATCGAGGAAGTATGGGTGCTGAGGGGGCTGCAGCACCGCCTTGTCATGGTACCACAGATCTCTCTTTTTTGTTTTCTCTTTTCTTTTGTCTGTCTTTCCCCAGTTTGTTCCCCTCCTGTGGTTCTCTCTCCCTCTCTATTCAATTCAGTGGAATTCGGCATTATAGGCATGGGAAACAGATGGTAACATTGCCAAAGCACTTGCAAAATAAAAACATGAGAACAATTTTTTTGTTAAAATATATAGAGTTAAGTATTATAATAATAATAATAATAATAATAAAAATTACACACTTGCAGTTAGAATAAAAATACAAAAAGTGAAAAATAAACACTGCAACACTTTTTTTGAATGTGTGTGTGTGTGTGTGTGTAGGTCATTCACTTTTCCTTAGGATGTGGCATGTTGATATATATTGGGCAGCAAGATCGGCCCTGTCTCCTTCTCCTAGGAGTATTTTTAATGTTGAGAGCTCGTTTAGCTCTTTGAAATCTGAGACGGACAGAATTGAATTTGTTAAAGTGAACATTCCTTATTTTTTTTTAAATGTTGTTCATTGTAGGAGGACGTGCATCTCTATCTCAACCTCACCTGTCAAAAAACAGTGGCCACATATTCTCTTTTCTTTTGGTTGCCATCATTTGTTCTTCCTTTGTCTGTCTCTCTCTCTCTCTCTCTCTGTGTCTCTGTGTGTGTCTGTGTGTCTCTCTCTCTCTCTCTCTCTCTCTCTCTTTGTCTCTCTCTCTCTCTCTCTCTGTGTGTGTTTCTGTGTGTCTCTCTCTCTCTCTCTCTCTCTCTCTGTCTCTCCCTCTCTCTCTGTCTCTCTCCTCTCTCTCTCTGTGTTTCTGTGTGTCTCTCTCTCTCTCTCTCTCTGTGTCTCTGTGTGTCTCTGTGTGTCTCTCTCTCTCTCTCTCTCTCTCTCTCTTTGTCTCTCTCTCTCTCTCTCTCTGTGTGTGTTTCTGTGTGTTTCTCTCTCTCTCTCTCTCTCTCTCTCTCTCTCTCTCTGTGTGTCTCTGTCTCTCTCTCTCTCTCTCTCTCTCTCTCTCTGTGTCTCTCTCTCTCTCTCTCTGTGTCTCTGTCTCTCTCTCTCTCTGTCTGTGTGTGTGTGTGTCCATGCCGGCTGGGCGTGGTCTCCGGTGAACCTCCACGGAGAATTTGCCACACCTGCGACTAATCTGCTGTCACTCACCTGTTTCCCAGCCACCAATCACGACCCGGCTCTCCACTCCGGCCTTCGCCAGCTCGTCCGTTTGTTGTCGTGCTGCAACGTCTCGGCCTCAGCTCCTGGTCTTCCCGTGATTCCTTGTGTTCAGGTTCAGTGCTCAAGCCGTCACCGACTCTCCGGACGATTCCCTGCCACCGATGCCCCCCAGGCAGCTGTCCTCGCTCTGCCTGCCTGCGCTCTCCTGCTGCCAGCTTCAGAGCCGCCCTCGCTTCCCTCCAGCTCACCTGGTTACCCGCTCTGCTGTGCTTCTGTAATGAACTAAAGACCGTACACTCGGTTGGGGCCTCAAAACTCTGTGTCCCCTAACACCCCTAAAACCAGGCATAAGAAAAACCGTCACTTAAAACGTATGTATCTCCGGTTGTTTTTTTTTACTGGGATTTATATGCTTGGCTCACTCTTATTTGTGGTAGGAAAGAGTTTTGACTCGGTTAAAAAAAAACAAAAACATAAATCTGTATTAGTCTATCATACGGAAACAACCGAGGTTTCAAGGTTGTCTATCACAACAGGCGCTTTAGGGAGTTTAGAGTGTCCCGCTGAATGAGAGTAACCAATCACGTCAGGGCACATGGCCCGACAGACCCAGGGGGTTCAATCCAGGCACAGCTAGAGTGCATAAGGTAACTGCATTTACTGCCACTGTACAATGACACATATTGGCCATTAGTACATGTTCAATGCAGGACTTTCACGTGGAATATTTTCATTGTGGTATTAATACTTTTGAAGTGTGACCTGAATACTTCTTCCACCACTGCTCCTGGAAACCGGTTGGTTTCTGTGGTTTTCCACAATGCTAGAGGCTATTTTGTATCTTTTATTTTGATTTCTTTGTGTTTTATATTGACTGTTGTTACCGGTATTAAAACAAGTTCTATACACAATTTAACTCGATGATCTACCAGTTGTTTTGTGTGTGTGATCATCAAACCATTAACTTCAAAATTAGTTCTTTAGTGCCACCTAGTGGTGGTGAAGAACCTGGTTGCACTCTAGGTGTACTATATTTTTGACAATCATCTTACAGAGTGTGACTGTTTGCATTATCTGATTGTGTGCAGGTCACAATCACGTCATTTTCTCAGCAACGAGAATGACTTTCTAGGTATTTTTCAAAGAGTTCTAAGGTATCCTTTTTATTAATGGGGCCTAGATAATGTGATATCTTGTTCATTCAGGTTATGTCAGGGTTTCACTTGTTTAAACCATGAAAAGAAGAGTCAAACAGGGATTTCTGTGTATGAGTAAATTCAGAATTCAGTGGGTGTAGGAGACAGAAGGATGCCCAGAAGTTAAAGTGGGTGCGCTGTCACAAAGGCGGACCTTTTGTCTGGATGCTAAGAAATGTACATGGTCAATGGAAATATCATGAAGCATTTGTTAGGAGGCCAAACCAAATTTGAAAACCATAACATGAGACACAAGTGTGACAAAGAAAGAAAAAACACTGCCAGCATGCAACGCCTTTACACTTAACATCTTTGCATCACAGATTGCATGCAGAGATTACTAAGATACGTCCTCTGTGGTTTCATGCAAAATATCTGCTGCTGCTGTTGCTAAGGAAAACAAAATTGATTTCACACCTGATTAAAAAAAACGTTATCTTCCCACATAAGTGTACAAACGCAGTGAACTGTATAAGTGCTTGCAGAGACACAGGTATAGTACTGCAGGTAAACGAAGGTAAATCGGCAGATCAACTGTTAATTATGGGTTTATAAAAACAACAATAAATTACTTCCTACTCATATATTTTCTGTGGGTTCTTGGAACAACTCATAGTTTTTATGGTAACTTCTCTCTATGGATTGACTGAAAACATGAGTCACTGACATCAGAAGTGCATTAAGGAGGTGGGGAAATTGTGTGTTCTTCGCAGTCTACTGATTCATGCACAGCAGCAGCATCTGCAGAGGACAGATAAGATCAGTAGCACCCCCTCTCAGGTTCTTTTGTATGGGTTATCACAGGTACAGATCTTCACCAGAGTAAACACATACACTTATAATTACTGTTCACATCTCTTTCTTGGTTTTATCATATCATCTTGCTTTTCGTGGTTGGAAACAGGATTTCCCCTCAATGGTCAAATTCATCATGGTCACTTCTATGCAGGAACATAAAAAGAACACTAACCCACCTCTGAAGCTGGTGTGTTGCTTTTCTCTCTGGTTCTAGAAATAAAAAACATGTGCAGTGTGTAAAGGCACACACACAAGACATAAAGGCATAAATCTGCCTTTTTGTCACATCATTGGTGTTTTCATTCGTTTCTGTTCATTGACTGTTGACCTGTTCAGGGTTTTTCCACTGCCTTCTACTCATGCCAGGAATACAGCATTGCCTTGCCTTCCAATGCTAAAAGGTTAAAATAAATGAATAATAATAATAGTTTCAAGACAAAATACATTTTCATTTGTGGGTGTACTTGTGAGTATACTGTATGTGCACAGAAAGCTTCGGAGAAACCAGTGGTTCCTTGTACGTTTAATGGCAAAATAACAGAGGACAAAATTAAATATTTACAACACTTAGTAACATGTAAACACAATCTTCTGTACAAAGAAATATACATGCAAAAGTAAAAATAAGTCATAATAAGACATTCAAAATGACATTGCTGCAGTCTTGTTCTATGTGTATTTAAAATATGACATAGTTATGAGGTTTACATCCTGGGTGTGGGCAAACTGCCCGACCCTCTCTGTACATCTTTACATCTTGTATAGGCTGGGTTTCCCAAAGGCATTTTATTACTTAGATCATATTCTTCCATGAAGAGGCTTTAAGAGAAATTGCCAAACTGATTAACAGCATGATTTTGGGAAACCCAGATCCACACCAATAAATAAAAAATACACAAAATGAGAGACTTAGACTGTACAGACCAACAAGAGTCATTGAACTGAACATGTTATTGACTTCTTTAACATGAAATCAGATTATCTGACAGTAACTCCTTCAAATAAAATAAGAAACAATGCACTTTTTTAGGTTAGTTTTTTTAGTTTAACCCACCTCTTTAGGTTGACTCACTGAACTGGCACTTTAAAAAAAAAGGACATTTTCAACAACTTCTTCACCTAAAGACATCAACTCATTCAAATGAAAATAACTGGAAGAGATCTCTTACATGGCGGATACCTGTTCATGCTGAGTGATATTTATCAAAGGGATATATTTGAACTGTTTGTGGTAAAATATTTGGGTGTCTCCTAAAAGGTATAATGCATTCTCCAATCATTTAAAGTCCATGATGAATGGGCCACAATGAGACATTTTTCCAGACCTATTCATTGGTAAAAATGTCAACCACGTCTGTCTTGTGATGTGAAACTGAGATGCTAAAAAATCTAGCGACATACAGTATCTACCTACAAAAGCCAAACAAACTCACACAGCAAACCACTTTGTGCACAGCTTGAAAAAATTTCAGCAATAAACCACCAAACAATTTCTTATTACAATAAGAATAAATAAAGCCAGACTGAACCTTTGAAAACACTCATATGTCTGGGTTCAGTGTGGTCTGTTATAACTTAACATGAGAAATCATAAAAAACCCATTTTAGCAGGAAAAGAAAGCGTAGTCAACTTTGGTATTGTTACAGAAAATCAAAACATAACAATGACAAAATGAAAGCGTAAGTGCCTATATTTTTATAGATACACATTTTTATACATTATTCCCAAAAAACCCTCCTCTTGTCTGGGGGTTTTGCAGATATTAATACTGAACTTAATACATAAGAGTTAACACAATACAGACATCTATCGCAGTACCAGGTACGTACATGCCTTTTTAAGAATACGGCTACAACACAAGTCTTCATAAATAGTTGCATAAATGTTAAAGCTGCAACATTGCACATGGGAATTGATGCAAAATACGAGTGCAGTTCTAGTAGCGGTAGTGAAAACCCAGGTGCTGAGGGTCCGCAGGGAGTGACTTGCTTCACCAGCTGCGTGGACTCACTAATGCTCGGCAAAAGAAATAGCTTTTGTTCATCTGAGACAAAGTCTTCAAGAGAGAGAATGAAAGGCAGGAATATGTTATTTACAAATAAGGCGGATGCAGGTAGAAAGCTGAGAAGCTTTGCCAAATAGCTCTAATGCTTGTTCAAGTTAATTTAGTTTCTCTTAGTGTCACAAACTGAAATTACTTCACTGGGGCCATAAAGATAAGCAAACTATTGCACTGAATGTAACTACAATGTGTTTCTGGAAAACATGGTTTTGGTCTTCATCTGGAATAAGTGGACCCTGCTGATGGGTGCCACTTATCACACATCTCAGTTCTCGTTTTCTTTCTACTTACTAATTCACCTTTGTTTTCTGAAAGGTATGAATAAAGACAGTTCTCTGTTTCCTCACTGTACATGGTTTCATTTACAAAAAGTAATCTCTCGTTACAAAAAAAACATTTTCTTGTGTTCAATCGAAAGCAGCCTAAATTACTCTTATTATACAGTATTCCATTTTCTGTGATTAACACTGTCCGAAACGCAAGACTTGCTCACGCTGGCTTGTTGAGAAAGCTTGGTTTTCTCCCTGCTAAGTCAAGGTTTGAAATCTCAAACAGATTCCAACAGTTCATTTGTTGTGCAGGCATAATGACAATATGCCGAGGATAAGGGGAGGTGGGAGAGAGTCAAGGGCTTTATCAGCAGAGGTCGGTCAGTCAGCAGCAGCAGGACTTTTGTGGCTTAGTGAGGGAAAAGGTGATCATCATGGAAATGTTGCTGGTGGTCCTCTCAGCAGGGTTTTAACACAGCTCAACTGAAATGAGTTAACGTGTTACTCATGCTCCAGAGTTGGCTGGACAGGCAGGAATTCCTTCTAAACCACAACAATGAGGAACAGCTGTCTACAGCACATGTTGTTGCTGTCACATCTACCTAGTGGCCTGTTTGTTAGATGTGGTTGAGCAGGCGGCTGTGAAGGAAGGCCTTAATGGTGCCAATGGGCCGAACATCGTTCTGGTGTTTTCGTCTCTCGATGAAGGAAATTAATCTGGAGGTGTCAAGATGTGAGGTGTGACAATTCTGAGATGGTCGCAGCGCTGGTGGCTGCCTGTGATTTAAGGTGGCATGTCCATCGTCTCTGTTTATCACACCTTGAGGCTGGAGCCAGGGCTCCTGCAGGCAGGACGCTGCAGAGGGCCGTCGCTCCGGCTCGCCCTGGAGCAGCAGGCAGACGAAGTCCCTGGCAGCTGGGCTCACACCTTGGAAGTAGTCCTCGGGGAAGCTGAAGTCCAGGCGACAGATGTTCAGACACGTCTCCTCCAAACTCTCATCCAGGAAGGGAGAGGCGCCGCTTAGTACAACGTAGGTCACCACCCCTGTAAATCATCCAGTCAATACACCAGTAAATTAATCAATGAATAGCTCAGTCAGTCAGTTAGTTAGCAACGGGAAATTAAGGGATGTGTGTATCAAGTCACATGTACAATATATTACATAACTATGTATTGCTAAATAAGTTTCTTATGATACAAGTGCTTATTTACAGACCTAAGCTCCAGAGGTCAGACATCAGTGAGACAGGCTGACCCAGGACCAGCTCAGGAGCAGAGAACTCTGGGCTCCCCAGAAGAGGATGGATGTAGGAGGAGGGAGGGTTCAGCTGAATGGCATCGCCAAAGTCTGTCAGCTTGATCACTGGCTGGGAAGACGCATGTTCTACCACAATGTTCTCCGGCTGCGGGAGCAGGGGAAGGGAACATAGTTAGAGCCAGAGAAACAGCACATCCACTGGGCCAAACTGAGATTCCATTTAAACAGTTTTAAGTGGTTTGCTGACTCTTGTGATGCTTAAATTGTACTTTAACTCAGTTTGAAAAAAGAAAATGCAGTTTAGCTTGCTGGTGAGGAAACACCTGAAAACCATCACGTGACACAATTAACGCATCAAAGGAGGTTTCTTTACAGTGACCTATTTGTAAAATCTCAGTTCCCAGAGCCCATGGTGATGTCTTAAAATGTTTTGTTTTGTTTGACTAACAGTCCAACATCCAAATATATTCATTTTGCTATCATATTAAACTAAGAAAACCATAAAATATGGCCAGTTTTGCTTAGAAATACTTAATTAAATAAACAGTTTATCAAAATAATTCTGTTGATCAACTAATGGATTATTTTACTATCTCTTTAGCTCTAAGAATATGTATTTACTTTGAGATCAAGGTGTGCTATCCTCCAGCTGTGCAGGTAGTGGAGCGCTTCAAGAATATCTCTGAGGTACAGAGCCACCTTCTCCTCTGTCAGGTTGCCCCAGCTCACTATATAGTCCAGGAAACGTCCCTGGTCTGCCCTGAAAACAGAAACACATAATGCATTTGGATGTAATTAGCAACTTACAAATTCACAGGGATAAACAATTTATATTGTTTAACAGAGGGGAGTCACAACAGCTACATGGGAAGCACTACTGTACCTACATCTCTAGTACAAGTACGTAGCTTTTGGCCGTCTCATACGCATCCAGCAGCTTGACCAGGTTGGGATGGTCCAGAGTCTGTAGGAGTCTGATCTCCTGCAGCACCTGTTCTCGACGCAGCAGCTTCTTGTTAACGTGTTTTGCTGCCACTGTCCGTTTACTCCCTCTCTGGTCACACCTCTTAGTCACTGAGAACCGGCCCCTGGGGAGCGAAAATTTGGGTTACCATTACAAGTTGGGGAATCAGACATTTTATTTATGTTAGTTTTACCTTACTCTGGATCGCAGGTACACTTTCAAATGCTTTGATTGTTTCAAACTGTGACAACCATTCTTTCATCTTCTCTCTCACATTTACTTTATCAATAGTGGATTTTCCTCTGCTGGATTAAATAGGCAAAATCAGTTTGAGGATGATACATGCACTTAAATGTGTCAGATCAGTCTATGTCATAAGAAAGCATGTATTGTAGTCATTAGCAAGAAATTTCAATTCCTCCTCATCCAAATACCCGTAGTTCTACTTTACCACTACTATTACTGCCACTGGTAATAATGTCAGTAATATTGAGAATTTATTAGTTTTGATGTAGTCAAAGGAACGCCACAGAGTTCAAATGTAACTCGGTTTCATTGGTACATTCTTACCTTCCTAGTTCAGTGATCTCTGTGTAGTGGGACTCAAAGCTGCTTTTCCAGAGGACTTCACTGCCATCATCAGGGCTTCCTGAGAACACATATTGTATTCAGAATCGGTTAAGCAGACTAAGCAGTAACTCTAAACTTGCTAATCAAGCACTTTTCGGTTTTTTGTTGTTTGTTTGGACAAAAATTAAAGTTCAAATCATCTGTACAGTTTTAGCAGTTCACAAGCCCTTACTGAGGTAGTGTTACTTCCACAATTTACCCAATAATAAAGCTTTACAGAACAAATCCAGGTAGCTCACTGGAAAATGAATAGTTAAAGGGTTAATACCATGACAGGACTCTCACCTGAGACTCTGAGGCTGGCAGAGGAGGTGACAGAGCCTGCTACATTTGTGGCAACACAGGTGTACACACCACTGTCCTCTACAGACACTCCCAGGATACGAAGAGCTGCCTCTTCAGTCTCACTGTAAAAAGAGAGAATAGATAAAGCATCAGACAAGATGCACCATGCTAGATTGAGGTTTTCTCCATTTGATGATACTTTGTGAATTGCACATGATGCCAAATGTACAGTAGCATTTTATATTTCTCAGAATTAAGGCTTCATATCCCAAGAGCCTGATGCCTCCCATAAAAACAAGGATACTACTTTGGCTTCCACCCTAACCTTGCTGTGTCTTTAAATTCACTTGTCCTTTCAATAACATTCTTTGTTAACGGCACATTTGGATCTGTGTGGCTCCAATAGTTACGTAAATTGAAATCAAGCTTTTTATTACTTCAAAAACACTGTTTTGACACAGCTTTAAGAAAAACTTCTAATAGAGTGAAGATCACCTGTAAGTGATGTTGTAGTGTCCGTTGTTGCTCAGAGTGCTGTTGTCAGGTCCCCGCCAGGTGACAGTGGCCCGGGGTCGACCACACACTTTACACCTCAGAGTCACACTGTCGCCACTTTCACATGCTACATCGTTGATCGGGATGAGGAACTCTGGAGGAGCTGAAGAGAAAGAATAGAGGTCAAAGATGATAAGAGAAAGTGATACTGTACCTTGAATCACAAATCAGCTTGAAACATATTTTATAAATGTTGAAAAGTAAACAGCCCATGACAGGAAGTGACAGATGTGAGAAATTTCTAAATAAATAATTTACACACACCCACACACACACACGCGCACATACACACACTCATCAACTCCTTGTCAAAAGCAGCAATGTGTACATACCATCATGGATGAAGTTTGGATTTAGAAGCTGTAATGAAAATGTAAGGACCAAATTAGATTGCTTGCACAAATTAAAATGTAAAGTGAGGACAGAGAGCAAATTCATTTTTAAGTTCGTAAAAGTGATCTTCACACTCTCTACCTTGACAGAGACTTTGTTGGCCAAGGCGTCCTGAGACTTGCGGTAGCCATTCTCCATCTTCCTGCCCTCCTTGTCTCTTTTCTCAGACTTTCGTCGGATACGGAGCGCTGTGTGCCATGATAATGATTTTCTAAAGCAAACAAGACCAGAAGGGAGAAATCTCTATTCTGTTTTTGCACAATCATGATGAATTCTGACATTTACACTTGGTTGTTTTTGTCTCAGGAAAAGAAGAAATCTTTCTTATTCTTACTTGATGGTTCCTTCAGGGAGTTCGGGTGTGATGGAGGATGAGGTATGTCCTAATACATAGCCAGGGATCCAGCCCTCAGCGGCAGGGCAATGCTCATTGGCTGCGCGGTACACCAGGAACATGTTTTGCTGATTGCTGGCTAGCATTTGGACGACCTCACCCTGCACCACACTGATCTCATCCTCCTTTACTGCCACATAGTCCTGGGTCACCAACATGGTGGACACACTGCTGCTGCTACTGCTTTCACTCTGTCAGAGAAGCAGATTTGAAAACTTTAGACTTAAACACGTTATTTAAATAAAGCATAATAGAAACTGCACAGGCAAACCAACCATTTACACACACACACTAAAATACACACATGCACATACATTCCTGACATAGAGAACTACAGAAGTGTAACAATAGCTTCACACTAATCAAATGCATGATTTGATTGATAGTAATACACACAAATGGCCTTGCTAATATGCTTGATGCATGCAGCAAAGGAAGCATAGCAAAATGATCTGATCTGCAGAGGTACTGTTAAAGCAATTTTTTATGTCTATAGTGATGGATGACAAGTCACTATATAAAACAGAAGTTACGTTCTGAGAAGTTGTGAAGCAGAAGTTATGGTCAACAGGTCAGAAAAAACTACTTCCAGAAATAAATACAGAAGGCCCTCTTATTAGTTGAAGAGAGACAGAGCAGGTTGAAGTGAAGCAAACAGTGGTTGGTGTAGTCTCAAGGCTAACCATTGCAAAGTTCAGACTAAACAGCTTACAGAAAAAAAGGAGAAAGGAGGTCATATGTGAAAGAGCTCCTCATCCGTGACAAAGTTTTGACGAGAGATCATTGATTATTACATGATAATAATCCCGTGGAAGTATGAATAAAAAAGAGGAAAACATTTTAAAAAAATAATAATTTGGTAACGGTTAGTGTCTATTAGCTAGAGTTGCGAAGCAAACACATACTGAAGCTCAGAGAGAGTGTCTAAGAAAGCAGATACAACAGTTGCTCTATGAGGCAGATCCACACTGTTAGTACATTCTGGGAGAGCATCTGTCGGTGACGTTAGTACACTCAGATAGCCGTTAATCTCCAGTGTAGTAGTTGTTGCATGTACAAGCCATTCTCAGAGCCAGCGGCATGGTGACTGACTGACTGACAGCCAGTCAGTGAGGGCAGAGTTAGTGACTAGTGAGTAGCTCTAGGCCTCACTGCCGGGCCTCGAGTTGGCATCTTACCCCGTTGCTCTGAGTGGAGTGTATGGACTGCTCGCTGGTGGAGGAGCAGGTGCTCATGCGGTCTATGTCCTTACTGTGGTTGGAGTGGCGGAGATGAGAGGCCGTCCCATGGCTTACTCTGCCCAAAGAGTCCCCTCCACCACCACTGTCACTGGGGTAGGAGAAGGAACCAGGCCGGCTGGCGGGAGAGGGAGGCATTGCAGGGACCATAGCCCAGAAAGAGTTGCCTTTATGAGCTGGGCTGGAGGGGACAAATGCTTCCTTTCCACCTCCTCCAGGGGACTGAGGTGAAATCAAAGGAGAAACTGTCCCAACTCGAGGGCTTTTTAGGGGCAAATTCAGAGGAGCCACGGCCATCTGTGGTATATCAGCTGTTTGATGTTTTTGGGTTTCTTCATAGCCCCCCAGACCCGGTCTGACACTGCTCTCCATGCTGTCTGATGGCCTGTTACTGTTATTACTGTTACTTCCATGAGGACTATCCAGCCTCCTCATCTGAGGGACTTCTGAGGCTAACAGCTCTCCATTTGTGGTGGTGTCTGAGTAGGTGTTAGAGGGAAGGGACTGAGGGGACTGAGGGTGGCAGGGTGACCACATACCTGCTGATCTGTCGGGCCCCTCAGGGCCCGGGGGGTGGTGGTGGTGGACGGGCTGGGGGAGGCGTGAGGATGGCTGGGGGATGCGGGAGGGTCGGGAGCGAGGGCCGCACAGAGTGGAGGAGCTGCTCCCTGATCCTCCAGAGCCGCCGCCACCACCTCCCCCTCCCATGTTGGAGGTACTGTTGGAGCTGCTGCCTCCTGGCAGGCCTCCAGTACTACCGCTGCTACTGCTTGGTGGACCGCCCGGTCCACCACCACCACCCACGTGGTTCCTCTGGTACTCAATGGGAGATGTCAGAGCTGTGGGAGAGGACGAGGGGAAAGATTTCGCTCATGTCACAAAATTATATTTGTGTAAATACTCTGAATTCAAGACAGAAACCTTAAAGAAAACTAGAGATTATTTAGTTCCAAGAGGTTGGAAAACTTCAAAGACAATCTTGAAAACTCAAACATGATGCTACTTGTGCACATTTCCACTAAAGGACCATATCCAGATCCATTTTGTGTAAGCTTGTCATTTTGTGTGAACAGTAATAGGCACATCATTCTCTTACCATTGAGGAAATTGCGCTGGTTCTCCAGTATCTGGCTGACCTGGTGGATCCAGACTTGACTGACTCCAGGGCTCATCGAATGGAGGGTGTACCTCTCCAGGTTGCCAGTGGATGATCTAGAGGTGAGTGTGAATTTGCAAGGGTCGTCTGCATTTTCTTCTAAACCCAACCAGCTCACCTGAAATGATGAGACAGGAAAGGAGGTAGAAAGAAGAAGAAAGGGCAAGAAAGGAGGAAGGTTGACAGGGAAAAAAGTTAGAATGGCAAGGGGAGATGTTGACATTTGTAAAACTAGTTTGTGGGGGGCTTACATTTTGCTCTAACAGTAGCTTTGTGCGATTTTATTGAGCTGCACTAACCTTGATGCTGTTCTTAAAGAGGTAGCCAGGAGTGGAGAAGCCCTTCTTTTTATCTAGGGGCTCGCTGAAGATGACGATCTGCTCAAACAGGAAGACTCTCCTCTCTTTCATCCTGGAAAGAAGTCCTCCATCCTGGTCTGACACCATGAAGGTGTCTTGGAGGAGCAATCTGCCCTGTGCCACAATTTTACCCTGAAGAAAGAGGGGGAGCAGAGGGAAAGGAAATCAGAGAAAAGACGGGTAGTGGAGGAAAGCATGCTATTATAAGTTTTTCTACCAGTTTTCATAACCTTGGAATAGGCAAGAGAAAAACCAAACAAAAACAAAAACGTCTAATACCACACAAACTACCTACAATACTTATAACATATCTGCAAAAAATGAGTGCACACTGACACCTGGTGGCAGTTGACTGAAATTAGAAATGGATTTCTGCAGGGTATAAACTATTAACATTGTTACCTTATTTCATTTAGTATAGTACAAACACAGACAGACACAGACATGCACAAACGTCTGCGCGGATAAAGAGCAGTCTTACATCGAAACCTTGAAGGCGGCCAACATTCATCATGTCATTGCAGCGCTTCGGAACCACACACATCACCTCTACAGCTTTCTATAGTAGAGCATGACAGTAAAACAAACGTTAAGAGACAAATTGCTTGCATGAGAGTCAAGTAAAAAAGAATACACAGTGTACACAGTAGCATAGACAGTGGGTTATTGCACGT
Organism: Coreoperca whiteheadi; assembly: GCA_011952105.1. Taxonomy (NCBI): domain Eukaryota; kingdom Metazoa; phylum Chordata; class Actinopteri; order Centrarchiformes; family Sinipercidae; genus Coreoperca; species Coreoperca whiteheadi. The sequence continues at coordinate 19,652,012 of CM022486.1, read as the reverse complement.
CATCATTTTAAGAAAGTTGGAGTTGAAACCTGGACATTACATTACCTCCAGCTCTGTCGTATCCACTCCAGCCTTCTTAGAAACTTTGTAAAGATCCTGTGTAAGAGTTAAGACAAAAATGTTGATTGTGTTGATCAATACTGTATGTTCAATACTGTATGAACATAGCCTGAATTCAGCCTGCCAAATACTAAACACCATGGTGTATTTACCTTCAGTAGTAACTGGTACTTCATTATACGCTGGATGGGTTTGATTAGCAGGTCAGTGATCTGCAATCTGTGGCCCAGTCGCTGCTTAAGGTCCTGATAAAGATAAAAAAATATTATTAATTCTAGGAGATACTAATCACCTGGACAATACAACATGTTGAACATTCTGGTGGTTTTCTGTAGGTGTAAAATGGTTTAACAATCTTACTTCAAAGTAAGTGTCAATGTATTCTGACACAATATGCTCAGACTTAGGTTTGTTCTGGCAGTACACAATGTACATGTGTAGCCTCCGCTCCTGCAATTGAAACAAAACCAGAAAACAAAGGCAGCTTTAAGAAGTCAGAGAAAATATGACCGTTTAGAAAATATTACTTCCTTAGGCTCTTTTATATAAAATAATGTAATCTACTCGATAATCCACCATTCAACAAAAAAAGGTAAGGAAAAACAAATGTGAAGAGGTTTCTCACCTGTTTGACGAATAAAGGAGCCAACCTGTCAGGATCCTCCAAACACTTCTCAAGCTCTCCCAGGAAAAAACTGTAGACCAATCAAGAGAGAGAACACATGATTTAACCTGCCAAGGAACATGGTACTGACTGTTATTAATTTTATGTTGTCTGTCTTTGCGCTGGGGCAGATAATACAACTTTAAAAACATGTTTTATTTGTAGTGGAATTTGTAGAATATGTTATCTGAAGAAGACTGCCAGCATACTCTTTGTGCCAGTCATAGATCTGATGGATATTTCCAAAGACGATCTTGTCTTTTCCTCTCATGTCATCTGGAACTCCTTCCTCTTTCATCCTGCTCATGTAGCCCTGAGGGGAGGAAAGTAGACTCATTTGTAAGACATACAGCAAACGCTGACTAAAAAACAATCTCTGAAAGCTTATGTTAAGATACTTAGATATAGATATCTGTTGGGCTTTTTCTTACCTCCACCACTGAGCCCAGATCTCTGACATAGTCCCTCTCAGTCTCCACCAGCTCCAGAAGCACATAACTGTGAGACGCAAAAACAGAAATAGTCACCATGTAATACAAATGTAATGCACTCAGCTGTGGATGAACATCAGATATTTTCCATATAAGCACACAAATCAAGACAAACATGATTAACCGAATTCTGAACTCAAGAAGCTTTTATTTATCAAAACACTAACAAGACACAGGCTTATAACTCACTGTCTTCTCTTGAGGAAGCCAGACTTGCGCTCTTCCACCTCATCGATGGGAGAGGAGGAGGAGAGGAGAGAGTTGTCAGAGGGGTTGAAGGAGGGAGAGCTACTGTCACCCTGCTCTACTGATAGAGAACTGGGACGATCCTCTAGTGACTGAGGAAACAGTTGGACAGAGGCAAGGAGAGGAGGAGGGGAAGTGAGGGCAAAGGGGGCAAAACAGAGCAAGGAAGAGGTAGGAAAAAAAAGAACTGTCACAGAGCTGAAAAAAGAGAGGCTGGAAGTGGAGTATTTACATATCTTTTCAACAGCATGTTTCATTAATTTAACAGGGATCAAAATAAAGCTGTATGAACACAGAGGAAACTGTATTATCCTTACTTTGGTATGTGTCTGTATTGTATGTGGGCATGTGTGCGTTGGGGATATTGGCCAGAGTGCAATGCCCATTTGTTGGAACAGTGGACAGCTGGCATAATGAGTCACATTCCTGACAGATGACTAGTAGGCCATGATGCCATTCTCTGTCAACAACACCAGGAAAAAAGTGTGTGTGTGCGTGTACATAAATCTATCAGAGATGTTCTGTGTACAAATGTGCCACATTTGTGTGTACTTGTGAGTTTTGTTTATGATTTCTAGCTTACCATCTTGCTCTTCACCAGCTCTTCGATGGCACTGACCAGTTCAGCAGCACTGGGTGTCTCTGAACTGTTGGGACGAGCGGACAGACGAGATGCAGACTGAAAAAGAGAGAGATGATGGAAGAAAGAAAGAAACTTAACGGTTACGCTGTAAAAAAATGACAATTGTAAAACGTGGCAGTGCTGCATGCATAAAAGAGTCAAACATTCTCAATGGCTACTACTGTGTATGTGATCAGGCTCACCATTGTTGAGTTTGGACCGCGATATTCCACATGTCCAAATAAGGACTTGGTGGGTGTGATCTCCCTAATAAAAGGGTCAATTGGGGGCCAAGTTGGAGCCAATCACAGGCTGGTCTCGGGGAAACAGGGGTTATGAGGTGGGTTTAGGTCAAGGGCAAGCTCTGGGATTGGACTGCTCTTCAAGCACGTGCACCATGATTGGTCAAACCACTTACACACAGCAAACATGTGTTGCTTAATACTCCATTGGAGAGAGCGTTTGCCTCCGCCACACAGTCCAGTCTGAGGTGGGAGGCAAAGTTTTAAAAGGATCCCCTGTTCAAAACCAGACTTAATGGGAATTCACCATTTAGTCCCACAAACACCTCGCCACTGTGGCGACACGTGAATGGAGCATTCACTTCAGCAACAGTAGAACAATTACAATTGAAGGGAATGACATTTAGTTGGTGAAAGACAGAAAACAAAAAGGCAAGAAAAAAGTTAAATAAAGAAGGATCCAAAGTGGAAATGAAGTGGTTTTACATGGAGAGATAGGGAAACTGGGAAAGAAGAGAAGCAGAACAGAAATCAACATAATGCTGAAGGAAGGAACATGCAACCATCAAGAAAATAAGAGAAAAAAAAAGAAAAGTTATTAATGCCAAAGAAAAAGTTTAGTTGTGTTGTGGTAAGCTCTGTGTGGATGTAAAGTGATGCTTGTACACATGAAACCAAACACAAAAATCTGGCTGCTTAAATTAAGATTAATGTGGATAAAATATTGAAAAAATTAGCAAATTTGAAAAAAACTAAATAAATTGTTTTCATTAGATTTACAAATCCAAGTTTAAAAGTTCAACCCTCCCCCCACTTAATTCATATGATCTGTATTTGTGTGCCAAAATATTGCTGATAAAGCAAAAGCATGTTTGGCCCATTTAAAACAAAGTACACAAACACATAAATGTATTTAGTTGTGGTTAAGCGTAAATGCAAAACACAACCCGTGGGTGGTTTTGTGCACTGGGTTTTCTGCATACCATTGTCCGTGACCATGTGTAGTTATGTATGTGTATACTTGTATTTAGATTGCCCTGTATGTCCCACCTTGTCATCTTGGGAGTCAGGCTGCAGCAGGCTGTGTTGCTGGATGGCCATAGGGGGAGGTAGAGGGACAGCGTCGGCCCCCTCCTCTCCTTCCTCTTCGCCGCAGCTCTGCATGCCTGATGAGGAAGACTTGGACAGGGTACCACTGCTCAGGCCCTCATTACGCATACGCTGGAGAGAAAGAGAAGGAGCAAAATGATTAGCAGCTGGTAGGTCAGAAACAAAACTGTGTTTTTGAATGTTCTGACATAGTCTGTCATCCACTGCATTATCTGTTCTTACTTCCTCCAGTGTCTCGTCTTGTGGCGTGGCGGCGCTGTCGTCAGAGTCCTTCTGCGAGCCAGCCATTGTGTCCATGTTCTTCCTTGTCGCGTCGCGGTTCTTCTTGTGCTTGTGGGCAAGCTTCTTGACGTGGCCATCAGCTTTGCCAGAGCTAAGACGCCGTACAGGGCTGGTCAGCCACTTCCTTAAGGTGTTCCCAGGACGTTTGGGGCCTGGTGAGCTGTGAGGACCCAGGGTTTGGCTGGAGCCTGGTTGTAGGGTGTCGTTACTAGATACAGACAAGGTGTCTAAGGGTGAAGGGGAGAAAAGAAAGGGGAGGTTAATAATGATATTAACATGATATTAAGTATAGAGGCATAATCTGTGATCCAAATGTAGACAAAAATCTAAATACAAGATTGGAACTTGCTATTAGTCTTACATTGATTGACAGATGGTTTAATTCAGGGAATAATACTGGACAAGAACTAACCCATGTGATTATTATTGTCTGGTGCTGTAAAAGGTTTGCTTACATCACAAATGCCTATATACAGTAGCAAAACAATTTCTAAATTTTGAAGTCTATTTAAAAGTATGCAATATGCCATTTGTGAATCTATAATTATATTAATATTATGATATATTATAATAATATTACAAAAATATTACAATTTGGATTATTTAGTTGTCAGCAATTGTAAAATTCAATTTGTCTTCTTCCTGCATTGAAGTGTGATTTATATATTAATCTAGACACTCAGTCAGTAGCATTTTTCAAAGTGTAACAAAGCATAAACAACATTATAGTCATTATGTATGCATGTGAGTTTGCAGTAGTGAGGAAACATGTGGTATATGATAAAGATGTGTGTGGATTTTTTTGTTTGCACAGGATTTGTATGTGTTATGTGCAGTAGGCAGGCTGGCCTCCTCCTCACAGTGATGGCGGCTCCTTGGGGAATCTGTAGGAGCAAAGCTCTTCTTCTTTGACTAGTAATGGAGTGATAAGAATAAAATAACACAGGATAAAGGGATGCTTGAGGCTTTGTCTGAATACTTCAAAGATACATCCACCTGTCTGTCTCACCTGTCTGCTCATTTTCTCCTGTTTTCCTTCCCATCTTTAGCCTAACCGGTACATATCGAATGAGGAAACAAAACCTCTCAACTGGCTCAACAAGCAATCCGACCAAGGACTCTTGGGATGATAATGTTGAGGTTGGATTTCTTTGTGTGCTGTCACACTGTGCAACATGACCCCAACTGTGACACCACAGAACATTCCCTGGACAAGACCTTTCACCTCTTGCAAGACATTTACATTTAGTCATTTAGCGGACGCTTTTATCCAAAGCGACTTACACATGAGAACATCCACAAACCGAAGGCGCAGCTTCGGGAGCATTTTGGGGTTCAGTATCTTGCTCAAGGATGCTTCGACGCATGGCTGGGGGATCGAACCGGTGACCTTCCGATTGGCAGGCAACCGTTCTGCCACCAAGCCACGGCCCCCCCACTTCACAGTTAAACAAACGGTTACAGCATGATTTAAGAGTATCCCTTACTCTGCTGCCAATTTAAAAGAGTGAGGGGGAAAAAATAACTCCCTAGATATGACAAAGTCAATCACCCAAGGATGAGGAGAGTACCTCTTACTATCTACCAAAACACCCTACTGAGACACATTCCAAGGATACAAAGTCCTCCTCCAAGCCTCTGAATATACTTTTAAACTGATGTTTTATATCACTTTAAATGCAAAGCTGATCTAAACTAGAAAATGTCACCCTTTCTTGGTGCAGGGAGATAACAGGAGATGATGTTGTCATTTTGCAGTTTAGCACATGACTTTCAGAGAGGGCCTGATTGCAAAAACAAGTGCATCTATGTGGAGACTGGAGATCACTCAAGGATGATACTCTCCCCATATTGCATCACATCGTGAGGTTTTGAGCTTCAAAGCTAAATATAGAAAAGAAAAAAATGAGAATTTTTAATGTTTTTGAGAAATATATACATTTAAGTCTGAATACAAGATTAAATGATCTACATTTTAGGATACTGTGCAGCAGCTTGACTAAAGAGCAAAAGTTTCAAGAGATTCAGGCTTCAGCCACTCCATCATTAGCTATTCAAGTGGTTAAAGTGATGCAGCTGCTAAAAATGAATCCATGTGACCAAGCTGAATGGCTCTTACGAATGGCAGGTGTGGAAATTCTGCCTTTCCTCATTGGACACTTTCCCACAGCCTGAATGAACGCATCTGCATGTGAACATGTGTGTCAGTCATTCAGCCTCTGGGAGACAAATTTTTACTGCGCTCTGCTGATACGAAGCATGTGTTCTCACATCGCATGCAAGGGAATAAAGAAAGCACAATTCCCAGAATAACAATCATTTCCCCTTTAAGACTCTAAAGCCATCTTATCGGAGACTCCCCTCACCTTCAAACTCTGAGAAAGCATAGGTCATTTATCATGATCTCTCACTGATTCTGCAATACTTAAGCTGCCTCGTGCAAGATTTTCTTAGCATTGAGTCAGGTGAACAACAACGTGAATATGTCAAGGTAGAGCAGGCAAGAAAACATCCTTTTATCCTGTTTTCATCCTGCAATTAGTTTTTTTTACCAGACAGAAAGTCAGATGGATACTGTTCCAACTCCAAGGGAAGGGGAATTTTGCAAATGTTTTAATTAAGATAATTTTTGGGGGTGTTTTTGCCTTTATCAGATAGGGACAGGCGAAGAGAGAGCAGTGTTGGGGATGACATGCAGTAAAGGGCCACGAGTCGGACTCAAACCTGGCCGCTGCGGTAAGAACTCAGCCTTGTACATGGTTTGCGTGTTCTAACAGGTGACGCGCCAGGGAAGGGGAATTTTTAACTGCTCTGGAGATCTATCAATTCCACCCAAAGGGCATATTTAAAGAGGATAGGAGTTGTGGAGGTGTTATCTGCCTTGCTTGAGGGCAATTTGATGGAAGATAATCACTTTTTGTTGGCACATGCAACCAAACTGTTGGTATAGATTTTAGTGAAGCTGTGTGATTTACGTGTCTCCACCATTTCCCCTGCAGTACCAAATGAAAACCAGAGTCAAAACTGTTCGTTACTGCCCTGGAATGTTTTAGTCATGGGTACAATCATGGAGCCTATTTAAGCCTGTAATAATGATGACACAGAATACCTTAGCATTTATTATTGTTGGTCTCCACGGTCTATTAAAACCTTCCTTTATGAGGTATGTATATTGTTACTTCAGTAGATCACACCAGTACATTTTATCCATTATTCATACTAAAAGCAAAACTAGAGGTGCTGGCTAGGGTTTTGAATTATTGGTGTTTTAAAGTCCTGAATACTTTGGGTAAATAACTGTAAGTAGAGACTGAAGCATCAAACAACTGTTGTTTTCTGCTATTTTTATTATAACTGACAGAGAACACTGACAACCTACAGCACACACTTACTTGCCTTTAAAATGTAACACTTATGTGGAAACTTGTGTTTTTAAAGGGAACTAACCAGACGCAGGAGTCAAGACTTCTCATGTAAAGCAAACAGACTTTGCTTACTGGAGACACGCTGGGGTCACAACTTAACATGTAACCATGTTGTGGGGCAAGTTAAGCAGATATATAATTTACACAGTCAATTCACATCAATTTCTGATAAGAAACAATTACTTTTACTACTTTGAATGCCATTCAAATACTCACAAAATGTAAACATGAGACGATTGTCTTTGTAGTCTCAGTAGTAAGGGAATACTGCCTCATTAAGTTACCAATATCAATATTAGAATTCCATAAATTTTAATATTATAAATTAGCAGAGGATAGGTTTTACACGTGACATAGCTATTCATTTTTTATATGTGAATGAATGGGCATAAATATAAAATATAGCTTTAGTACTTATTGAACCTTGGATAATGTAGTGCTTTTGGCTAAAAACCATAAAGAAAATCATAGAACTCTGATTCCTGTCCTTTATGTTCATGACTAAAATGTTCACACTTTTAAGAGTTAGATAAGCATCTGGCACTATCCACATACTCTGATTAGACTGAAGAGGTTGTGCTAACAGCAGTGTAAATGGGTGAAACATGGGGTCAGCAGCCTTGACACATTCCTCCTCCGTAGAAAATAACCCTAGGGACACACATACACACACAGAGGGCATGACCTTTGCCCTTTGCCCTGCAGGGTGTCTTTAATTGCGGATACACCTCCGGAACAGCTGGTCAGGCTCTCACTCATGGGAAATAAAAATTGGGGACAGGAATGTTCGCAGGGATGACTTGAGCTAATAGTTTGTCCTCCTCACATAATCATTGTTTTTTTATTGAGAATTAAATTTGAGTCACAGAAATAAGCCAAACTTTTTGAAGATTAAACTGTAGTAAAACTGCATTTATTAAGATACGATTATTATAGACTCTTCAATCCTTCAGCAAAAAGTACGTCAAGACAAAATGAATAATCCACTGGACTAACATAGTAGACTTGAGGATGTTTCACTACTCATCCAAGAGGCTTCTTCAGTTCTTAAGTGGATTATTCTGTTTGTCATGATGTTGTACTGCCTGGATACACAAACTACTGTATTTCCTACAGTTTACAGTCATCGAACTTTGAGCTAACAGGTAGCATTTTCATTCCTGGGTCTGAAACAAAGGTGGCAGCTGGAAATGAGATCTGGTCCCATCACTCCCATCTAGTAAGCTTGTAATTACAAATGCGGTTCTGTTCAATATTTTTATGGACAGAATTTCTAGGCGCAGCCAGGGGCCGTAGGGAGTCTGATATGGGGATTACAGGATCTCGCTAGTTGCAGATGATGCTGTCCTGTTGGCTTGATCAAACCTGGACCTTTTTGTATGCACTGGGACGGTTTGCAGCCGAGCAGCTGGGATGAGAATCAGCACGTCCAAGTCTGAGGCCATTGTTCTCAGCCAGAAAAGGGTGGCTTGTCCCCTTTAGGTTGGTGGCGAGCTCCTGCCTCAAGTGGAGGAGTTTAAGTATATTGGGGTCTTGTTCACGAGTGAGGGAAGGAAGGAATGGGAGATCGGCAGGCGGATCGGTGTATCTTCTGCAGTGTTGCGGTCGATATACCGGTCTGTAGTGGTAAAGAAAGACTCTATTTACCAGTCGATCTACATTCCTACTCTTACCTATGGTTATGAGCTTTGTGTCATGACCGAAAGAACAAGATCCTGGATACAGGCGGCCGAAATGAGTTTCCTCCATAGGGTGGCTGGGCGCTCACTTAGAGATAGGGTGAGGAGCTCGGTCACTCGGAAGAAGCGCTGAGTAGAGCTGCTGTTCCTCCACATCGAAAGGAGTCAGCTGATGTGGCTCGGGCATCAATACAATACATACAAACAATACATTAGGGGGATGTTTTGGCGCTAGGCTGACACTACAAAACATTAGGTGGCGATTTCTCCAAATCTGCAAAAGAATAAACTTAATGTAGCAAAACCCTATTAGGATCATATAATTCAGTATCTCCTGTATTCATCTACAGCAGCTGTAACTGTAAATGTCTTATCTATATCACAGTCAATGTAATTTTCTCAAATTTAATTTGAGAATTCAGACAAGAATCTCCAGTTTGCCCACGAGAGGTTAAAAACGTATAGCAATGTTTGTTAATCTTTGCTAAAATTATTATCCTGACTCAATTACTAAACTGGCATCTCCGTCTCCAGAGCAATTTTGGTTCAAAGGCATTTCGTTCACTTCCTAGTTCATCAGTAGACTCAGAGCATCATACTGCTGAGACGACTGTGATGATCATTGGAGTCATCCACTTGTATATCTTCATGTAGCATTTATGATTGGCACAGGGTACACAAACTACATGTGTGTACACATATTGAATGCACATGCATGCATGTACAGACATTCAAACACAAACAAGTCAGCATTAATACTGCATAAATACATGCAAAGGCAAATTTAGATTTGTATTCAACCTCCAAATAATACCATCCTCTAAGTTTAACTTTGTGGACTGATGATATTCCTGAGAAGAGACCCACCACGAGTCCACCAGATGCTCTCCACTGCATCGTCAGATGTTTGCTAATTTATCTGTAAGCTACCGACACGCTATCATAACTCAATCATTGCTCATTCACGCTACTGCAAAGAACATGCTAGAGTGCTTGGTGTGTGTGCCTGTGTCTCAGAATAGGAGGGAGGGGCTGTGCACTGGAGTGATCCCGAAAGACTATGCAACACAGAAACATGCCTGGGATTCCAGAGGTGTTACCAAAAGAGCATCTTTCATGTGGTCCTATCTGCCCCAGGAGAAGTGATACAAACACACAGACACACACAAACATCATTCAGTTGGAGAAAAGCCTTTAGGGGCGGCGGTGCAGTGTGTGGGAAAGCTCCAGGGGCTTTGGCTAGCTGATCTATAAAAATGTGGACAATGCTGAAGGGGGCTTGCCACCAACAGTCATAGTTTGGGAGGGTGTGAATATGGGATGGAAGATATGGGAGAGTTTGGAGACCACTCAGATATCTTGTGTTTTTTTAAGGCACTATTAGATTGTAAATGGCTGACAACTATGAAAACGTTAAACAGAAAATTGGGAATGTGAGAAGCTCCTCATTTTCCTATTCTGTATGACCTCATTATTTTTTTCTTCTCTCCCTGAGGTCTACAATAACAGCCTCTGGACATCTGTCCAGCGCCCGCCTGACCTGGCATACAGATAGGCACAAAGATATAATCTTGTCAGTGTGATTTCAGTAGATTTAATATCTCATCACGTAACGGTGCATTCACCAAATTACTTTTACTGCCATCATGCCACGACATAATCCACATTTGATTAGTGAACGCCCTCTGCATTAAACCCATTTGAAAATAGCTGAGATAGAATCTACAAACAAATACAGCTTCCATCGGGTCGAAGACTTAAACTCCCTTTGTGTAAATCTAAAAGACACAAAAATTCCTTCATACCTGCTGCCATTATGTTTTTAAATTCTCTATTATAAAAGTGTGTTATCTAATGTGTTTTGGTTTGCTGTACGAACATGTATGTATACTGCTGTCTACACAAATAATTGCCTTTAAGGACAATAAAGTTTTAAAGTTAAGTTAACAAGGACATGCTGCCAAAAAAAGAGGTGTAGTTTCTTGCACAATCATAGTGTCATTGTCACACTTGAAACTGTTGTACTTTTTGACCCTGCAGGCTTTGAGAGCAAAAACTACATCTTTATGTTATACAATCAGAAGCGAAGCCTAACTCAGATTTTATCACTATATTTTATTTACATCTTAAACATGATACGATGAACAAACAATAATACCAAACTTGTAATCTAGAACAATTTATGATTTATGTAATTTCTCCTTCTCAACTTTCCAGTCTTTTTCCACTGTACAGTATTGAAAAGGCAGAAATTGTAATTTTATCTCCACTTAACAAGCAAACACAGCATTTTATTGACCCGTTACAATCTCAATATCAAACTCTGGTGGAGAATCCAAAAACAGAAGTGCTTTATCAAGCAAAACCTACCCTGTCATTGAAATATTGTATGTTTAAATTAGCAGACGAGCAAGAAAATTACTTGTGTCCTACACATTATATCATTACTCATGTGGTACACATGATCGTGGCACCTACCCAGGTCCAGCAGCCAGAACTTGCAGTTGTCAGAGTGTCCTCCCTGTGCTGAATCCATGGTGTAAAATGGGTTTAGAGACACTAAGGATTCGATTCCACGGGCCATATCAGTCAAATATCAAACCTTTGGAATTCTGAATTGAAATATTCCCTCATAGCATCTCGACAGGAACGACAACTGACTTTAGAGTCCTATGCAAAACCTACAATTATTTTTGAAATGAAAAGTAAAAAGAATTCTGCAGTGACTATATTGCTGGACTTCCAGAGGGAGAAAGTGTGTCCAGTCCAGTCCAGTGTGAGGAAAAATAAAAAGCCAAATGCAGCATTAGAGAGTAGGATGTTTTCTCTCTTTCTCTTTGTATCTCCTTCCCTTCCTCCCTCCCTCATGAGTGGGCTGCTGTGAGGATATTGGGCAAGCCTCCACTGTGCCTCTCCTATTCCATGGGGATGTCTGTAAACATGCAGCACATCTACCGTATAACCCTTTGTAGAAGCTCCCACTCACTTTGTGTGGGCGGGTGCCTATTTTACAGGCATTAGGATGCATACAAGTTGTGCAGTATGCTTGGAACAAATATAGACTTGGTTATGAAATCCAAGAGAAGTAAACAGCAAAATGCTCAGTGAAAAAATCATATTCAGTGGTTGGTTTCAAATTTCAGATTGTTTTTCTCCATCGGCAGTTTTCAAGGGTCTTAGTTTTTTAACTACTGCTATGTATATGAAACACTTAACTCTGCTTTCCTACATCTTCACTTCATTGGACAGACACACTGCGCAGTCTAGAGTAGCTGTGCAAGCTAGATGCACAAAGATCTCCCTGTTTAACTGTGAGTGTGTGTTTGTCTAAGTGTGAGTCTCCCTGGGTTCTAAATACACTCTTTCCTGTAAGAACACGCACACACTTGTTCATACAGTGCCTGCACTTACTGACTGCTCCTTACAGAATCCCTTTATCAATAACACTGTCATTAAGTTTTTACCTATTTATTTATTTTATTCTGAGAGTGAACCTGCATGTTTTGGTAAAAGGGGGAATTCCAGTAATCAAACTGAAAATGTGATCAGTAAGTAGATGAAAGTGCTCTAAACCCAATTTAACAGGAATGTGTAGCTTTGCACAGGTTTCAGCAGCTTGTTGAACAACACAGGGCTTGATTAAACATTTAGAAAACACACATACACTGAACACATAGTATAGATGTGAACTACAATTATTTCACACTAAAACATCCTATAATCAGAGCACCCAGAGAACCAGCTGCAAGGTATACACTTTGCAGGCTAATCCTACTGTATGTGAACCATCCGATTCTAATCTGTTATTCACAGACATTGGCCCCTAACAGTCAATTATTCCTGGTTGTGAGACACAACAGGAAAAAGGGATATTTCACGGAGAACACTAATCTTTAATCCCCTCAACCCTTCCATAACTTTGGACAAAGTGGTCTACATGGTTGGTCAGTAAACACAAAAGGCTGACAAAGTAGCAAAGACGTTTTTGTCATCCTTGTCTTCCTCCTGCTCAGCAACAGCCTTTTTTAACCACAGCAACCCCTGCAGTGAGAAGCTCAGTTCATCACTCCCTCCGGCCACAAAAACCCACAGATACAAACAGTGAGGGCTGGTTAGGCGCAAACCAAGTGACAAAGGAAAGCCAGAAAAAAACAAAAGCCTCTGTAAGCAAAAAAGAGATGAAACACAGTGAAGCTGCAGTTTTAAGCATAAAATCAGTAGCTGGGTAATTCTACCCTTCTTCCTGTGCTCTAATAATAAATCATTCAGCTAATTCCGAAGTTGCGAGTTCCTGTGTACAGTCCAAGAATCCTATAATTTTAAATACGCAGACCTTTCTCATTCTGACTACAAAGAGGCTGCCAGCAAAATATTTGTATGCTACATTACCATAGAAACAAGCAGTACAGCTCTCACCCACTCTTCCAGATTACAGAGGGAAAGGCACAAGCAGAAACTTCTGTCAAGACTTGATGACAGCAGCTCATAACTCCAACAAAATAAGTGTCAAATGAGGGTCAGGTCTGTGTATGGAGTCCTTTCCACTCACTTCCTTCTTTTATATTTACTCTGTTTAGTACTTAAATTATGATTTCCAAGTGTTTGTGGTCACAAGAAAAAAATATAAATATACAGTGCATATGTAAAGTATAGTAGGCAAATATAGTATGCACAGTATCTATTTATCAATCTACATAGAATTCGAGATGAGATCAAGTCCAATGCAGACGTGAGATAAAATATCATAAAAAGGATGTGCCCTGACTGAAGAGGCTCGGGGAGATGGCAAACAGTAAGACAGCGGATGCCATTGCATCATGCCATGGAACTGATGCTCAGAGTGCAAAACAATGAAAGAACCAGTCACCATCACAGTAGCAGATGAAACAACAGTTCACAAGAATATGGAGCTGGATAGCACCACAACTACTAGATAATGAAACGAGGACCACTACAAGAATAACTGGTGGCCATCTGAGGCAGCTACTAGGCATTTGTCAGAGACCTTGAACCAAATATACGATAATGGAGTTTGCAGCAATATTTAAATTTTAGTCCCAGGTTGACTTTTAAGGATGGGAGTATAAAAGGATGGGATGGAATTACCAAGAAACAGCCAGCATGATTAAGCCTGCACTGCAAAGCATAACTGAAAAATATTGTATATTGGATACTAAGAACTAGCAGGCTATAACTCTTTATCAGTATTCAAAATTGGATAGACCTTGATAATTAATCTTACATTTTGTCATGTAATTCATGTGGTCATGAACCAACATATGCATGTTATTAAATGTATTTTTGTGTTCAAGAGAAAATAGGGGTTTCTGACAGTAATAAGGTCTGTCAATGTTAACACTGCTGGAAATTCAAAAGTTTAAATTATTTTAAGATAATTAAAAGAGAACTGTTCTTCAAGTGGGCTTTCCACAGTTGCATAGCAACACCTAGAAATACATATACATGCTTTCCCAGAAGCTGTTTGGTGAGAAGTGAAGGTTCTACAGGTTACCAATGCTATGTTTGCAAATTACAAATACATCTTATTAGCTTTCCCTAACGTTTCAAGTGCCCATATGTGTTAGATGTGACAGCAGCTGTTGGGTGAGATCAGAACATTCTGCAAACCACCTTTGCTGTTTCCAAACATGAAAGACATCCAAAAGTGTCCAGATGTGCCTCAATATGAGAAAATAACTTCCAGGCCAGTGTGGGTATGAAAATCCAAGGAAACATCCTCCTACCTTTGTGGTTGAAGAGCCCCTCCATCTCCATGGAAGACCTGGAGTGAGCGATACAGAGCATGGAGCAGGGTACGATGCCCTCCTGGGCTGGAGAGCGGTCTGTGGTCCGCACCAGGCACCAGTCCGGCTTGTCGTGGAGTCGCTCCAGAACCTCCACAGTCTGGCCTCGGCGCACCGTCAGCTCCCCACTGCTGCTACCATTACTGGCCACAAAGTCATGGATCACCACTGTCAACTCACAGCCACCCGAGAGCTGAAATGGAAGTAGTACAGAAGTTAAGTGTGTTAAACTCTATCGATGCTTATCTGTAAACAAATGATGATCTTTGTTCAATTTAAATCTACTGTTACATTGTTGCACAAAACATGAATCCAGTCTCTACAGGACGCCTGGTGGAGAAACTAAATAATGGGAAACTAAATACAGTATGCACGTGTGTAGTGATAAGATTATTGCTAAATTGACTAAGAACGAATCGTCTGAGAAAACATCTAATTTCCCAGAGGACAGCCTGCAGCCGTTAGTATATGTGGAGCCAGTGTACAGTCATATTTAGGACTGAAAAACTAAATAAAAGGGTGACTTATAATAGCTATTGTTCATAGGTATCTCATTCAGTCAGTACTGAATATCAGCACACAGGACAATCCAGTGTTATATCTCTCTGAGCTCCAGTATAGATTGTAAATTTGAAAGACAGACATACATTTCCTATTATTTCTCCTGCATTTTAATAGCCTTTCCACAAATATTTCAAAAGTCAACATACTACTGTATAAGTACTTGGTACTATAAGCTGATGCCAAAAAGCATGATCATTCTGTAAAATTACTTCTGACGTCACTAAATGGAATCAATGGGCTCTCAGAACAAAAAGCAAATATTCCCACACAACATCCTTTGCTAAGAGCACAGGTACTCCAGCAGCACTGTAAAGTAAAAGTGTACTGAAGATTGGTGACTCATTCTAGCACAACTGAACAAAATGTTACTCTGAATATCTGACTCTGATCATCTAAGCGTCTATGAAAAGAAAAGCAATATTAGACAGACATGGAACAAGGTGGAATTAGTCATATTTCTCACTGGTTATTGTCAAAGGTATCTCTGTTCAACATAGCAGCTGCTTGTCGCTATTAATGCGTTGATGTGTGTTCTGTGCTCGCAGGTGAAAGATATACAGTAATAGTACACCAGAAGGTGCACAAATTGTATTATTGTACAAATATGAACTACAAAAGCATTAATTTCTGATTGTCTGGGACATAGTTAACATTAATTGGCTTTAATTAACACAATAAATGCTAATTAATACCACAATGTCCAATAATGTGTAACTTGTCCTGATTCAATTTAAATTAATTCTTCACTAATCATCAGCAGTTTGCAACTTGTAAGCTTGTGTTTTTATTATAAGAAAGCATTTTCAGTCCATGGTGAATTTTCATGTTTAAATCACATAATTCTGAAGCATAAAATCTTTTCAGTCAATTTCAGCCATCTTCTGAGCATTTATAATAAATGACTTGATGTCTTATACACAAGTTATACTATTAATAATACAGTTAATAATACTGGAGCCACATTCCCAGCGGAATAAAATCATTCACACATCTCATGCTTTTAAAGGTTTACTGCTGCTTAAACCGGATATGTGCTCCTTATTCATAGTGTTGAAATGTAAATGCAGCGTTGCATTTTCCTCGTGTGTCCTTTACAACTGGAATAGATTCCATGAATCATTTCAAAGATGTTCCCTGTGTAAATGTCATAATTGTGTGTTTTTTTTTTAAATACTGCAAAGCACATTATTTGAAACGTACCCTTTGGTAGTGTGGTAAAGCCAGAGAGCTGAGGAGTTGAGAAACCGGATGTGAGCTCCTATCCTCCAGCCTCTCCATTGTTCTCCACTCCCTCATTGCGAGAGAAATCCCAAAAAACTAAAAAAAAAACGCTACAGCAGTCTGATTTCTACAGCAATCCAGTAAAATTGTCCTAAATCACAATGAAAAGATGCTTACTGGATAAGCATAAGTTCTCTGGAAAAGAGTGAAATTTACTGAACTTTTTATGGAATATGTCCCCTGGAAAAAACAGCCCCAGATAATTACAATCCTGATCCATTAGAACATCCAAAGGCCAGAAGAAAAGTTGCTGCAGTCAACAGCGCTCCTCTTAGGGTGCTTACAATCAAACTATTGAAGGTTAAATGATTCCCTGTTGTGTCTCTCTTCCTCAGAGCAGAGCAGTTAATCCATCCGTGTCTTTAAACAAGTGGTGCCAAAATTTAACTCACTAATGTCCATTTATCAACAAAAAACACACCAGAAAATTAGAGGAAAATAAACGGTTACCCAAATATTTCTACGTTTGAAGCAAAGTGTGAGATCGATAGCTGCGAGGACTTAAAACTGTGCTCTCCTGTCTGGCATACAGACGAGCATCCTCTGCAGAGAGCGTAGGAGGCTGAAGCTGCTGACACACAAGTCAGTCACTAAAGCAGAGACACACACAGGAACATTGGCGCGTGCACACACACACACACGCGCACACACACACACACACACACACACACACACACTCTAACACAAACACACCACTGTCACTGTCTCTTGAATGAGAGGTCTCACAGAGAGTCCCCACACAGAGAGCGAGATAGAGAGAAGCATTCAAAAAGTGAGACTGAGATGCACAATTTATATTTGCATGTGTGACTGTGTGTTTTGTATGTTTATGCCTGTGAGTATGTCCTTAACCGAGGGAACAATGACTAATTAATTAGTGTCTGTGATAGTTTTGACACAAGTGGACACACACACACTGCTCACCTCCTCATCTATACAATTTGGTCTTATGTTACGTAAAACAACCACAGATGCTGACAGTTAATTAAATTGCCACAGAGAACGCGCTAAGCTAATTTTCTTATTTTCCTGATTACAGCAGAAGTGTATGAGGCCGAGCTGAGGAAAGTCCAATTCAAGTGTGAAAATGATGACCTCATGTAAGAGTCTACCGTTACATTTTATAATTAGTATGACATAAAAAGTATGGAAAGATTTTTTGTGTATGTGTGTGTTAGCTTTTCTAGTTGCTCATACTGAGCGTAGGAGGACAGGCCTTCTGTGGTGCTATTACCAGATATAACAACGGCCGACTGTCCCTGTTTCCAGTGAGATAAGATTCTCTCTCTCTCTCTAAGACATACACACACATAAACAAACATACACGCGGTTGTGCATGCACGCATGCGCGCACACACAGACACACACACATTTTAAAGCTCTGTCAGATGGACTGTTTCTTCCTCCTAACACAATCAAACACTTTCACAGGAAACAACTTGAGGAGATTTGCCTGCATCTAAGCAGTTTGCTTCTGAAGATCATGTCACTGTGTGATGGCACATGGATATGGACCAATGACAGAGTAGCTACACACTGACCGAATGAACTGAATAGTGTGATATGTGAAGAGAAATGAAAAAATAAAACAGAACAGGAAAATTGTCTATTTTGTGTATCACTAAAGTGCTGCAGAGTACATTTTGGGGATGAAAAATGCTGAGTGTGTGTTCCTACCTTATCACTGTCCAGTGTGTTTTGGGATGTACGTGAGGCGATGGAGATTGTATCCGGTTGGCTGCTGGCGTCTCCCTGGCTGTCGAGCTCCTCTCCGTCCCTGCAGGTAGACATTATCATTACAGTCATTCCATCATTACTATTATTAATAATCATTTTGTCTTTATAGATCTATTACTGGAAATACTGGTGATTGAGTTGCTATACTGTAATTGTTCTGAGATGTTTTTTGTTTTGCAGTGTCACTACTGTTTTGCACTATTGCCAGTATGGTTGGATTGGCCCTGGGCCCAGTTGCAGCATTTTAATAGGCATCATTGGAAAACTGATTGAAATTGTTTTGAAACTTACTACTGTATTTATTTTGAAATACTTTACTGTATTATCATTTTTATGATGGCTAACATAATTGACATTTAAAGTCATTAACAACATTAGCAAAAACCTAAGTTCAGAGTAATACATTGTTAGCTTACCGTCTGCCTTTATGTTTAGTTGTGGTGGCTTTAGGGATGTGGATGGGCTCCTTCAGAGCTCCACGCAGGTGGACAGTTCGCTCCTGGATGACCTCCCGAATGTGTTTGATCCAGTCCTGCTTGTTCTCAATACTTGAAGCCTGAGACACAACACATGATTGGATCAGATAAAGGGTTAGATTTACAGGTTCTGGTACATACAACTGTTATGTCTGCAGTGTAGACAGGTGTTGTTTTCTGCTTTGTCACATTTAGAAACAGACATGAAAAGCATGAAAGCAGTTGCCCTTATCACTTGGCCTCAATGAGTTAATTGCTGACCCATAAAATATAATCAGGTTTAATTTAGTAATTATCTAGTTCTGTCTGGTCCCACATGAATGCTTTGATCCGTGCAATCTTGTACTTCAGTCACAGACGTGAAATGACGACAAGAGTGTCTCCTAAACTCCACTTAGGGTTCCACAGAGAGACTAAAGACATTTATTGTAAGCCTTGTGTTTATTTACGTCACTGAGCCAATGCGACACTGCATTTTGCATATGACTGCCCTCATCTGTGTCTTCTCTTCCTCCTTCACTTAGCAACCAGCAGCACCAAGGCTGCTGTGGCACCATGTTACATAAAACAGAGATTAGGGTGTTGAGAAGTTATGTAATAAGACAGATAGCTGTAAAGCACACATTCACACATCTTAACACTGGGATCCACAATTTTCTGTCTTTCTCTCAAAAACAAATATCTACACATACACCCTGCATAAAACATTGCTTCTGACTCACTGCGTGAGAACTACCAAGCTACTTGCGAGTTTGGATTATGACCTATGCTAATGTTTTTGTGTGATGAGTGAATAAGTAGCGGAAAGTAACACTCGAACCCCCTACAGGGAGTGAACTTTCTTGGTTGAACAGAGAGAACTATGTAGGATTTAGTGGGGGTGGACTACAGACATGGAGTGACTCTTCTTCTATATGTGTGAACAACTTCACCGCTCCTGCAGAAGGGGAATCATATGGGGGTCTATTTTACACTTTGCACAGCGTTAGAAGTGGAACTGAAGCAAAAATATTTTGGTTCTTATTTGTAACTTGATCATTCATATCAGATTAAAAGAGGAAAAAGCTGTTAATTCAAAATGGCATTTTTAATGTAAAAATTAATGCAGTGACTAAACATTGCCCCTTTATCTTCACTATTAAAATCAACATCTTTATACCTTGAGGACAATCTTGTTGTCTGAGGTCGGGGTCCTGCCCACCCACAGGGCAAATTTACAAGGATCTCCCTCCACATGTTCTGTCACTCCAAGCTCTGATGTCTAAGGGGATGAATAACATGTCAGCCAAGTCACATGATACATAAACAAAAAATGATGCAATGAGAATAGGTAACCAAAATAAAAACAATGTTTGTCATAGAGGTCTTCCAGCTGACCCAACTCCCAAAAACCAAGGATCAATCCTGAACCAAACCAGGTCTTACGTTCACACTTTTGTCTTGTCCACACAGTCTTAGGTTGGGTTCAGCTTGAATTTTTATTTTAAAATTTTGATTTGATCCAACAAAACCTTATAAGAATCAAGGAAGACTCTGATAACATGAGCAACACAAGCTACAACTTGAGTTAGGCAGTCAATACACAGAAATGTACAACTATAATGACTGATATATAATAACAACTATGCTCTGGTATCATGTGATAGTTTGTGCTTTTAACATTATGAGCGATGCATCCACAGCTTCCTAGGATCATTCATAGATAGTCCCAGTAAGTTTCACAGTACATTATAATGGACTCCTCAGTTGTCACAATTAGTAGAAGAAAAAAAATATATATATAGTCTGATAAAACAGTACATTACTTACAAAGAGCTTGCTCTTGTACAGGTACTTGCTGCGCCCATTGGAGTCTTTGACTTCTTTGCTGAAGACCAGGGACATCTCAAAGAGGAAGAGGTGTCGGTCGCGACCCTTCCGGATCAGAGTCTTGGGATCCCATACCTGGAAGGACTCCTGGAGTATCAACTCTCCCTGGGAGTCAATGTTCCCATCAAACCCTGAGGTAGTGAAGGGAGAGGAGGAAAAGAGCTATTTAGGGGTGTTTGCAAGTGTACAGTATGTACAAACACATTCGTAGGTGGCAAATGGAGGGAAGCTGAGTTATTGATGACTCACAGTTGAGTAATGTGCTGAATGAATTAAAAGTGAGTGATGCGATTCCATTCACCGAAAAAAGTGAAAGTTAAATGAATAGGAAACATCAGAAACTCCGAACACGCTCAGTGAGCAGGTGACTATCAAAAAACCATGTGAGTTTCAATTATAGCGGGGCCTAGTGTGTGAGGGAGTGTGTGTATGCCCACCATCCAGCATAGAGAGGTGCATGGCATCATTGGCTTTCTTGGGGACACTGAGCATCACTTCAAGACCATCCTTGATCTCACCTTTACCCTCCTCACAGCATGTCAACAACTCCTACAACAGAATCACACAGAGACATACGGACATTTAAATGAGGAAGTAAAGAACGCATTCATGATTTTGTTAAAGGGTTCCTACTGTACGCATTTGTTTGCCTGCAAAGAGTGAATAATGACAGACCAGATATCTTTCCTTTTAACATTTTAAAAGGCATGCTGTACCTTTAGAAGGAGCTGGTATTTAGTGATTCTCTGGACTGGTTTGATCAGGTAAGAGGAGATGGAGTTGGCAAGGCGATGTCTTTGCTGGATTTCCTGTAAATTCAATACGTTACACACCCGTCTTAGAGAAGCTAAGGTCTTCATTATTCTAACTCACATACTGTACAGACAAACCTTGATAGCTCAAACTAAAAAATTAAAAACAGTTTCCAACAGCCAGTGTCAGACCAAATGTTTTGAAGAGTGAATATTATAGAATACATGGAAATTCTCTATCTCTACACCCTGGAGATGTATTTACACCAAACTCCAGGAAGCATTGCATGGATTTAAATATGTAAAACAAAATAAAATAAAATCATCCTAACTCTAATATCACAAGTTATAATACATCAAGCAGTACTAGTAGTTACTTACATCAAAGTAGGGTCCAGCATGTTCCAGGATGAGCTGAGTGGAGTCGGGCTTGTTCTTACAGTAGTTCACATACATCTGGAACTTATCAGCCTGAGCAGGAGACACAACAGTATTTTACTCACAAGATCTCAAGAGTCTCAACTTTAGGAAAACGGTGCAATACTCTACAGGCATAGAGCACTGTATATGTTTTGGTATTTAAACTTAATATGGACCTAATCATACAGAAAAAAATGCTGACAAATTTTTAATTGTTGAAGGGTAAAGGTATAATAACAGGTCAGGAACACAAATACAAACTGAAATATAAAAGTCATAACTTGTGAATATCTTACCCAAGTCACGAAACAATGGCCGACATCCTCTGGAAGCTGCTCATACTTTTC
The DNA here is from genome assembly GCA_011952105.1 of Coreoperca whiteheadi. Classification (NCBI taxonomy): domain Eukaryota; kingdom Metazoa; phylum Chordata; class Actinopteri; order Centrarchiformes; family Sinipercidae; genus Coreoperca; species Coreoperca whiteheadi. Next base: position 19,629,941 of record CM022486.1, on the reverse strand, counting down.
CAACTCCTTCAGGAAGATACTGTACAGAGACAGAAAGATTTAAAGGAGGAACAATTAATGTTGAGGGTGAAGAATGCAGAATGTCGTGGATCACTGCTCTACTGACTTGTGGTGAAACTCGTAGAGATCCTGCATGTTCCCAAAGATGATGTGTTCCTTGTTGACAATACCAGGAGGAATCTCCTCCACACCGCTGGTCATCTCCCACAGGTACGTCTGCACAAACACACACACACACACACACACACACACACACACATCAGTGCATAATTAATTCAAAATCTAGGAATCTAAGAGCATCTGATCGTCACATTTTAGTCGTTTACTTATTTTGTAAGCAACCTAGTGAAATATCTAACAAAAAAGTACAGAGAAAAAGTTCAAGTAAAATCTAACTGATTTTAAATGACAATGTTCATGCAATATAAGGATGAAAGATAAAAACTGAGATAACAACAACATTTAAAAAATCACAGCAGGGGCAATGAAGATGACTAAATTTGACTAAACAGTCAATTCACTACAAGTCAGGAAACACCTAATTGTGTAAACATGTTTAAAAGCTAAGATAAGTGTGTGTGATTGCCTGTGTATGTGTTTGCTACAATACTTACATCCATACACTCCCGTAGGTCTCTGACGTAGGCTTTCTCTGTTTGAATCAGCTCAGCCATTATAAATCTGAAAGGACACACACATTGGGAGAGGAGACACTGATGAATATGGTCAGGGGCTATAGTTGACCAAATTTAAATTTAAAAAAAACTGTGGTGAAGACTAGAATGTACAAAACAAACCAAAAAAATACTAAGCATTTAAAAGATAAAGAATTTCACTATACTTTATTGTTATTCGTTGTAACTTCTGTGGTAGGTCGTAAACACATATACTGTACAGCACGGTGTGACTATCAAGCAGGAACTTTTCTTCATGTAATTAGTTAAACAAGTCAATCAACATAACAGGAAAGTCTGTATGTATTAATATCGAAGACAAAACATTAAGTTGACAGTGCAAAGAGAATGTGTGGTTCCAGTTGGGCATCTATTTACTGCTCTAAATTTGGCCCAAGCAACTCTTGTATTATAACATGCCTTCTAGGCATAAAGTTAAGACACTATAGCACTGTTGCTGTATGGGGATGCATTATAACCCCCTTATGGCTCATTTAAACATATGAAATTTACAGGCTGTTCATGGGCTCCCCCCTGTATGAATTTCCCCCATAAACCATTTAAAACTAAGTACCACAGATATTCTATACAGTGTCAGGAACACTGAAACATTTTGTGAAAAATGCTCATAAGGCACATCACTGCTCTGCATCCTCTCACATGCACCATAAATTCCATCTCCATTTGTTTACACACTTGATTGGATTTGAAGATTTCAGTGTTCACTATGATGTGCTCATGTTCTCAGGGCAATTTGACAATAAACTCCACATTATCTCTTACCCTAACACTTTTTAATTAAATGGAAGCCTGGCTGCAGCTATAAAATGTTAATTGGACTGTAACATAATATGTTTTCATATGTTGAAATTACTGAATTATTCATCCAGGCATTGTTCCAGGCCTGTGATAGGAAAGCTGTGATGCTGAACATCAGGTGGTGATCAGGAGAGAGTGTGCCAGGGAAATGTCTGCTGCACTCACTCTTTCCTTCGTGCTGACTTTCTCTTCTCCTCGTTGAGTTCATGGGCAGCATCCCTCAACTTGACCTCTAACCCTGGAGCACTGGCTGGGATGATGTCCAGTTGCAGCTCTTTACTCTGAAAAGGAGACAGGCATGCGCGTAACAGGCATAGTGGGCATTCACTAGTCAACACCAGTCATTAAAATGAACTGGTGGGAAAAGGATTTTAAATAGGAACATGCAGTGATAGAAGGTGAAAATCTACATCTGACCACCTGGTGCAAAGTCCTACAAATAAATACAATTAAAGCCAGAGGTACTGTGTAGGATTACATTAATCTCACACTAGAAAGGCTAGAGGCCAAGATTCTATCCTTATTACTATGACCTGTGCCAGACATATACTGTATCAAAGGCTGTCTTTCACTGTAGAGCATCGCCACAAGATTTTAGAAGTAAGCATATAAATAGAGTTTGTCAAAAGATATTAGGAAGAACAGAGCTCATTCTGTATTCTTCTTTGATTTTTATTAGTGGTGTGCACTCACAGCCTTGTTGGAGTCGGAAGAAATGCCGAGCGCCGTTTCCAGGCAGGTTCTGTATTTGTCCATGCGGAGAGAGAAGTCCCTGTAGCGCTTGTCCACCGAGGACACCCATTTCTTTATCTCCAGGGCATGGGCGTGGCCCTTGTCACAAAACCCATCCGCCAGCTGGATCAACAGCTTTACCCGCTCTTTGGTTTGCTGTCAATAGAGAGACATTTAGTGGGAATGGAGAGAGAAGAGAGATGGCCGCAGAGAGGCAGTGCCAGTGGAGGAAAGGTAGATAAAGAGAGACGAAGGCAGAAAAAGAGAGAGAGAGTTAGGAATCAGTGTGTTGCTTGATGGACACAATAGCTTGTTCTCTAACACAATAACAGTGACACACCAGTGAGGAAAGTGGACAATACACTGCCCTGGGAATGGGCCTCACAGCAGAGCCCAGGACTGTGCAAACACACAACACAACGAGCAACAGGCAGAAAAATATGCACATACAGTTTCTATCCTTCCCACCTTATCCTACACATTCATAGATTGACAAATAAACATAAATGCACATACCTTTGCTGTGATCTGGAAGTCTTCGTGCTCTTTTAGCAGCTCCTGTGTGTGGTGAATGCTGGAGCCGGTGGATGTGTGTGTGGACAGGTAAAACTCTCCAGTGTCATGGATCCACTCCAGGGCCTGAGGAAACAACCAATCGCAAGTGAGTACATTTACACTGTAGGGATTTTAGTTACACAGTTTGACACAGTCTTTATTAACTATCCAAATCTGAAGACCTGGTACAAGCTGGCACACTCGGAACTCTACAAAGTCATGGCGTAGCTTGTATAATTAAACATTTTATCCTCTCCTACCCAGTGGGACATTTGTTTAAATTTGACCTGATCAGGTTTTGATATGTATAGTATTTTCCACCGTACAGTTTTATGAATCCCTTCCCCCAATCACATTCATGTAAATTCAGGATTAGGAAATTTGATATCCATATAATTTCACAAGTAAAAATATGACACAGGAATTATATCCTTATGACACATATCATAATTTTACCATGCAGAAACAATATGTTACCACCTAGCATTCAATTGCTAGGAGGTCCTACCTAGTTTCTATTCTTTGTTATGTCTATGTACTTTATAGCCAGCAGTGGTGAAACTGGTCCAGTCAAACTGTGAGACCAGAAAGTATTTGGGCCCTGGGGATAAAACCTGGATCGCCGAAGAATAGCCATGTCCTAGAAACATCTGTCATGATGTCATCTGATTTTACTGGCTAAGCGCATTGCTGTGTGCCTGTGCTGTACTATCCAAACACCACAAGAGGGAGCAAAGTGCCTTGTATTTAACCAGCCTTAGAATTGGTACACAATATAGAGTCAAGAGCTTATGGGCCACGGATTCTAACTTCTAGCTTCGGCTTCTTCAAAATAAAGTAGAGTTTCCAGCAGTGAAATATAAAACACTCAAAATGTTAGCTCAGTCTGTGTAGTGTGAAGGGATCTTGGCTGCTACTAAAAACAGTATTATACAAACTTGGTCCATCTCATAGGTCCTTGTATCTTTGAACAATGGCTGATCGGAGACTTGTTTGATTGAGAACATACTGAGTGTTCTTGTGACTTGACCTACCATCCTAGCTCACATCTCTTATTCTACTAAAACATAGAAAAAATCCCAATGGTTGAAATGCTCAGTTCTGTTTGAGGGGTAGAAATGAGTTGGAGACTTATGTTCTGCAATCCTCTGTTATAAACGTAGTGTTTAAATTTACTGGGCCACATAATGATAGCCATCTTTAAGAATGTCACTGTTGCAAATGTCTGCCAGCTTACATAATTTCCAGTATATCTGAAATGTATCATTACTAAGAAAACACAGAACGCTTGAGAGACAAATCAATCAAGATGGAAGTTGCAGCTGTACAGAATGCTAACAGTCAACATGCTGATTTAGTTCCAGTCATCTAAGAGGGAGGAGGTTTATTTCTACTAACTATACCTGTACTGAATTGAATGACACAATGTACCAATTTGCTCTGTCTTATCTTCAAATTCTGTTTATAGCAAGTGCACACATAAACATGCAGTACACACATATAAGCACACACCTGTTTGGCGCTGCGCTCAAACACTACATATTGTTGGCACTGGTCCAGCCTCCGCTTCCTCATTGTCCAGAAGTGGAGCACTCTGTTCTCTCTCTGCAGCAACTCATTCAAGATATCTGATAAAACAACACAAGTACACAAGATACATTTATTCAAGATGTCCATTACTGTACGTCAGCATTATACAGGAACACACAGAAAATCTGAATTTATAATTCTGTGAATAAATCAAGAAACAGTGCATAGAAGTTTATTAATAGTAATAATAATAATAATAACATGACATCATATAACATCTTTGTGATGATAAGATGCAGAAAAGACAAAGGTGATTATTGAGTCGTCTACTTACTCTTAACCTGAGTCTCTGGAGCTTTGACATGGGACAACATGCCGGGCATGTTGACACTGTTCCTGTGCAGGTACTTCAAGAAGACATCAGCATTACGCCTGGCTAACGTACAGGCCTGTGAGTGTGCAGAATGAGAGCACATGTCAGTTACAGGGTCAATAGTAATATCCTTCTGACTAATAAAATATTGAAAATGAGCTTAGAAATCATACAAATAACTGATTTAACATGTCCTTTCTTAAAGATAAATTGAAATAACTTCCTCTTTCTCACCTTGAGGAAGGCTTCTTTCTGTTCCAGATGTTTGCTGATCATGGGAGTGACGTGGTCTGACTCACTGTTCGGGCCCAATTTGTCAGCACCACCACACCAGTCTTCTTCTCTCTTATACTCCTGTTCCAGGCTTTCTAACACACTGCACACCTGAGAGATAGATGATACAGTACATAAAACAGCTGCACAATGCAACACTGGCCTTCTCCTGCTCCAGGCTTTGATGCAAGCTATGAAACTGCACACCCTTAAGAGACAGTTTTGAATCATAATCTGATACTGCAGACACAAGCTTTCCAAGTCTATTGATGTTCACAAAGGAGAGTGCAATTCCCATAATACTTTTTTTGTCATTTCACTGAAACGCACTCCTGTTTAAGATTATTTAACACCTGTTTGAGTTGGTGGCACCACCTGCCATACACACACACAAAAGTACCTGTTCGGAGGTCTTGTAGAAGGCCACTGAAGCATTAACCAGCTTGAGTCGGTCCTCCATCTTCAGCATCAGCTGCTGCCAGTGGTCTGCCACCTTCAAGTAAAACAAACACATCAGTTTACGACCAACGGCTGTAAAATAGCAACCACGTCACCTACAGTATTATTCATGTTTTTCTTTAGAGATGTATAAAATTGTAAGAGAGCAATACCTTTTCAGCACAGTCTCTGATCATATCCATGTCGTAGTGGTTTGCCTGGAGTAAAGCCTCCGCCTTCTGCTGTACCTGCAGCGCACTCTGATGGGTTTTCTGTAAGGGGGATAAGGGTGAGATAAAAAAACTATGAAATTCAAGAGTTATATGAATCTCTATATCATAATGTTTACTTTGAAAATAGCACCCCAGCTTCCTGTTGGCCCTGCAGGGCAGTTTGGTGGAGGGTGAGGTAAAGGCTAAATAAATAAATTATAGCTGTGTCATGAAGATTGTCCTGAAGTGAGCATTCTGGAGAGGAAATGAGATAGGGAGGTGAAAAATGACAGTATCTGGTGATTTTTGTGTCACAGCAGTTAGCCTGAGTATACGGCTTTTGCTCCTTGCTGGACTCAGGGCACTAGAGGGAGGGGAAACAGAAGGAGATAAAGGAAGAATGAAGGATTTCCTGCCACCTTTCATAATGTCTGCAGCACCAGCAGGGTACCATCAAGGAGGACATTCCCATATCACTTGCTCTTTTCTCGCCATGCAGGACCCATTTTGGGTTTCAGGGACTACAGTTATGGCATACCCATTAAAATTCAAGTCTCAGATAAGCAATAATCATAAACACAACTTTCTTCTGAGTGTGCATCTTCGTGTGTGTATGTGAGCTCTCTAGAAGTAGGTCAGGTACAGGCCTGCATTAAAATGAGCCAGGCTCGATAAGAGTTCAAAGGAAATGCACCCTGCATAATCAGTGGTAAAGAGAGAAAGGAAATAAAGAAGAAAGGTAAGCAGAGAGAGAAGAAAGAGAGAGGTAGAGATATTAGTTATTTATAATTCCATTTCATGTGTGACTTGTGATGAGAAGGGGAGGTGGTGGAGACACATATGAACGTGAGAAGAGTTTTAGAAAGGCAAAAGGTTGAACGGAGCAGAGAAGATGGAGAAGTGGTAAAAGACGACAGAGAAGGGGGATGAAGAATGGAGCATGAAGAGCTGAATTAAGACAAGCATGATGATTGAACGAATGTACAAAGCACATAGACATGATAATATATATATATATATATATATATATATATTAATTTTACCTCTATTGCATGTTGGAATTGTTCATGTTCCTTCTGCAGCTGTTCGGCTTCCTGTAACGAGCTGGCTGTGATCAGACCAGCATTCAGCATGGACTCGCCATTACGGATCCAACCCAGCACCTAAACCACACACAGCACACGCACAGATGCAAGTGTTTTGTTATTATTATTACTGTTTACTTTTTAACATACTGGAATTATTTGCACAACTTAACACCATGAAAACATCTTGAAAAAAATTCAATCAAACTCAAAACATTAGTTTGCAAAAAGGCTGTTTAAGGCATAAGCTGTTCCCCGAATGTCTAAATCTTCTCTGTCCTTTATTCTTTGTTCTTATTTTCTTTTTTCCTTCTTCTATCAGCCCTTCAACATTCTCTCTCCATGTGTGCCAACGTTTCCCCTTTATCTGTCTCTTCTCATATATATTTTTTTCATTGCTTCTATAACCTCCTCATTCCCTTGCATCCACAATCAGTTTCTGTTTCAATCCTTTGACTCTCTTCAAATTTCACATTGCACACATTTCCCTGCCTACCTTCTCTATCCTTTACAACTACCACACACCCTGCCTCACACACACACTCCTAGATGCACATAAAATCCAATTTGCTCATAGTTTGATGGCCTAGTTCTAGCCAAAGGGTATGTTAAACACAGTCTGTCAAAGAGACCTCTCTCTCTCTCTGACTCAGCAAGCACACCTGCTGTGTGGGTGATGGGCAGAACTGAAGCTTGGCTATAAAAGTGATGATGCAACACAACTCTCTGACTCTTCTTTTTCAGCAACTTCAACACAGCACTTGCAACATCTCAAGGCAGGACAGGTATGAGCGGTAGCTGCTGAATATCAGAGGAGCTGTATGCACATATGACGTAACTCTAATGCATAAACAAACTGCTGCAACATCAGCAATAATGAGTACACATATGATTCAGTAGTATGGTATGGCATTCAATTAAATTTACATAATATGTTCCAATATTTCATCATACCACTACAACTGACACCACTTTACTGTACTTACAGTGCTTTTATCTTTGTTATAACCCTGACTCTATCCATAATCCCTTTTCTTAAACTGTGACATTTCATAATGGCATACAGAAAGCAGTCCTAACACATAACTACCTCTACCTTTGGGACATTTGAAGCCAAAAAACGAAAACACACTAACAACAACTGTAGTGCAGTAGCCAGGCCGGGATGGAAAGGCTGTGATATTTACAGTATATCATCAGTAGAAGTGATATACAGGCTACAATCACCGGATTATGGTTGTGTCCAACTTTTTGCCTAACACGGTTGCAGTGATTTCTGGGGATGTAGTGCAGGGGGTGTAATAGCCAGGCTTTGTGAGGGGAAGTTGAGCTGTATTTTCAACTGAAATCTGAGAAATCCACATCAAAAGCTACATTGTACAGTAGTTGATGAGGTGTGCTGAAAGTCTTTTGAAAGCATTTACTATCTTAAAAACCACACGCCACAGCTTAAGACAATTCTGATTTATAAATCACTATTAGCTGCACAGACATGCATAGATTTCTGTAACAGTTCCAAAGCTGCATATGTAGCACTGCCTCTCTGTGGGTAGTAAAAATAACACCAGCATCATACTGGCATCACACTATCATCATACTGTCAGATCTGTTCCTTCTATGCAATGGCAGTGTATTTTCTGAAATGATTTGCTGCAGTACTCTCTGGGTATAATTTTGATTATTTTAGTCTCAATTTCATATTTGCACCACTTTTGTTTAATTTGTCATTGATTCTAGCTCAAGATGAAACATAATGCCTGTTATTATTTGGCTTTATCACTAACAGGCTAGTTATGAAAATTGGCTCTGTGTTTGTTTTTGTTTTGCTTTGAAATATCGGTGGGCTACATTGCAAACGCCACACAATTGTCTTGCTGTGATTGTATTCAACTATTGAATGAATAATGGGAGAGAATCACTAGTTGACATGCTCTTCACTGACACGACAATAAGCTAAGAAAATCTCTCTCTTTCCCTCCCGATTAACTCATATTCTATCTGGCCCATTTGTCTTCTTTTGCCCTTAATTTCCATGTATCTCTCTCTTTAAACCTTGGCTGAACATCCAACCATACTGTATCTTTCTGATTATTCCCCAAAGTCAGAAAGAGATATAGGCAGCGAGAGAGAGAAAGAAATAGGAGGGAGAGAGATTGTTGACACAGGATGAGTCATCTGCCCATGGTCATGTACTGACAGAACATACTGTAGCCTCTAAGCACTTCAGCACACTCTGCTGTAACATCATGATATGCTGTAGCAATTAATTGTCCGAATGGCTTTCCACATCAGTTTGACCTCGGTCTGAGGAGGATAAAAGCATTACGGATAACCCTAGGCGTGTATTTATTTCTGAAACATAACACATGTGAGCATTCATATATGAGCGCGTTTGAACTCTATTTTTCACTTCTAATATCTTAACACTATACAACTTACAACTATACAACTAAAATATGCTACGGTATGTGTATATGTTTCAGCTGTTTAAAAACCAGACTTTAATGAGTGAGTTTATTACAGGGATTATTTTTTCATAAGTAAAAAGCCTAGCTCTTTTGTAGCTTGTTTTTATAGTGCTTTCAAAATCCCACCTACAACCTTCCAATCACTGCTTTAATGCTGTATCATTGTCTAAACTTGTTATAGCCTCTTGCCATTTTCTTCTTCAAATACCTGTTTGACTTCAGCCTGTAGATGCCTTAATTGGACACACTGTTCAAGATGTCTCCTGTGCTGCTCTGCCGCCAGGTCCAACTCCTGCTGCTTCTCATGGAGAAACTCCAGCAGGTCCTGAACCCGCGTGGCCATGTCCACATCTCTGTCGCATAACAGCTCCACACCTGCACACAACAGACATTTTATAATGTTATTAAAAACAATCTACCTTATATAAAATCTGTTCATGTCCTTTTTTCTTCCTAGTTGTTCAGTCAATAATCACTTACTGTTACTGACAAGGGAAATATGTGTTGAATAAAGAGGTATTTAGCAATTCTGCAAACATCTCTTCCATATGCTGAATCCACTGTACATGGAAGTAGAGGGGAGAGGTATAAAATATGTATTTAATAAATGTATTTTGTGTTACCTGCATCTATAGAATAGCAACAGCTGGATGGCTACAGATTTGACAATTTAAAAATGATTCATGGATGGCAGAGACAGCTTACAGTTTTAATAACATAAAGCCATGCAGACAGTGAAATGCTGATCTTGTCAAAGCTGACTAAATAATGACTGACAGCATTTTTCTGCAAAATTCAGCATTGGCATAACCCGTACTCACATTTTAGTCCTGCATTCCATAGCAGCATTGTGTGCCAGTTGTGGTGCCAGCTGCAAGGCTGGCCCTGGTCAATTATTATTGTTCTGATGAAAGCTTCAGAGGTAGCTCTATCATATCTACTATCATTAAGGTAGCCAGCTGTAGCAGTGTAGCTGGCTGACTGCAGAGCCAGAGTTTTGCATAACGTCAGCCAGATTTGTACTGTGACAATCTCTGAGGTGAAACATCACGACAACGCAGGGAGCGTGGTCCTGGTCATCTAAAAAATGTATTTCTGTGTGTGTGCAGTGGTTTAACCCGACGGTGAACATGACTCTTACGCATTCAGAGGCAAAATCTGCCTGGTAAAAGTGGATATGCCTCCCAATCGATTCTCCTCTTTCCCTAAATTTCTTTTTCATTCCGTCTTCCAATTATTACTACTTTTTCACTCTCAACATTTCCAGCATCCACATATTACTCCCACATGCCTCTGGTATTTGCAAATCAAGTTAAGATGAATGTGTAGCTCCAACAGATTCATCTTACCATATGTGAGTACAGTACCCCACGTATGTCCATGGTGCATTTAGTCTGTGCTTGAAAAAATACTTTAGGAAGTGTGTTTCTATTCCATCACTCACCAGACGCCTGGACCTCTGTGACATACTGCAGCAACTCTTGTCCCTGGTGGATGACATCAAAGGTGAGGTTGTTCATAGTAAGTGCCTTGTCTGCATGATGCTGTAGCCTCTGCTCAGCCAGCGTCAGGTCCTCTGTGTCAAAGTCACTCATCTGCTGGGACAGTTCCTCGTTCCATGACTCCAGGTCTGAGATGATCTGAGAGGGTTAAAGGGGACGGAGACCGAGAGAGTGAGACGGAAAGAAGGTTTATCAGGTAAATCCCACTCCCATTCATGAAAAGGAGTGGGAGATCCATCCATCCATCCATCCATCTTCTTCCGCTTATCCGGGGATAATGAACACAATTACAAAAACAACTTTATAGTTAAAAATGATTTTGTTCACATTTTTGACTTCGTTTTTTAGTCAAAACGAAATGGAGGAAGAGAAAGATTATATGAAATTATATGTGAGAAAAGTCCCTGACTAAATTTGAACCCAAAACGCCAAGGTTTCATGGTGCAAATATTACACTGTTAAGACGACAAGATGCCTTACAGCAATTGTTTTCACCAGCACAAACATTCACAGGACTGTTAAAGGGACAGTCAAAAATCAAAAATACATGTTTTTCCTCTTACCTGTAGCACTGTAGATTGTTTTGTTGTGAGTTGCTGAGTTGTGGAGATATCAGCCGTAGAGTTTTGAATATAATTGGCACGCAAACAATACATTTGAAAAACTCAAAAGCAATGTCTCTTTCCAGAAATCACGACCTGGTTACTCAAGATAATCCACAGATTTGTTGGGAGCAGTTTCACGTTTCAACTATTTTCTTTCTATCGATAGTTCCTACATGAAACTGCTCACAACAAGGTAACAACATAATATTAAAAAAATGCAGACATCTCTATGGCCGGTATCTCCAAAATTCGGCAACTCACACCACAACAATCTATAAATAGCACTAACAGGTATAACTGTCCCTTTAAGCACAGCAAAAAAGCACAGCCATTTCTTTAGCTATATCATTTTATGATTAAGAGAATTTTTGAATATCAAGTCGGACAGTTTAATCACTCTAACCCAACACCCTAAGCCGACTGCCATAATAGCAGATAACATATTGCACTCCTGAAGCACGGCTGGTAAAGCAGATGTACTGAGATGTCAGCGCTTGTCCCTGACTGCCCACGCAGACTGAATCATGATACCAGGGGCACCTTGATCCTGGCAACATCCAGCTCTGTCTGTCAGTGTTTTTTTTTCTTGTTTTTTAAAACAAACTCAGGAGGCCTAGGCTACACTTTAAGAATTTACCCACCTCTGGGGCATAGGGAGTTACCGTAAATTTTCAAATAGTTGATCGAGGTTTAGTTACTGTAAATGAAGAGACAGACTGTTACCAATTACACTTCTCCCCTTTTGTGCAAGTATCACATTTCTTTATTTTCTTCTTTTTCCAAGGTTTTATTTAGGACTGCACTCTATGTGTTCACACAGACTGAACCACTGGCTTTTACTTGGGACCTGTTATGGCGTGAAATCATATCTTAATATCACATTTGTGTCTTCATGATTGACATTTACAGCACTCTGGCCATAACATGATTCATGAAAGACAAAACTGATCAAATTTCAACATTCATGCTCTCAGCTATTTTGGTGACATTGGTGACAGTATGAAGTTTCTCATAAGGTTTGAACTTAGCGGCTGTCCTACATTTAGCTGTTCTGTAACCCCATAAGCTAATATAAAGAATGTGTCAAATTGAAATGTGTGGAGTTTCCATTCCCTGACAACTGGACGTCTATGAAAATCACATGTAAGTAGTGGGAATATGTCATGCAATACCTCATAACAGGGTAAAATTCGATCTGTGTGCATAAATGAAAATGAGATGCTTTGGCAGCTGTCTTCTTCAATTCAGTGACTGCTATCTTTTACCTTAGACGACCTCCAGGAATGGGGACAATTAATTGAACAGACTTAGAAAAGGAAATCCCACTGAGTTTAAATGTGGGAGAGAAAGAGAAAATAGTAACATATAAGGAACACCAGGGAATAGCAGCCAAATGCTCCCAAGAATTTGGACAGATTAAATGCAAACAGAGAATTCCGTTTTAAGATTACTGTGAAAACTGTAAATACTGTTCTACTATTAGGAACAGTGAGTCCATATCAGTTGTTTAAAACAAAACAAAATCTCAGTAAATCTTTGTTTCACTGTCTCTTATAATTTTTCTCTTCCACTCGGTTTCATAGAGTAGGATAAACTGCGTTTCTAACTCTCATGATCCAGACAATGACGTCTGAGCAACAGGGAAACAAGTAGCTATCGATATTTTTTCTCAGGTTTATCTCCAAACACCAACAGCCAGTCACTATGCTGCAGTAAGTTTCATCATTAACAATTATTTTTTAGGATTCTGTCGTTGGTGCCAGTGCACAGATAGTCCCAGCGTGTGCGACAACAGGCGGCTTCACACTTTCCTCAAAGATAAAATGAATAAATCCCTGAGTACCCAAACGAACAAGTGTGTCTGGTCATTTGGCTTTTAAGTATTTCTATAGTTTAATGCTTTTTAGTCACGCAATGTAATATTTTAGCTAATGTGGTTTGCTAAAAATGGCTAGTGTAGTTGCTAAGTGTAGCTACTCAACAGAGCAAATAGTGGAAAGGCTACAGTACTTTCCCAAACATACAGACTGACCATTGAAAAAAAATGCTGTGTATACTGGTACATGTAGGCACTGTGGCCAGCCACTGTGATCAGTACACACAAAATTTGGTTATAGTTTAATGGACTACAAAATCTGTCAGTATACAACCTTTTGCTTTCTCTCTCCTCTTTCACCGTATGAATGTTATCAGCAGTACTAATCATCAGCAAGATACAAGCATTTCCAATAACTCAGGATCATCTATGTATTCCTCCAATTTTTCTGTGAAAGAGTGTGTTACTACTTAGTCTGTACCTATTCTTCTTCACTGAGCCAAATACGCAATAGCAGGACACTAGCACAGCAGGGAGGTCACAGAGACCTGCTCAGCTCTCTTGAAAACAAATACTTAAACACAGGCAGACCATGGACTGTCCCCCCAAGCCTGGGTTCAGACAAACCTCGAACCATGGAGACATCCTCTATGTGGTGAAATCCACAGATAAGCAACTTTTTTTTTGTCTTGGACAAAGTTGTTTTCTCTATTATTCAAAACCTTGAATAGAACACAATACATAAAAGTGTATTTCATAACTGGAAGATTCTTTGTGCACCTCCCCATTGAATTTGTTTATACAAAAAGTATAAAGTATTATTTAAAAGTATTATTCTTTTGCAATAAAGAGCATTGTTCTCTTGCCTTATGACAGTAGTACTCTGAGAATATGGATTCACTCAAATCCCCCTGCTATAAAATCCTCCTCTGCATAAAAACATTTGACTTTCTTGGCTAGCACACGGAGTAATCTTATCAAGACGTTTCACAGCAGAATAATAAAACACCCTCTCTAACCAATATGATAATTTTACAAATCTGGCAACAAAGTAGAAACTTACCAAGCACTCATTTGCACTCTCCTCTCCTCTCCTCTTACAGTTGAGTAAAATGCCCTCTGTGTGCAAAAAGATCATCTCCCTCAGCTACCAACACTGTGAAAACGAACTAATGGAGGAGATAAGTCTCCGCTTTGAGCATGGCTTTTTTTTTCTTGGTGGTCTGCAGTGATACAGGGCTTATTGTCAGGAAAGAAAACATTGTGAGACAACTGTATGTCTCACCTCAAACACATACCCCCATTCAAGCCAGGAGGGAGTGTCACATGCAGTGCGTGTGTGTGTGTGTGTGTGTGTGTGTGTGTGTGTGTGTGTGTGTGTGTGGGCAGGGAGTGGCGGGAAACAATCTTCCGCCCATCTTCATGCTCGAGCACTGTGTCATATTAATCCTCTGTCTATGTGTGTGTATGTGTGGGTGTGCTTCAGTGTTCAACATGAGAAATTAGCAGATTAATCACCATTCCCTGACCTGACACGCAGAGCTAATGTGAGACTTATCTTTTCTTTTGGACTTAACAATACAGAAACAAAACACTTGAAACCAACCACAGAAGTTCTCTTAGCACACAGCGGAGAATACATTCATAGGCAGACATGTAATACAACTTCCACACCACGCACCAAGTACAATGTGCAGTTTATGGATTTTATTTGATGAAGTTTATTTTCTCATATATTCTATAGTTTTCAAGAATCTACAATTTTACGCACTCACATTATTACGATGAATAGTCTTCCCAAGTAATCTTCTGCTTAAGTTTACCATGTTTGTGCCTTGAAAGACTGGCTGCCAATAGCAGGAAAGGTAAAGCAAATGTAAGGGTATTCATAGAAACACAATAATAATTACATAATCATCTGATCATTAACACAAAAGGTGCTCGGCATATAATATATGCGGTGCTAAAATCAGATTTTGCAGGCATTACAACAAATGAATGATTCTCACGTTTACATACATTTAAATCCATATCATAAAGCGTAACAAGCACATACTCAATTTTTTCAGAGCAGAGGGAGACGAACAATTACGAGTTTACAGCCATGCTAACGGCTCTGTGAGGCTGTACTAGGGCAGTAAAACCACAGTGGTGCTTCTTGATAAATATTAACACATCTTAGTTTTGTGTGTTAGCATGATAACATTTGCTAATTAGCACTTAACACAAACTACACCTGAGGCTGATGGGAATGCTGTCATGTTTGGCAGAAATAAAGTATTGGACATATCAAAATTTGTACCTGTTAATGGTGCTAGAGGACAAGTCAGGGGATCACTAAAGTGATTACAATTCAGCATGAGGGGGACATGAATGTCTGTACCAAACTTAATGGCAATACATCCAATAAATGTTGAGACATTTTACTCAAAACCACAAATGTGAGTATCATGGTGGCACTAGAGGAAAAGTCAAGGGATCACCAAATTCATCCTCTGCTTACCAGGAATCTGTGTCTTCCAGAAGATATTGAGATATTTGACAGAATATGTTAAAAGTTTGACCTGTTGGTGGCGCTACAGGAAAAGTCAGGAGCTCATCAGTCATTAAGATTTGTCCTCTGGGCATCATAGATACACCAAGACTGCCATCCCAAGAGCCATGCCGCTAGAATATCTAAAAATGCTGTTCTTATATCACATTAGTGATGTGATTATTAATGAAAACCATTTCCTTACACAGACACTTTCATTCATCATGTCCATCACGATTGCTTTCTACAAACCTTCTTTTTACTTACAGTGTCCTCATGAATATAAGCCTGTATCTCTCCTCTAAGCTTTTGCTTCCAAAGTGACTGAGTGTAATTCATCTGTCAACATAGTATGGCTCAACAAATCGGAGTGGACAGCCACGATAAACATCACGAGAAACAAAATAAATGTTAAAAGCGCAGTTATCGTATCTGAGCACTAGCTGAGAAAAGCATTCTCTGTCACAGTGGGACGTTAAGGAATTAGTGGATACAATGTAGCCAATTGCTGGTTGGGGAGGGGGAAACAAAATTGGAATGAGTCAGTGGATGAGATGCGTCAAGTGGAACTAAATACTTTTTTAATGTAACACATGCAAGAGTATCGCTGTGAATTCAACCAAGCTTTGGACCAGCAGGAATCCTCGCTACAGGACTAAATCTCCCTTTTACAGTGTAATGGTCCATCAGCTCAGAGTCACAGTCATTTTGGTTTTCCAGTGTGTCCCCTGCCACATGTAACTGATCTTATTGCATTTAAGAAAAAAAAACTGCCAAGCCACTACGACAAGGAAAAAAAAAATCTTTTAACATGGTACATTTATATCTGTCATTCCCTTATCACATTCTCTGTAATTTTATTTTCACCTCTACCATTTAACCTTGCTTTCTTATAAAGCATAAACACCTTTACCCTCGGCTTTGCATCTCAATTTCTCTCTTTCATCCACCACCTTCTTCCTATCTGTAAGTTTAAAAATTGTGGTCCACCTCTGGTATTTCTCATGCTTATTAGTGAAGCTCTTTTTCCAACTATTTTGCCCTCAGATATCAAATGGGCAAGTCCATATGCTTTATCCAACAATGTGCACCCCTCAAACACTTGTTTTTCCCTCTCACTCTTGCCTGAATATCGCAGGGTAAAGCAAAAAATACACCAAGTCGCCATGTTTCGCCTACTTACGTCGATGGCGTCCCTTTCAAAGATGCGGAGCTGGAGGAAGAGCTCCAGTTTGATCTTCCTTTCCTGGAACAGCTCCTCCATCTGGCCCTGGGCCTCGTCCAGCTGCTGCAGCACGCTCTCAATGTGGGCCATGGAGCTGTTGTGGGGAGTCTTGTTGCTCGAGATGGCTGAGTCTCTGTGGAGAGCAGTCAAATACAGGAGATTTAAAAGTATGGTGCATTTGTGGTCTGAGATGTGGCTCCCAGTTCTAGTGGAGACTTCCCTGAAGAAGTCAAAGAAAATCGATTTTTTTTCCTTTGGAATAATTTTTCCTTAGTTTACTTAGTCTGTTAAGGAAAATCCCTTCTATCTTTTTCCTTAGCTTTAGTATTTCTTTTCCTTTCACCTCACAACCACACGAGTGTCCAATCATAACAGAAGAATTGTTAATCACTACGGCCTTGGGCTTTGCATTCCTTATTTTGGTATTTAGTAAGTTGCTATCTTCAGTGATACAAGCATTCATTATTGTTGTCACTTTAAACACTTCTGGATAAAACTTAATACAGTGTGTTTTTATGTGTTATTGTCTTGCATGAGTGTGGCTTACCCTAGTGTATATTATATATTACAATATACAGACATTCATTTAGCATGTATTAATAATTGTCACCTGAGCTGTTGTATGAGGTCCTCTCCCTCCTTGATGACGTTGACAGTAGCCTGCAGGGTGGTCTGCTGCTGCTGGCCGAAACGCTTGATGAGGTCCTGCACTGCTTCCACCGACTCTGCATACACATCATCCAGCAGTTCCTTCTGAAGCTCCTCCAACCACGTCCACAGCTAACAGGGATTGACAGGAAAGGCCAGCCAGTTAAAATGCTGCATCATGTACAGTACACCTCCAAGAGCAGAGAAAAAAGCAAGAAGCAACCAAACAGCCCCTTGGTGAACACAATACACATGCTGAAGGGGGTGGGGCACATACAGAGAGCGCTGTGAGTTAAACACAGATGTAAGGATCGATAGACAAGCTGCCAAACAGAAGATGGGAGACAGAAATCAAATCCAACCAGTCCTGCTCAAAGCTGGTGTTTTGTGAATGGTCATCTTTGTAACAGATCAGCCATCTGGGTGAATTGGCTCAGTGCACTAAAGCCCTGGCACACCATCCAGGCTGCAGGAGAGAGACCCTGGCACCCGCAGTTTGTCTAACACCCACACTGCCTAGTCAAAAACACGTCTACTTTTGGTATTGTAACCATCACCCACTTACTAACAAACAGTAAGTTACATTATACCTGACATCTATATAGACGTTGACACTGTTGTTTGGCAACCAAATACGCTAATGGCTGAGTGAGATGACTGAGGGACTACGTTTCTGGTAAAACTAAATATTTTTATTAAAGCCTGGTGGCAATTTATTTTAGGTTAGGCTGGACTAGACCATTTTTGATTTTCAGTGTTTGGTGGAGGGAGCAATCTGGGCTTTTGTCTGCTATATAATGTACACTCAATGCAAAACATTACGGACGTTTTCTAATACTGAGTCACAGCTTCTTTTGCCAAGAAGGCATCCTAGTAGGTTGAGAAAAGGCCTTTTATCTGGAGTGACTTCATCTGTGTACTTCATGAGTATCAGTGCAGATGAATCCCCTCTCCTGCAATGTAGTTCATACCATGTCTCCACAGTAAACTGTTTGTTGCCTTCCAACATGCTGGACTGCATCCAAAGACTTCTACAGAAGATGTGATGGGCAAGAGAGATGGAAACATTCACTTGTGCGCACATACACACACAGGAGGACACGCATGTACAGGCACACACACAGAACGGCTCGCACATACAAACACATGCACAATGACCTGCACCAGTGTGAGCTGACAGATGGGATGTAGGAGATTAGTCCATATGGACATTAAAGACTAGCTTCATTAATAACACCATGGCTCTGACTATCTCTATGAGTCTGTGTAAACAGGATGTAGTGGTAACACATGCAGAGCACAGTGAGGAGAGGTTCATTTTGACAGTCAAAGATGTGCAGTGTTCGACTTTCATATAACCATAACACTGTGAGAGGAATTAAGGAACAGGTGCAGTGTTTTGTTTGCGACGTGTGTTCTTTATGTATTTGTTAAGGGATATGGCAAATAATAATAAGGAAAATTAAAGGCATGATTGTCATTATCACAGTGACGAAGAAGGCATATTGAGGCAGTTTGCCTTTAATTTGTGTAAACACATGTGCACTACAGAAGGAAGGGAAAGCACAAATGTGTGTACAGGGAGACCATAATGACTGGCAGGAACATATTTAAGAGCATCTCTCTCTAATTATAAATAAACAAATAAAGAACTTTTGTCATCACTCCAGAATTGTGTGTGAAAAAAGCTAAATTATGTTTGTGTGTGGACCATTTGACATAAACTGCAATAAAAATCAAACAAAGTTAGCAATTGAAGCTTAATTTAAATGACAAATGCAAAAATGAATTGTGATCAATCCCGTAAACTTTTTACCTATAAGCTGCACTACAGAAATATGAGAAATGTATTCAGTCATATGGACATGACTGTGACTCAATTAAAAGTCCTAACATTGAAGATAGTGGCAATTGGCTAGACTTATTAACACTATGTGTTGATTTTGATACAGATTCTGATGGAGATTAAACATCTCTTAATATCTTTTATTATCAAAATAACATATTTAGAGGACTTATTTTTCTAGCCCTGGTGGAGGTATGTACTCTCTAGCTGCTTTCTAGTTAATTGTGTCTTTTTCACAGTGATAGCTGCCTTCAACTGCAATTCTGCTATATGAGGTGCCTTTTGTACAGATGTACAAAGGAAAATGGCCCTTACATTGCCATTGTCATTATTAGACCTAGTCAAAAATGGTATCCATTATGGAGGAATTTCCCATCTTTTTGCCATAGTGGAGAGTGAGATGAAACAGCAAAAAATGACTAATAAATCAGTTGTTGATTGTTGACAAAGATATGACAAAGCTTTTTACTGTAATTCCTACATATAAAGTGTCGAGTGTGATCAATAAATCAATAACTCTCTACCTTCTTTGCTCCTCTCTTCATACAATATTATTAGCAATAAAAGCTTTAGCTTTAGGCAAACCAGAGGAGTCAAATCAATGTGGTAAATATGGCTAAATAGGGTTGAGTAGAGGAGAGGAGAGAAAATACAAACCTCTTTGACATGTGTGTGGAAGGCAACAGACATGTCCAGCAGGACTTTGCGCTGTTCGACGCGTCGCACAAAGTCCTGGATGCGATCTTCTAGCTGGTGGGCAGCCTGGTAAATTTCCTCTGGGTCACACTCTCCAGTCTGTGCCAGCTGCTCTGCTGCCTCTAGCAACTTGTCAGCATTGGTGTAGGTGTTCTGAAATGTTAACAATAAATATATTTAAAATGAGAGTACAGTATTGTATACACTGGACTGTTGTGGCTAACTGCTCTTTAGTCTCTAAGAGCTGGACTGAAATCTTGTTAGTTTTGTATTCGTCTAGGACAATGCAGCAATGTCAATTCCAGATCCTTTTTCTTAAGCATTTCTGTCCTCTGAAATATGACTCCACTTAACAATTTATTTGATGTTAAGTTTGCACAATGGAATGTAACTTGAGAAGTGCATGTTTTTTCATAAAAATACACATTAGATGCCTTAAGGAAAAATCATGTCACAGGATGAGGATTTAACGCTGAACTTTTTTCAAATGCATTACTTTACAACATTTAAACCTCACCTGTGCAACCTCTTCAAAGTCTTCATGTCTCTTCTGCAGAGCCCTGGCTCTGTGCAAAGACTTCCCAACACCAGTGTGTTTACTGAGGAAGGCCTCGCCATGGTTTTCTATCCAGTCCAGCACCTTGAAACACACAAATACAGTAAATGTACACACGGAAATGGTAAATTGAAAATGCAGTATACATTTCTGAGCAGTAGGAGGTGCAATTGACTGCAATGGCTGTATTCAGATCACATTAGAGTTAGATTAGTCTAGATGTCATCTCTCTCCCCCTCACCCCTCTGTGTGGCTCACTCTCTCCCTCTGTTCATTCCTGATTTCTTTACTCTTTTCGTCTGCAGTCTGTCATGTTTAAATTACACGAGTGTGGACAATTAGGTTTTGCCTAATAGGAAATCCAGAGCAGTGCTAAGTGTCAACATTTCCACTGTGGATGAGATTAGCTATAAATCTTTGTACATAATTACCTTATTATCTATTAAACAGATGGCCACACTTCATTTGTTTCTATGTGGGGTTTTCATGATGCGTTCAAGGTCTCTGAGAGAATATTTTGATGGTAAAAACATATGAATGCGTGCACAATGCCCTCGACACTTTATGTGATCACCATGGAAACCACTACCAAGAGAAAAGGGTGATGAAAGAGTGGATAGAAGAAGGGAAAGACAGAAGTGCAGAGATACAGCAAGACAAAGAGAAAGAAAGAGAGAGAGAGAGAGACAGAAGGAGGGAGGGGGCAGAGAGGCAGAGAAGAGTTCATGCCCAAAGGGTAGAAACCCAGAGACGACACTATACACCAACTCAGTAGTTTTGATCTAAGAGCTCTGCCATCCAGACAGTCGCCCTGAGAGATAGAGACTCTCACTCTGAACACCCAGCAACAAGTGAAAAAAGGCTTAGAAGAAGCTGGAGCCAATTATATTATATCTTAATATCACACCCTCTGCTATCCAGTATGGAATGCTTGCAGAATAACCATGATATCTTGGATCTTTATGACCATTTAAAAATAGTAAGACAGCAAACACAAAAGTTTTACAGATTTAATAGCATCAATATGAATTTTGTAAAAATGCGACATAATGACAAGCCTTTTGAAAAGCTCAATAAGTACATTCATTTCAGTAGAAATGTTTGGAAGGATAGGTCTGTATATTGTTAGTACTTTACATTACTTAATGGACTAGTTATAGACAGCTTTAATGTACAAGGTGGATAATTGAAACATAGGGGCAAGATGGGACAGAACTCTCCACTGTAGTATTTGCTGTGTACATGTATTGGGAATGTGCATGTGAAGCCCACAGAGCTGCAGGTCTCGTTGTAGTTAGATTTTGCTCTGTATGTGTGTATGCGTCTCTTACTTGCTGTACATCTTGCTGAAAGACACACAGCTGCAGCCGTTGGTGCAGGCGGACTTTGCGATGCTGCCAGATGTTTTCCAGCTGCCTCTGGTGATGCAGCACCTCATGGATAATGTCTAGGACGTGGTGCACAGCCTTGGAGTAGTTCGCTGATGCCATCAATGAATCAGCACTTCCTGGGGTCAAAGGTCGCTGCAGTTTGTCCAAAAGAGACTTCCCATCCTGGCTTACCTGTAAAAGGTGATGTGCATTTTGAGATATTGCAAAACTTCATCAAGTATCTCACTTGAGAATAATGTAATGTCCCAAGTCTCAGCTCCTAAATTCCTTATTGAACAGAAGTGAAGTTGGAGAAAACACATTGATCATGTTAGTAAAAAAATGACCAAATCTATTGGTATTACCAGAAAAGTAATTCATTTGGTAAACAGATTCACTCAGACTCAACAACATAGTCATCAATTCTTCCTAAAAAATGTATAGCGGTACTAATTCATGAAGCTACTTTTGTCATTGGTTTAACTTGAAAAACATATGAAAAAGGACTATAACCTCTGTTTTCAAGTCATATCATCGCTCCCCGTACTCCAATTTCCATTGTTGGTTTTTTGTCATTTGTTTGGTTTTAACTTAAAAATCACAAAAGTATGGATCATGGAGAGAGATTATATTGTAGAGTTTGTTTTGTACTGTACTGAAGGCATATGTGTATATTTTGAATACATGATTTGGATAATTATAATTCCTATTTTGTGTTCAGCAAAATATTTGCATATGCGTTTGTGTTTTGCATGCTCACTTGCGTGTGCCTGCATATGTGTGTGTGAATGTGTATACTGACCTCGGAGTATGCGGTGGTGATGTGCTCATATAGTCCCTGGTGATGGTGAATTGTGTCTTCCAGATCCTGGAGTTCAGAGGGCAGCTCTCCTTCTCCACATGCCTTACACCACGGCTCCACTTTACTCATGTACTGGGGAGAGAACACACACAATACACAATTACAATAGACTAAACAATAAAGATTGCATAACACAAGGCTGACAGGGACAGAGAAAAGAGAGAGATTGTAAGTAAAGGTTCAGGAAATAGAAAAGAAACAGCAGAGCAGAGAGCTCTGCAGAATGCTTTGATAAAATAATGATTGAAAAGATATTATTCTGTTTTGGGAAGGGGACAATGGACAAAGTGTATGTCTCTGGAGTCAGACTATAGGCTCTGAGTGAAAAACACACTTTCTATCATAGCAACTCAGTAAGGCAAGTATAACATGAAAACATACACTATCATGTCTGTGATGCTGCTCTGTCCACCAATATTGACAACAATATATCGACAGCTTAACAGGAAGTATTGAGGATTAAAGACTGTACAGAAAAGGGGCCACTCAGCAAACAATAGGTGTCAACAACTAACTAATGCATAGTTACTGCAACTGTAAGCAAAACAATAGAAAGCAGTATTGATCATTTAAATGGTCTATTAGGGATAAAGCAACCCCAGTGCTTGTAAATTGTAGTGGAGCCAACTTGTTTTTTCCTACTTCGCATTCCCTTTAAAATATGTATATATCTTTAAAAGTATATACAACTATAATACCATTTGGATGCTAAACTATTCAGGAAAGCAGAAATGAGAGAAAATCTTGTCGGCCTTTAACATTCTAATATAGATCTAAAATGCTCCATTCCACCTCTTAGTTACACAGTATCTACAGTATGCAACATGTGTGTAGGATGATTATATGTGGATATGTAGATGTGTTTTCGTGCGTATAATCAAACACAAAATACACATTTATTGTAACACATGGCACATGCATGTAAGTGATGCCTCAGCTTTCCAGTGGAAGTCAGTTGACATCATCAGAACTGGATTGAATTTTCTGTGTGTCTATCAGGGTTGCGTGTGTGTACCTGATCTGCTTTCTGGTGGAAGCTGGCAGACATCTCCAGCAGGGTGCTGCGTTCATCCAGTGCTGCAGCGAAGGCCTTCCACTCCTGCTCCAGCTGTCCTGAGATCTGCTGGATCTGCTGGGAGGCGTAGTGGCCTGACTCCAGGAGCCGGTTCCCTACTGACATGATCCGATTGATGTTCACATACACATTCTGTGTTTACGGAGAGACAGAGAAGCAAGATGGCAAAGATTAAAATGCATATCAAAATTGATTGGTTTTAATTCAATAAAATACTTAAATTATTGTATATAGATAGACAGACTGACAGACAGGCCGGACAAAATTAATACAAATGTGTGCTAGTACAATACAATGAAAGTCCAGCGGTTTAAATCGATAGACAGCTGTCCAGAGGCTCAACTGACTCATATAAACAATGTTTTTGCATGTAATGTTAATATTTGCGCATTCTGCTGAGGTAAATTAACAGGATGCCAGTTAAAGTTTTGGTTTCATTTTGGGTGCCATGATGCATGAAGCCGCAACTATGCCTTCAAACAGCCAATCGTGGCAGCATTTCTGCAAAGCAATCAAAGTGTGTTTGAGAAATATAGTAGCCATACACAGTGAGTAATATCAGAGAGAATCAATACAGGTTGTCCACATACAACCTTGTGGACATTAAAAGGTAATTCACCTGGGAGGCATACCTCATGAGAAAAAAAACAAAAACATTTGACTCTTAATCTTTCAGTCTTTTTTAATATATGGCCTCCAAGCTGTTTTGTGTAGATAGGCACGGATCAGCAAACGCTAATTAACAACTGTGTTAACAGCCTGTTATTATTCTATTCAATTACTGCTCCTGGAGCCTATTATGGCTTTTAGTTTGCTTGTTTCAATCACAACAGGGAGGAAAAATTAACCAAACACCAGCTACAGCCATCAAACAGAGGCAGGGTCTTGGGAGGAGTGACTCTATGAACACACATTATGAGTTTTCATCAAAGTTGCAGACACGGGATTGGTATTTTGTTTTGTTTAACCTTTAAGGCTTTGAGCGGATTTCTGATGCTGTCCTTTTCTGAAATTAGGGTTTAGAAATGGTTTTGCATAGCTTTTACTTGAAGAAATTTTTGCATGCAAACCAAGGAGAGACATTCCCCACTGTCCAAAATCTGGACACTTGGACATCAAAAGCACTAGATTAAGTCTGATGTTGAGTCGAGGATAATAGACAGTGGTGTGCTTAGAAGAATGGTGCTCTCAAAAACACAGCAGTAGGGATGTTGTGATACACAAAAGAACAGCGTTGCCCAGTAGAGCTACGATAATCCTATTAAACATTTTATGAAGACACAGAAAATATAACAGGAAAATTATCTCTGAATTACTATTGATCTTATGTGATATTATACCGCAGGAAACTATGATGAATTTTGGAAAAGACATATGCACAAAAGTGTCATGGTTTTGGGTTATGTTCAGTTGTTTCCTGTTGCCCTGTGTGCCAACACGTAACAAAAATTACCGCAAGGAGAACAAACAGCCGGTCACAACCAATAGGCCTGAAGTCCTTTGAGCCATCTGCAGGACATTATGAATAAGACTAACTAACAGAGGCTGGAGTACTCAAACACACTAGGTGGTAAAGTCTTAATTGAAAACTGATATACAGTTGGGGGGAGGGGTGGGGCAGAGATAGGGAGAAGGTATTCTTAATTCAAACCTGATGAGGACAAGTGAAAGACAGAGAGAGAAAAAGAAGAGAGGCAGAGGAGTAATAGGAGGACAACACTGACATTGACCAAGAGATCAATCAATCTACAGAATAGGAAAACAAATAAGGCCACAGTAGTATCTGCTTTGTGAATGAACAACAGAACCAGATGAACAACTGTCCACAACATCAGAAGTGAACATACTACCTATCTTGCAGAAGGGCAATGGAGAGACCCATGCTATAACCAGCTCACTCTGTATTTGCTACCTAATGTACTGTATTTACCTTGAGCCTTGAGTGTCCAAATTCTACACTCCAAATTTTAAGTGTAAAATGTACGCACTATGTACAGTAGGGCCCTCAAAAATTCTGGCAATGAAAGTTAGTGTACCTAAAATGCACAGTACTTGTAGCTAAAAATATCTCAAGAAACTTCACCTTTACTAGATGTGTGAATTAAGGTTATGTGACACTGCATGTTTGTGAAGGCACAACATGTTGAAGATTTAGGTGAAATCTCTATTTACTGCTTCTTGTAGAGTATGCTGTTGAGTGTTTATTATGTAGGGATAAAGAATGAGTGAGCAAACTGATTGTAAACGTGCTGTATGGAAATGAATGGCTAAATAGCCATTGAATGGCTTCCTTAGCTTCACTTGTGTGTTTTGGTATGAGTTTGTTGTCCTTCAGACTACTTTCTTTTCCCAAGATTTTATTCAAAGTTCAGTCCCTTTACTTTGAAGGCCAAATAGCATAAAAACTAATTGCTTTCTGTATTCAACACAAACTTACTCACTGCAGCCCATGTATTAGTGTCCTAATACAAATAGTTACTTTAGAATGGAGATTACTAAATTGTTTCACTGCTGAGAAAACATGTTCCTACTGACTTATGCTAGTTGGACCTTTCCCCATCTGATGAACATTGAGAGTACACCTATTTGCATATCCATCCATCCATCCATCCACACTCATTAATAAGCTGTATCTGCAGAATGAAAAGAAAAACAACAACACATCAACACGGACAAGCCACCCAAACGATGTAAACCACAGCTTTGAATAATTGTCACTGTTCACTGATATACTTCTTATCTCACAGATCAATTTTACAACATCAAGGTATCCAGTGCTGACTGGAACTAATACTAATCTCTATAAAATATCTTCTGTATACAAACTGAGGGCAAATCATCTCCATGCCTTCAGGACTGTTCCAGTGTTTAATTTTATTCTACTGAACTTGTAGAAAGTATCACTTGTGTAACTTGTATAACCAGTATTGTGCACATATTTAGCATTTGTGTTTTTGTGATCTATTACTATTTGCTACTGAAATTACCCAGTTCCCCCACAAGGATAATTAAAGTTTCATGATTGCTTTTGTAGGCTTAAGACAATAATGTAATAGTAATATTGTAATGTTCTATAAATCATTATAACAACACCTGCCAGGGACTTCAGCCATTACAGAACATAATCAAACCTGGCATCATTACCAGGAGATGAACCTGCATCTCTATCTCTAGTGATCCGTTCTCTTCTTAAAATGTAATCTATGGTTACATACGCAAGATGTAATAAGTTGAGGTTGGTAAGAGGCGGAGCCTTTACCTTAGGCACGTGACTGTTCTGTCCAATACTTCCAATTAATCAAATTTCAATTGGTCTCATGAAATCCCTCCCACCAAATACGTCCTTCCTGCTAAGTCATTAGTGTCAACAGCTATCTGTAAGATATTGTATGCATACATACTGTAACACACAGTCACATACAGACAGAGACACAATTCAACAATGGAGTTGCCTGTAGCAGCAGACAGTGCTGATGATGAATACATGACAATGGAGGCTGACAAATGCTCAGAACACGTTGATATTGATGAAAACGGAGATACACTTGGTCTTGATTTAAGAGGAATAGAGGATTCAAGAGGACTTGAATCAGGATCTGATTCAAGAGGACAGAAGAAAGAAGAGTCGAAAAATGAGAAAGTTGCAACTAAGAGATCATTGCAAAACAACCGAAACCTAAATACTCAACGGTCACCCATCCACCCTCTACCAGAAAGATACATCACTATCAGACGCCCTCCAATGAATGCAAACAGAGGACCAGGAATGAAGCAACCACCCCAATTAGGTATGGTACATACTCACATTCAAAAAATATAAATACAAACAATAAATTACAATAACATATTATCTTCTGATTAGTGTTCTTCAGGTGCACTACAGTATGTCTGATGTTGCTGTGTCTTCTGTTACTTGGAGGGCTGCTTGGTTTGAGCTTCTACTGTGAGTCTGAATTTTTTTTTAATGAAATCACAACCTTAAAGATTAAAGATGCAAAAGACATTTCCCCAGGGACAAAAAAAACAAAAATCTGTATTATATAATCTTGTGTAACCCTTGATTACCACAATGACCAAAATATTCTACTTGGCCTCTGTCTGAGACCAAATTGAGAAACGTTTATATTTCTCTTATAACAGATGGCAGATTGTGTGAGGATCACATGGGACTGATAAAAAAAGAAGAGAAACTACTTGAGAAAATAGGTGAGTGGTCAGTGAGCATAGGATTCATATTGACAGCTAGTAATGTGCATGCATGAATTGTGAATGTGTATTCTTCTTGGCCTCTGTCTGAGACCAAATTGAGAAACGTTAATACCTCTATTATGACAGATGCCAGATTGTCTGTGAATGATATGGGACTGATTGAAAAAGTAGACGAACTACTGGAAAAAATAGGTGAGTGGTCCGGATTCATGGATTCATGTTGACAGCTAGAAATTAAGAATGATTTGTCCTTTACAAAGTGTGCAAAATATAATAATAAACTGACAAAACTATGAAAGAAACAGCACAAATCCTTGATCCAACATTTTATAAAAGCTAACATTCCCATCAAAGTGAAAAAAGTTGTGTAAAACTAAATTCATCTTTGCAGACATTCTGAGAAACATCTCCAGAGCAAATAAGACTGGCCATGACCTACTCATACTAAATGAAGTGCTTGAGGTGAGGAATGGATTTGTTGATTTGTGTGTCTATGTGTGTGTTCATGTGTGCACACATACAATATTACAAAATTATGAGTATAAAATGGCATAATCTTAATTAACAAATTTATTCGCCCTCACAGTGGCAAGTGAAAGGAAATTCATTTTATCTGGGTTGCAAGATCTCGGAAAATGGAGAATGCAGAGTCCCGTTCTCCTGGAATTGCACAAGTAGCCCTGCTGGAAATACATCTACAATTTAAAGGGACAACCATTTGTTTAGGTCATATATCCATGACCATGTTACAATGTGTTTATTATTTCTTAGAGCTGTTTTCAGTATTTTGTGCTACTTATTGTACAGGTGTGATATATTATGTTCCATGTCTGCCATTTATTCCTGCTTTTTAGCAATTCATCTATATATACACACACAACTCCATAAAGGGCAGTTTAAAGAAGTCCACTAATATAATAATAATGCAATCTTTACCCAAGTGTGTAAGAATTTTCTTGTTCCTGAAATTACTTTTGAATGTTAGACATTAATCTGTTTGTGGGTTTTCTTGCTGTAACAGAGAGCTGTAAAATGAGTTTGGACAGTTCAACACATACCTGGATGTTGTGATTTTGTAAAAATTAGAAGTGGGAGAAGTTGGTAGTGAGTTGCATTTAAATATATTTTATGTTGTTAATATCAGTGATTTATCAGTTCAATTAGTTACTATCAAATCTATAAAGGTACAATATAAAACCATGTCCCTTACAAATAAAAATAGAAAACTCCATTCGAGTGAAAGCATTTCATTTACATTTACGTTTAGTCATTTAGCAGACGCTTTTAGCCAAGCGACTTACACACTAACATACCGAAGGCGCAGCTTCGAGAGCAATTTTGGGTGTTCAGTATCTTGCACAAGGATACTTCGACACATGGCTGGGGGAAGCCGGGATCAAACTGCCGACCTTCTGTTTGGTAGACGACCGCATTAAAACCAACTCACACTATCATAAAATCAGTCAATATGCCGATGACATCTTGTTATAGCTAACAAATCCCTCAACCTCCCTCCCGTTAGTCCACAATGTGATTAACTGCTTTGGCACGGTTTCTGGCTTCTTCTGAGATTCTGAGGTTGCGGATCGACCCTATAAACACACACCTCAATCCATTAAATACCTCAGAATCCATGTCCTAAGAAACCCAAACGGTAATTCAAACTCAATTTTATCCCATTACTACATCGTATCAAAGAAGATTTGGATAGATGGAATAAACTCCTACTCTCTTTAATTAGAGAATACATATTTTCTAAAATAAACTATCTATTTGTTAATCCACTCCTGGGCTGGTTCTCCTCTCTAAATTATGTGGTAAATACATTTTGCTTTTACCACTATTTTCTCTCCCACCAACTTCAGTATATTCAACACTGGTCAAACAACTCCAATTCTGCCTGGCTTGATATTGAACAGACTATCTGTAAGGATCTCCCAATTCAGCACATTGCATAGATAAATCAGTCAAGACCCATAGCTGCTTCAAATTTAAGACCATGAATACAACTCTCACTGCCTGGTGGAATGCAAATGACATACTAAACCTCAAATGACCTCCTTCTGCTCTCACCTGGCTTACCCTATGTTTAAAATCAATCAGGAACCTGTCAACATCCCTGCATGGAAACGGAGAGGAGCAACCAGCTTGGGGGACCATTTCAGTGGCAGCTCTCTCGGGACCTTTGACCTTCTCAAACAGACATACAACTTACTCCATCACTGTCACTATCAGTACATACAGTTGAGAGAGAACACATTGATTGCCTTAACTTTGGCCAAGAAAAGCATATTATTCAACTGGAAAGACAGAACAAAATCATCAATAAGCTTCTGGCTGAATCCGTTAACAGACCACGCAAACCCAGAAAAGCTCACATCAACCCTAAAGGACAAACTGACCCCATTCCATAACACCTCATCTCCCTTCCTGCAGTTCATCCAGAGCTGATTCCTCTCTATACCCACTCAGATCTTCCCAACGCCAATTTGACAACTGCAAATATCAAATAACCCCTCTTTTTTTCTTTTTGATTATGTTTTATTCTGTTTTTTTATGTCTTAATATCTTTTTACTTATGTTTATTTTTTGTAAATACTCTTGTCTTTACCTGTGGTAAAGAATAATAATTAAACAAAAGAAAAAAAAAAGAAAACTCCTTCATTCCCAAACTGTATTTGTTAAGTGCCTCCCATAGATTGCATAACAGTTGGTTTTAAATTTTTATTTTTTCTCTTATTTTGTTTTTTGTAATGCATGTATTTTATCATTCACTGGTCTATTTTATTTCTCTCTCTGGGAAGCACTTTGTACTTTGTTTGGATTAAATAAAGTTTATTATTATTATTATTGTTGTTTTATGCATGACAGATTATCACTTACATACTTGCAAACACTCATCGTTAGCATTTGGTTTAAACCTTGACATAAAGTTGATGATGCTTATATACATTTTCATGCAATGATCACTTATACAATATTGTGAAAGCAATGTTGATGCAGCAACAAATTTAAAACCAGTGATGCCAGTGTTTAGACATCAGAGGAAACTGGCAAACATGTGTAAAGGTAATTGTGTTGTTTCACCTTGTGTTTACTCTCCCATACATTTTCAAATATATTGGGAGCACACACAGAAACAAGAGGACACAGGCAGTCTCTCTATATGAATGCACATAAACACACACGCACCCTGACACTGTATTTTCATTCCGCAATGCAGGCAAGAGGAAGGGGAAACACTACTTCCTGTGAAAGAATGGGTGGAGGGGGCGTTAGTCACTAAGTGTACCCGACTGAGGGTGTGTGTGTGTGTGTGTGTGTATACAGTATGCTGTAAATATATGTGTGAGTTTATACTGCAGTTGCATCTGTCTTTCCTACTACCGTTGTCTCAGGAGTTATTGGTTCATCTCAACGTGCAGTGTTAACACACAGCTTTGTCTTTGGGCAGTCACTAAAGCTGCCCCTGGGCCCTCATGTTGACACCAGTCATTGAACATGGTTGACACTGTGAGTGGGAGGATTGAGGCCATGGGCGCCACTCTCCCTTAGCTACACTTTTGTCACACTAACAATAGTACCTGTGATTTAAAACTATTTCCTGTGTAAGGGTTGGGTTGTTTTTGTCCAAATTAGAGGTAACGAGCTGAACATGTTTAGTTATTAAATTATTATTAAGATATTTATTTTAATAACAAATATGTTTTGCTGTCACAAGCCCAACCTGTACATCCTTTGTAAATATCAACTGGTTCAAGCTTGGTTTAAATGCTTAGTTATATCTGCCAGATTGGGATCATACAGCATTAAGATGTAATTTTTATAAAAAAATAAAATGTGACAACGTAAGGCAAATGGTGCAGTGTATGGATTTTGGTAGGTGGAAGACAAACACAAACAGGATGGAAGGGTCATGGAATGATGACGTTTGTTTTTAGTGAAAAAAACCCTGAGGGGTTAAAGGTTTTGATAAGAACTAGCAGAGCAATGTAAGACTGCAGAGTCCATACAGTATATTCTCAGCTACACTTATTAGTCAGCAGCAGCGCTCCACAGACTACAGTAAGGTAGAGGAGGGCAGGGAGGGCTGTGGAGAAGAGCAGCAGAGGGCAGCATATAGCTATGGGAGGGGCAGGGAGGCAATATGGGTCAATTATGGGAACAGCACTGTGACAAAACATGACATGGGGGGCAGAGTTGAGGCAGAGTGGAAAACAGCTGAATAATATTGGAGTGACAGTGATAGGACAGAAAATATCAGTCTACAGCGAGTCACAGTCCAAGGGAGAGGATGGTTTTGGGATAAAGCCTGTGAAAAAGAAGAGGTGCATGTTTGCGTGTGGGTGGTTGTACAAGTGAGGGAGGCCTTAGCTTGTTACTGTGAATGACAGTAATGATGATAGTCTGTGACTGCATCGCCTGCGTGTAAGTGTGTTACTGTGCATGTGTGTGCACGACAGAGACAAAGACAACGTCTTACCATGCAGTTCATAGCAAAGTGGTTGTGCTGGGTCTGCAGTTCGACAGCATGCTGGTGGTTCCCTCCGATCTCTGTGTAACTGGTGAGAAAAAGTCCCTTGTTGTGCATGATCCAGTCGAACATCTATTCACAGAAGAGGGGGAGAAAATTCAGCTAGTTTTACAGAATGCACTACAAATGAAAAGGGTCTTTCCATTTCGTGTATACTCACAGCAACAGCTTTGAGAATAAGCGAGGGCCTCTTTGATGTTTGTAATTAACCAATACCTTTCATCACTGCACTGATTTCTAGAGGCAAGTCATCTTCAAGCTCCTCTGTAATAATTAGGAACAAAAGTAGAAGCTCTGTGTGTGTGTATAGTATACCATTCATTTATGTGGCAGTGTATTCTTTCTATGTTCCTCTTTTTACATTTTTGGTGTATGGAAAAGGTGTGTTTGATTGCAACTCTAACACTTTCCATAGCAGGCCTCTGCATTTGCCTCCAGCTCAACACAGGTCATGGAGCTACATTTCCCAGCTCCAGACACGCAACATCACCCTCTCCTGACGAGACATACAGGCACACACTCACACACATTTATCTGCTCTCTGATTCCATCCAAACAAACACACAGCTCAGACAATATTTTACCCAGATACGAAGTAGGGCTTGAACACACACAAAAATCATACACAAATTAATCTTAAATGACCAAAAAAGCTGTTATATATCTACAGGTAGTCAAAAACATAATTTATATTATCAGGATATTGTACATTAACCTTCTGTTAACACTGGCCAGTATTTACAGTCCACCAGTGCACCTCATCTATTAAGATTTTACCACTATATACATGCACAGCCTCATTAATTTGGCCTACATGGGGATGAAAGTTGATCTGAGGATTTAAGTGTCTGAATTAATGTAATGTTTTTGAAATACCCAGCTAACACTGGCATGCATGCATGGTCACGCATCAGATTAGCTCCTGTGAAGCCTGAAATACCTGTATGTATCAAGAAATAAACTGCACATGGGCACATATTAACATAAAGCACACAGGGGCAAGAATATGAGGAGGTAGTAAGGAAGCAATTAATAACATTTTCCTCTACATGGTTTCAATCATCATGTGAATAGCCTGGAGAATAGAATGGAATAGAAAAGAATATCACTCTGACCTTCTCTGCGTCCTGTTCGAACAGACGCAGCTGGAAACACTGGTCCAGCTTTAGCTTCCTCATGTGCCACAGCTGCTGGAGATTTTGGCGGGTCCCATGCAGCTTGTCCAACAACCCCGTCACTTTAGCTACTAGGTTGTGTGCGTCCGCATGCGTATGGAACCCATGATGATGGTCGTTCGAATCTCCACTGGCTCCACCAGTGCGGTTACCGTACCCGCTTTCACTGCTACTTCCACCTCCTGCAGTTTGTGACTGTAGCCTTTGAAGCAGCCTTCGTCCCTGCGCATCCAGTTCCTCCACTGAGGCCTTAGTGGCCCTTTTCTTCAGCCCTGCATGTTCTTCCATGAGCCTCCGGGCCCCCTCCAGGTCCCGCGGGAGATCACGCTGGGACAAGGTGTCCTGGAGCTCCTCAAGGCGTGCCAGTGCCCGCGCTGCGTCGCTGGCAAAGGTCTCAAATGACAGCCGCACCTAAAATGAAAATAAAAGAGGCCTGTATTTTCCAAAACGGAAATACTATTGAATTTCAGTTCATTTACAAAGTATTGGTAAAAGACAAGACTTGCTGATATAGTTCTAAAAAATAAAAAAAAGACAAAGTATCCATACCTCAATCCAGTCATCATGGTTGTACTCTAAGCTACCCTCAAAGTCAGCTGTCAGCTGGGATGGGTCCACAATCTTGGATAAACCCTCTAAGGAGACCA
Organism: Coreoperca whiteheadi; assembly: GCA_011952105.1. Taxonomy (NCBI): domain Eukaryota; kingdom Metazoa; phylum Chordata; class Actinopteri; order Centrarchiformes; family Sinipercidae; genus Coreoperca; species Coreoperca whiteheadi. The sequence goes on along the minus strand of CM022486.1, from coordinate 19,595,483 downwards.
TCACCGTCTAGTGTGGGTGGGTGTATGTGGGACAAATGAAGTTGGAAGTGACAATAAAGAGAGAGATGAGGTGAAAGAGGGGTGAATGCAGGCAAGGAGAAAAAGTGAGAAAGATTAAGAATGGACAAAGGAAGGATTAACAGGGAGACAGAGCACAATTTAATTATCATCACAGTCATCATCTTCTTCATATTCTAAGCTAATCAAATGTGAACTTGTCAAAATATTTCCCACTGTTAAACCTAGATTATGAAAAGAATGTGTAGAGTCAGTGGCTCCACATGCCTACTGTTTAGATAGGTGGGGTGACCAAAAACAAAACATTCCAGGCATTTTAAGCAGCATTCATGTTATCATTAATAAGATCGAAATACACGGATATAAACTCTTAGGAAGTAAACACAGAGACTGTGCTGACGTTCACTAGAGCAAGGGAAACATAATGAAAATGCTAAATACATTTTCAGATTTGGAGCTGGAGTCTCCCTGAGTACTCACTGTATAGATGCTAACATTTCTTTTAGCTTCTTTTAAACTGCAAGAAAACCATCACACACATACAGGATTACGAACTTTGCAGCCAGAGACTCAATCCAGTGAGCTCCTGGTTATCAGTGTGTCTTACTCAAATACAGTACATGTTTGACATCAGAAAAAACAACAAGTGGCTTGTCCAAACCCAACTCACTACTGTTGGGATGAAATGCTTCACCATGTCCTATATATCCTGTTTCCATAGTTACTAGGTCAGGACTAAATATACCAGCACCACATGCCCACACGGGACAGAACAGTGCCACTGTCATCGAGCAGCAGTCCAATTAGAGCTGATAAATTAAGACCAATGGCTATGCTAAGATAACGAGAACTTTAATAACTTACAACAAATTGTTAATCTTAAAATATATCAATGTAATGACTAATGCACGACCAATATCTCCATCACTTATAGAAAACAATAAAACAATCATAAACCTGTATAATCAAAAGAGTCTATAACAGTAATGGCTCATGTACAACATCCACAACAACAAAACCCTGTCTAGAAATATTAAAAGGATTAGTTTTGTGTATTAGAAGTAGTTAAAGTAAGTAGATTGTCACCCACCTCAAATTCAAACTTGGAGCTGCCGAAGTTGGTCCTCTGCTTCTGCCAGAAGTTGTCTGGCTTGATGATGAGGGCAACGTGGATACAAGAAGGGAAAGACTCCTGGAGGATCTTCAGCAGAGGTTTGATGCTGTCCCACTTAGAACCACGCATGTCCACAATGACTGTGAAGCCATGTCTGGCAACCTCCTCACTGCAGAAAACATGAATAAAGAGGTCAGATCCTATAATAAAGAGCAGATTAACACATGTAAAGATATAGTTCTGTTAAATGATTTTCGTATGCTAACTTGAAAGCACTAGGGGAGAGTATATACAAGTGACAAAAAAAGGACAAAATCAATCAAATGTGATTGATTTGAGACTGAACAAACCTGAATGAGCTAAAAGAAATAGAGACACTAGCAAGCCAAAACAATAAAAACGCTCATAGTAAATTTTGTAAAAGGTCTGTTTTAACTGCAACGATGCCAAAAAGATCTAAAGTCTAAAGACCCCATGCAAATCTCCAGAGCATTTGGGGAGGAAAAAAATAGTTAAAACATTCAAGCGTTGAAATTTCCACTGCTGCTTACCAGGATCCCTGCTGCTGTATAAGTCCATAAAAGGTTGTTTCTCAGTGTTAAAGGCTTTAATCTGAATGTGTCTAGCTAGGAGAGAGAAACAGACACAGACCCTCCTGCTCTAACTCACTCTGACCTCACTCTCTGAAAACAGATGGGTGGCCAAATGGGTAGAGAAAAAGAGAGTGTAGAGGAGGGAGAGGAGAGAGAGAGAGAAAGAGAGCGGCAGATGTAACAAAGACAAGAAATATTTAGACAGGAGAAAGAGAAATCAAACTGAGGAGAAGAAGCTGACTTCCTTCTGAGTCAGTGAAACTTGTTTTTTTCTGAGCTTCAAACTGGATGGCTGGCCTTTCTAGTCTCACCTCTTAACACAGTTCCTAAAGAGTTGAGAATTTTGGAGGCCTGGAAGTCTATGTACAGCAGCTGCAACCACTATGTCCCGATTCAGAGCCTGCTACTTGTCTTTTACTGCTACGCCACACAATATTTTCAGAGAAAAGCCCTAAAAATAACATTTGTGAATATACTTTTAATACATTCTATTAGTATGGGACAGACTGTCTCGAGACAAAGAATATATAAACATTTTTAACACTAAACTGTTTTATTCAGCTTAGCAGTCTGCAGTACAAACTGAACACCAACTAATGTTACCTAAAAGTAGAAGACAAAAGCACACAAATAAACAGCAAAACATCGCTGTCCTGTACACTATACAAACATTATACTGACTACCGCTGAAATATACGCAGACATTGAGTATTTCTGATTTTGCCTTGGACATCCCAGAATGCCCTCAAGGAGCCCTGAAGAATCCTGGACCCAATTTGTGGAGTAACTGACCTGGACCACCTCTTGCCTCAAGTCAAATCTCCAAACTCTACTGTGAAAAATACTTTAAGCACTAGACCTGCAAAGCACTAGAAAGCGCAGCACAGGGGAGATCAGAAGAACAGAGGAGTGCAATCTTCCCTCCAGGCTCAACTGACTCTGAACAGAGCAGCCTGGAGCTACGTGTCAAATGCGAAGGAAAGGTGCTTCTAGACTTGAACATCAGCCTACATAGAACTACAGAGTGCAGGTGACAGGAAGCCAACAGCTTTTTAAGACTGAACAAGAAAAAAGAAGAGGCAATCTACATGACACTTTGTTTAATTAGAACTGATCCACTCTGACTAGACATTATCAATAGCAGAGTGAGAGAGTCTTACTAAATAGTGGTAACCTACATAGAGGTGTAATGGCTTTTTCTAGAGAGCTAGGAGGAAATGAGAGGGGGAGGGTTTGAATCTTCACAGAGAATCCAAACTAAAACCATCCCAGCTCTTTGCAGCCTCAGGTTATGCTACAGCCTTTTAAATCCAAGCAAGGTGGGGAAGTTTGAAAGTGATGTGAAGTATGTGAGTGTGACTGCATAAGAGGCCAAGAAGAGTCTGTTTCAAATTAACCCAGGATGAAGAATAGGGTTTCTAAGTCAGTGCATGTGCATATGAGTTTGTGTGCATGTTCACAGTGAGAAAAAGTATGAATCCTCCAATGAAACCCTGTATTTGTGTGTTTGTAAGTTAATTTCCTACCTGGGAATGGTAGCCAGGTAGGCTATGAGCCTGCGCAGGTCTTCAGGCCGTATTCTATCATGGTTACTCCGTGCTGGAAATGTGAGAACGGGACCCCCGCGTCTGTCTCTGCCACCTTTGGGTAGAAATCAGATGACAAAAAGGTCATTAAAACAGCTGTGTCTCATGTAGATGATGCTACTATACTGTATCACGGCTGTAATAAAGCTAATTCAAACAAAACATGAGAGAAGAGTGGTGTCAATTAAACACTTTTCCTCCATACGTTAAATTCACTGTAATTGTTCCGTCATTGTGATGGAGTAGCAACTTTTCCCCTGCTTTTCACACATTAATGCTATGATTGAGCATCCGGAAACACATAAATTGAGGATTTACATGAACTCCTCAAAGAACTTTCAACTATCATATTAAGCAGAATAAATTAACAGACTGAAAATTTAAAAGACAGTTATTTTACCTGCAACTGCTTAGTCTGACGCTACAGAGTTCACGTAGGACTATATAACCTACATAATACTACTCCAAGAAGATGTAAAGTGAGTGCAGTAGTTCTCTGAGATGACAGCCATTTGTATGGGTACCATCTGTGAATATTTATGCAGTTAGTCATGACTATACTGAGTCAAATTGAAGAGCCAGGGGTCGAATTGGTCTCATGATGACAAGACTAGTAATAGCCTTCCAGTCAGACTGCAGTAACAAACACTGACTATTAATGAACAGGGAAAAACACTCTGCAGTTAACACTAATGAGGTCAGGTCAGCACCATGACGAGTCAGAAACAGTTCAGCGAAATAAGTGAGTGCACTTAAATAATCTAACAAGTAGGAAAGAACAAGGGAAAAGAAGCTTGAATTTCCAACAAAATAATACCCAAGCTGCCATGTTGTTACATTAAAGGGACATACAGTATATGTTCCCATTTGAAACTATTACTATTACTATTACTACTATTGATTTTGCTATTATTGTGATCAACAGTATGACTTTAGAACTCTTGGAAGTATTGAAATATTATATTGTAACAATTTAATTTGGAATGTTGAGGGGCAACTATGCAAACATTCAAGTCTGGTTTGCTTATCACTCATCTTCATTGGAAAAAATTGTGAATGGCATTGAATTTTTATGAGTACAGTGACAATAACATATCATATCAGTGATAGACACTGTAACTGTATAATATCTTACCTGAGAGATAGGCGACCTTCTCCTTGAGGATGGGAAGCACATCAATGGCCTTCATATCCTCATTGCGATGAAACCCTGAAACACAGAGAAAGAAAGAGAGGTCAGCAAGATAGGAGACTTGCAAACAAAATCCCTAGAACAGACAAAGAACAGCCGGTGACAACCGCAACACCAATCTTAATCTAATACCAGTGTGGCCAGCAGCATGTGATATATTAAGTATATCCATTTTAATCATGATAATTAGTTATTACATTTTTGCTGCCCTAAATGTTTAGCCTAACCTGGTGTACTATACTACTGGATATTCCACCATGGTCTCGCCCGCTCTGTTACGTATGGTCTTCAAATGTAAACGCTTTTGACTCGCCTCCTCAACAGGTGGCACACTGGTTAATAACAGGAAGCAAGTTGGAGCAATTCAACATACACACACACACACAGGTTTGTGGAACTATCTTTGTGGGGACCCGTCATTGACATAATGCATTCCCTAGCCCCTTACCCTAAACCTAACCATCACAACTAAATGCCTAAACCCAACCATAACCTTAACCTAATTCTAACCCTAACCCTCAAAAACCAAGTCTTAACCCTCAAAAAGTCCTTTAAACTTGTGGGGTCCAGCCTTTTGGGTTGAGGTGGGAACTCACAAGTATAGTGGGCTCCTGGTTTTTGAACCCCACGGATATAGTAAAACAAAAGCGCGCACACACACACACACACAGAGAAATACACATACACATACCAACTGACTTTAATTTCTTTGGTGTGTCAGAGCAGTCAGTCATGAAGACAACTGATTTAGTGGGTCCACTGAACAGAATAATGTAAGGATACGTGATAAAGTCCACAGTATAACGCGACTGATAATAAAAGTTAAAGGGATTTTATTCAAATCCAGTGTATTCTCATTTGGTTAATATGACAAATTCTCTATCACTGCCACAATGAACAACTTTATGCACTGGAAAGCACAATAATCTATAGCTGAAAGATATAATGCCACAGTTAATATACAACTGTCCATGAGTGCATGCAATTGAGGGGGTGGCAGTGGGGGGCTTGTATTCCTGCTGATGTTTCTATAAAAATGACTAAATTAGATTAAATTGCAATCTGAGAAGAAAAACATGAAAATATGAGAAATATTTTTAAACTGTTTTGGTAAACAGAAAAGGGAGATAAACTCTGTAGAGGAAAGAGCTAACAACTTTCCATAAAAAAAGTGTGCTGCTTTGACAGTTATAATATAAACATTTAATCACACTGACTAATAATGGAAATGAGCTAATTAGGTAGTGGCTAGACTGCTGAGTGCTAAATTGTGCACAAATACTGTACACACACACATACACACACCAAATGCCCTCAAATAAAAGTCAATCATGATTCTCAATTCATTTTAACCTACAGTAAAGCCATAGTTTCAAGAAGGAGCCAGTGATTTACTCAAAGTTGAGTATTTGCTCTCACAATTTAATTATTATACAGCCCAGAGCTTGATACAAGCAGGGAGCAAAATAGTAAAATTAAGGCATTTTTTCAACACCAGTATCATTAATCCTCTGACTGCTTCTTCCAGGTTGGAAATGAGTTACAACCTCGAGATACGAAGGAAAAAAGAAAAAAGATTTAACAGAATGCAAAATAAAGACAGAGAGGGAATGGCAGAGAGCTTCATAAATGGATAGATAGATAGATAGATAAAACGATAAATGGATCAAAGGCAAGCTGAAATGGAAAGGGACAAAGACAAAGTGTGTGGTATGAAATGACAGGAACAGAGAAGCACAGGCTGAAAATATTCAAGCAGAGACAGTGCAGAGGAGTATATTGGGACAGACAAAACTGCAGTGTACAGCGAGACAGATAATAATACAGACAGAAGAGACTGCAGAAAGAGACAGCTAAATAACTCCTACTTGTTTTAATGGCTCCTGTAATATCGATTTCATCCACGGTCTGAGGGAGTTAGGAGCAGCAGTCAGGCCTGGATGTGAGGACATTAGCTCACTGTGGGAGTGGCTGGACTGGCACAACCTGACTCATGGATAATGTCACAACCAGCTGAGACAAGATGTGACTGAGGTAGAAATAATGGTTTCATCCGCTTTCCACGGCTGGTGAGAGGAGAGAGAGAGGCCTCATATCTGAATGACACAATCACACAATCCACACTCATGGTTTTTGTGATTTCTTTCTCTGCTGCTGACTGTCTCATTAGAACCTGCTGCACCTGTTTCTCATCCAATCCTCCTCTATCTGTCTCTCACACTCAGACAACATGGAGAAAAGACTGAGCATGGCAATAGTTAGGAAGATGTTGAAAACAGAGTTCAGACTTCTTCTGTGTCTTCAGTGTTTCAGTGTGTGTATGTGTGCATTGAACATCAGCACTACAGTGCCCAAGCAGAAAGAAAAAAATTCTCCTCTTGCACTTTGCGTGTTATTACGTGTGTGTGTTTCATGTGAAGTGTGCCTAGACACATTCCTCAACACATTCCTCACTGTGGTGGTTTATGTAAAATACTGGCGCTGGCACTTAGCCAACACTGACCTCTGTTCAGCCCTGCTAAACTGCAGTTCGTTACCTATTTGAATACCACATCAGACGGAGTCTGGCAGAAAGCTGGACATACATGCACTTTGGGTTAATGTGGAAGGCTGCAGTAAGCTAGACAGGCTGTCATACAAGTTGCATATCGTAATGCTGCAACACTGGATTTTCAAGATCAGGTTGGAAAATTCCGCATAAAGTTTTGTATGCTCATGCAAAAAATGGAGAGCAGCAAAATATAAACAGCTACTGGTGAGTAAGTTGCTTCCATGGTATGATGGCCCATTACTTGTGATGTCAACAAGTAAAATAGGCACAATGCCGCAAGTACACATACAACCACACAGAGCCTTTCATCATTTTCATCATGTTTATATGCAGCAATAACCCATACAATATCCAACAGAAATAAAGTATTACCCTACACACTGTGATTCATGAAACCCCATCATTGCCTCTCTCTACAGACACTAACACACCAGAACACATAGGCACACACGACAATTGCCTCTCTTTACTACACACAACCCCTCATTTACAAGTCTGCCGAGCATGAAATCAAGCTTTTCAATCAAAGACTGCTTGTTCATAACACAGTCATAATGAGAGCGACTGACGAAATGCAGGGTTACTCTAAGAAATAAGGTTTTTACCGTGGTTTTTGTAAAAGAAAAATTTTATATCTAGAATTCATAAAGAGGTAGCAAGTCCTTTTTATCTGTGCTCACTGTGAGACATCTGTCCTTGTATAACTACATACTAATAGGAAATACAAGGTGATGACTGCGAGATGAGGAAATCAACTGTACACATGACAAGCAGTGGATCATTTAGACATCAGCAATTCAGGAGTCTGTCATTCATGACACACATGCACACAGGCAGAAACACACACACAAAAACACGGCATGCACATACACTTACGCTCTTTCTCTCTGCAGATTTAGTAAGGGACACATCTTGTGCATACATTCATCAAAGGGACAATGAGAGTATGTCATGTGGAGTATGTCTGTGCTTGGGCTGGCTTGACAACACATTATGCATGATATACAATAATGATCTTGCTTATCAGCTATGCACCTTCAAGTGTAGGAGTGGAACTATTTTTCATATTGGTAATTTGCTTTGCCACTGCATATTTAGGCAGTTGGTGATGTTCTAGAATGATTTGTTCATCTTATTGTAGCACTTTTCCATTTAATAAATATATGATAATGCTGCAAGAAAAAGCAACATAAGGTAAATTTCTTTTTCTCCTCTTGTCTTGCTAAGAGAAACAGACCAAAAAGAACTTGGAGACAAATGGACATTAGTTTTTTTCCACAACTGTGCAAAACTTTCACCATTGGTTATCATTCATAATTCACTCATGGACATTAGATATACAATGATGCTGCATGCAAATTACAGTTACAGTTGGCCCAATGTTGTACTAATGCAAACTTTTTCTGCTCAGTAATAAAAATAACTTTATTTATATACCACTTTTAAAAACAGAGTTCACAAAGTGCTTAGACAGACAAGGTGTAGCAGAAACAGGATATCCAGAGGGCAATATAACAGCAGAAAGCCATACAGAAATGCCAATCAAAGCAAGACAAAAAATTAAGAAAAGGAGACAACTTAAAAACAATGAAAAACATGACAAAGGAAATAAAACAAATGGAAACAATAAAAGCAATAAAGAGACAAATAAAATAATGACATTGCATAAAAGAAAGTCTTTAAAGATGAGTTTCAGGTGTGATTTAAAAGAAGGCACTGATTCTGTGAGCCTTTTCTCCTCGGGCAGGTCGTTCTACAGTCTGATGGCAAAAGCACGGTCACCTTTAGATTTAAGCCTCGACTTTGGAACAGCCAGAAGGGCCCCACCTGAGGATCAGGCTGCGAGCTGGTTCATATGGGGTCAGACCCATACGTGCTTTAAACGTGATCTATTCTAAAATGAACAGGGAGCCAATGGAGAGAAACCAGAATGGGGGTGATGTGATGCCGTCTGTTAAAACCAGTAAGATGCCTAGCTGCTACATTTCGAAGCAGTTGAAGGTGAGAGAGTGACTTTAGGATTATGATGGCAGCAACTTTTCTAATTGTGTGCTTTTATGCAGCTCAAAGGTCAGCCAACCCTTTTGGTTTAGCAGTGATATTCTAGTAAAACACACAACCACAGAATACAGATGTGAAGACACAAAACTGAAGCTTACATTTAACCTGAAGACACAAAATGACCTCCACATGGGACTGAACTGTTTCATGCTAGGTTTTTTAAATAATTTCGCAGTCTTTTTGGAAAGCTTCATTCCAAAGTCACTGTGAAAATATTTCACATGCAGCTTGAGCCGTGAGCACACTGCATTTTCACTCCTGTTGCTCTGCATGAATTTAGAACGCAAACAGACCGAGAGCAAGAGGCAGCGGCACAGATCCACTCTGCTCAACCCTTCTTCTTCTCTCTCCACAAGGATTGTGCCCTAAATCCTTAAATTCACAATGCTGTGTGGCAGAGGCAACACACAGAAAGTGTCCCAATCCATTTCCTTTTGCCATCCTAACTCCAGGCTGAAAACACTTGCATGCTGATCTGAATACACTACCACAGAACAGATTGTGTTCGTGCCTTGTACCAATTCTTCACACCACAGACTGAAAACATCCTACATCCTTTAGGATCCAAACTGGGTTACAGACTTGTTTCTAGAGGATTTTAATGAGATGTAATTGGGAATAAATGCACTAAGTTTAGTTCCAAATGGAAAAGAAGTTTATAAACCCCTGACCAAAATTGTAACATGTGCAGGAATAAACACAACCAATTTCTTCATCATAACCCCAACTCATAAACCCAAAATGAACACAACTGCATGTTCGTGTCGTCTTTCCACAGCATGTTGGAACAGACGGCCTCAGTGCACTGTGCCAGTCCCTTTGCTTTCAGTCCTTTAGACCACAGGCTAGACTGTACATGGTGCATTTGCACAGCCTGGCACACCGCATGATACCAATCCTCTGGCTCATCACCTCCTAACCTCAAACTCACACCAATTACAAGCTAGGCTGTATGTGTAGTACAGCACAACAGACCAAGCCTGCGACATAATACTGCAGAAATACTACAGTACAATTCCCCTGGCTGTTGTGCTGACCGCCTCAGCACCAACCTGATAATTCACGTTCCAGCTGCTAGAGAGGAGTCACTATGAAATGCATTTTATACCAATAATGTGCACCCAGCACTTGATCATTCAGCAATATTTCATAGTACAGATGCAACAAATTGATTCCCATTATTTATTTGTAATCACAGCTGTTTAAATGTAAGCTCTTTTAGAATTTAGTGTCTGCTATATGCAAAGATTTACAGTGCGTGTGACTGTGATGGATTTCAGATGGCTCTTTCATACTTCAGTTCTGGGTCAGAGCCCAGAATGTGAACCTTACTATGAGTTTGAGTGAAAAGATACAACTGGGGGGCATTTGTCACACTGCTCAGCCTGGTTTGGCTTAGTTTGGCCCAACTTGGACTGGCTTAGAATGGGGGGAGCTTTTGGGAACAGCCCAGAAACAGAGGAAGTGTGGGAGAGGATTGGTTTAGTCATTGCTGTGCTAGAGTTATAGGGTGTGTGCATTAGTCTTCCTGTATCTGGGCATGTGTGTATGTCTCTCCATGCATGTGTCTTTGCATGCATACATTTGTAACTTCGTGTTTTTATATGTGTGTATTCCAGCTTGTGTGTGTATGTGTGCCTGTGTTCTGACCTGTGTTTCACTGTGCAGCAGTATGACTGACACCCTTTGCAGGACTAAGAATAGAGCTCCCTTGGAGAGAGTGATGTGCCACTTTATCAGCTTTTTGGGTAAAACATAACAGAACCCAGGGCACAAGCCACTTTAGATCCTCGAACAAATTCACATCAGCACAACAGTAAAGTAAAATCATTATCTTCCAGGAAACTTCTAGCCCCACTTCTAGAGTCTACAGCCAGCGTTTGCAGTTAATACCAGCGAGCTCTTGTGTTTTGTGGTGTTGTTAAAGTGTGTGTTTTGATCTTCCACGTTTTAGAGCCAACTTAGTTTGCCAGAAATAGTAATTCACTCAATATTTCAGCTTTTTGGGGTTGAAAAGACTCTAGCTGATTCTCTTACAAATATCCAAATCACCTCGGAGTCTGAAACAAGCCAACGGAATCGCTCTTAAAGCTCAAACATAAAAATACTGAGAGGTCAAGAACACTCATCCTGAACTTGCTAAACTGCTGAATTTCACAGGTTGATGTTGATCTAAACCTGGCATTCTTTAACTATTTCACCCAAGAGACTTGGGCAGGGTGAAATAAACAATTCAGTTTTAAGCTCTGTAACCAGAGTTACACTATCTACTCTGATCATGTATCTGCCATATGAAGATGCCATGTTGTGTACTATTTCTGCTTAACCCCCTACTGTTTCGGGATATCAGGCTGCCATTGCACTACATGTTGTTGTGGGCAATATGAGTGCTGAGCCTAGTATACATGATGGGCTGCTACAAGCAGGTGGTTTGTCACGTCCCCTGTGTTACAACCCTGACTAGAATGACAGCACACATACGTTGCCCCGGTAGAACAGGGTGATAAGATAAATAACTAAGAGCATAATTTCTCTCTTGTTCTGCCTCTCGCTCCATTTCTCTATCTGTCATTCTCTTCAACTATATCCTTTTCATTTATTTTTTTCTTATCTTTTACTCTCAAACGCAGTCTTTCAATCCCTCCCTCAGATACAAAGCCACTTCCAGCAGCCTCTACTCTACTCTACTCCAGTTCTGTGACCTTCAGCCGGAGCTGGCAGGGGGCCTGGGGACTGTGGTGAGCTCAACTTTCATTGGGTTTCTCATATTGTTGTTACAGTGTGGCTTACAGTAAAAATAACACTTTGCTCCTACCGCAACCCCTCGACCTGGATATAACCCCCAAGCACAGCAAAAAAAGAGTATGAATAAGTCATAACAAATGGGAAGGGTAGGAAACAAAAACTAATCTCATAGTACAGCTCTGGCACTGTGCTTAAATGTTCACTCTGTAACTGCAGTGTGGCGCCTTTAGATAAAACAATGCTGCCCAGTGACGAACAGTTATTGTTTCTTCCTACAATTTGTTGAACTTAAGCAGCAGTATATGGACTCACTATGCAGCCAAACACCTTTTATAGGTTAAGGCTAAGATAAGGGCTGCGGCTGTAATTACTTTCATAATTTCATTAATATGTTGTTTTTTTAACAAATTATTATTCCCAAGGCACAAGCTGACGTCTTAAAATTTTAGTTTTGTCTGACCAACAGTCCCATACTCCAATATATACAATTTACAAAGAAATAAAACTAAGAAAGAGAACATTTGAGAAACCACAACTAGAGAATGTTTTGACATTTTTGCTTAACTTAAATGATTAATTGATAATGAAAATTGTTATTGATTCATTTTGTTTATCGACTAATTGGTTAATCAACTAATCATTTCAGCATTAGCCATTATCCCTTCTCCTAACACATACTTTTCCTGCTCAAACACAAACATTGGAGACAAGTAAACATGTGCTGCGCTACTACAATGGAAGGGTGAGATTTACAATACAATGAGTACTTTTACTGTTAAAATATTTTTATTTCTCCATGTTTCAGCACCATTACTACCATTACTAGCAGCATTACTACCAATATTTCCATACTTTTACTCAAAACGAATGACCTATATGTAACTCTTGACCACAATGTAATGCAAAGAATTCAGTATTGAGCCTAACACAACAAAACAGAGTGAAACAGAAATATCTTCACATAAATATATCCTACAGATTAAGCCTCTCTGAATGAACATCTCATCACAGAGCAGAGAGAACAGAAAGCTCTGTAACTCATGTCCACACCATTCAGTACAACTGATCTAACTCATACCCTAAATATAACTCTTATTTAGGACAGTGTGAGCAGCGAAGAGGCAATGCTAAGAAAAAACTATGATCAGCTGTCTTATGCAAGCCAGTGAGTGTGCATATGAAGGCTATTTTACTGAGCTGTGAGACCAGTAAAGGGCAACTGCAATCAGAGCAGTTTCAATGCTGCATAATGAACTACTGTGCTCACATCTGTGCTCTCACAATACTGCAGTGCTACACATAACACCACACACATTTCTGAAATTACATTTTTAGTGCTGCAAAATGCGTGTGTAGTAAAAGCAGAAATTAAAATGTACACTAGAAGATGAAATGCACACACAACCCGGAGACAGCCGAGGGATGAATGCATGCAGCACAAATAAGAAAATGCTTACGACTGACGTCTGTTTGTGTGTGTAGTTGTTTCATTTGTAATCTGGTTAAGGTTGTAATAAACCTTGACAGAATATAAGTACTGTATGTGTTCTTATTATGGTGCTACAGCTGTTTCTCTATTCCTTTCACACCTCAGTGAGCCTTGATAACAACCTCACCTCCGTGTACAATTTACAAATCTCCTCTTTTCTCTTTTTGCCTTTGTTTCTCATAGCTCATGTGACATCCTACCACACTGTCTGTCCCTCTCTCTCTATCGGTCTCCTCCCTCTGTTGACTATAGACTTCTGAAATACTTAGTGCTCCCCTCACTATTGGCAACCCTCAGTGTTACTTGCCAGTACTTATTGCTGTCTTTTTTTTTTATGGAGTTTTGTGTCCACACACTGCAACATAGCTACATTTGAAAGGATGAGAACGTGTGAGTCAATGCTACATCAAGAGTCAGCACTTTTGACAGGTACAAGCACATTGGGGCATTGTCAGTGTCAGGAACAGAGGACTGAGGCAGCAGCACTTTGATTGGAAGCACTTGTCTTGTCATTATCAACTTGCCGGAACGCCATTCTGTATCTGTCCAGCATTTAAACAAAAGGACTGTCAATTCCTCCTCGGGTGCATAAAAGTCTGGAATCTTAGGTTTTAAAAGTCTGCAGCAAAGTTTCATGGTTCATCTACTGGATGACAGGTTTTCATTTTCCTGAAAAGGACACTATGAAAGCATTGCGTATTGATACTTTAGCTTTTACAGGGTCTGACAAAGAACCTTTCTATTGATACTATATAAGTGAAACAGTCTTGTATAAGGACAAAAGGTTCACCTGTCATCACAATCACCACAAGTAATAACTTGGACCCATGACGTCAAGTTTTTGTCCAAGGTCTTGGGATACGTATTTTAAATGAAACTATGCCAGAACCTTCATAAATCCTCCCTCAGCTTGCCTTGTTGTGATCTCATTCTGCAGTGCTCTCCTCATGACAAATAGTACTGTTTCTCCTAATCGCCTCAGAGCGGTCATCTCCTCAGACATCTGCATTCATTACCCCTGCAGGTACCAAGTCTTGGTGATTGAGCAATAGGGGATGAAAAGAACACGTCCATTTTTATTGAGAGTGATGGCCGTAGTAACTTCTAGCTACTTGATCAGAGTATTTGGCTTGTGTTGCTCAAAACGGCAAAAAAAAAAAAAACATTTAAAAAACTCAATTGCAATATCTCTTTCCAGAAATCACGACCCGGTTACTCATTTTCTTTCTACCGATGCTCCAAGCCGACTGCTCACAAGCAGTTAAAGGCATAGGCCAGCTTTCCTGGTTGACCTGTTTCAACACCTGGCACAGATCTGCCATGGCTAGCAGGCTAGCTGTCCATGCTTACAAACTGTTCAAGCAGGGTGTTGTTTTTAGCCATAGTATAGCCTCAACATTCAGTAAACATAAGCTGTACAGTATGCCCTAAGTAACGTTGTTTTCTATTTATATCCATACTATTGTCACTAAAACAGTTTGTGTCTATGTAGCACAGCACAGGCTAAGCACAATGACCCATATACTAAACTGAAAACAGGACACCTTAAGCATGAGAGGTGGCGGTAAAGTGCATAAAAAGACAATAATATGCATACATGCACATGTCCCCCTTTCTTCCTAGAAACATCCCCCCAATTACCTCAGACATAAGACACATACACACAGACATATATTAGAAATGTGTCAGCTTTTACAGAGATCTGAATGTTGCAGTATTTTGTTTAGCCCAACAACAACTCACATGCATACAACAGGCTCACATCATCATTGTCTAAATCAAATCTGTTGAAAACACAGAATTACGTGTCAGAATTATTCAGACAAACTGCACTATCACAGAGGAGCAGAAGTCACAGCTCAGCCTCAGCAACACTGACTCAAAGAAACTTAACAGGATTTTGAAAAACTACACAAAAATGGCCACAAAGTCACATTAAAACCTCAAAATCACCGACAAGCCTCAACAAAAAATTAACTTTATATGCTTCACAACAGTCTTATTCACTGCAAGGCTTTTGTATTGGTTTGCATTGTGAGGTGTTCCTTTTATTTTCTCCTCTTGGGAATTGCTATAATGCAGTGGCAATTTTACATGTAGGACTTTCTTGTAAAAGTATGCATGACTTTCTTGTAAAAGTATGCATGTGTTGTCCATAGCACTTTGTGTCCAGGAAACTACACGAGCATTTGCAGAGGGGTTAGGTGCAGTCTATCATTCAGTCATCCAATCATGACATTATCTATTCTCAGACAGAGGAGAAAGACATTAATATCGTTATTAACTGCTGTGCCAAGTTTGTTGGCCCAGGGATTACTGATAAACTGCCAAAGAGATCACAAATGAAAACAGTAAAAGTTGCATCATTTTCCTTAATATATGCAAGAAGCCATCACTGTTACACAGAAAGTTGTGGTTTCTACACATGCATAACAAATGTTCAAATGCTTAACAATTAACAGTCAACGCAAAACTGAGGCAATAGAACCTAGTATTCCAATCCTCACTGTTTTCTAGCACACACATGGTAACGACAGTTATTGAATACAAAGAATGTAAAAAATACAACATAAATGTTATAAATTATCTGAATCAAATGCACAATATCCAAAGTACAAATGTCATAAGATGCTGTACATCAAACCACATCAAAAACATCATACTGCTGTTGACTTTAGAAAGCTGCAGACTGTGATTTGGTCAGTTCTATTATGGGGGGTTAACAAAGGGCGGATTTTTCTAATTTGCATTATAAAGAGTGTTTAGAATCACTTTCACATGTCTCATTTGAAACCAAATGCAGTACAAGGTGATGAAGACACATTTTCATTTCTAACATCTGCAATTATTACTTAAGGTCCTATTCTTGCTGAGGTCACACTGATTTATAAAACTCAAAACAATGGAATGCATAAATATAAATCTCAAATATCTGCAAAAACTAAATATTATGGAGGTATATTGAGGTTCTTGATCATTAACATTATATAAACAGTAAACAAATATTTAAGAGATTTAAATACGTTTTCTTAAATTTTCCTCTACCAAAGTTAATATAAATCATTTTTATTTGACTACAGACATTTCAGTTGTAAATTGAGGTGACTTTTACTATTAGGAATCAAAATAAACAGGATTCTGGATAAACATGACAATACTTTACCTGAGAGTCTGATCAGGGTTTTTCCAGCCTGAGCATACTGCCAGCTATGGTTATCCAGCACTGCCATTGTAAACCAAAACCAGCAGTGAACCGCGCCGATCGATCTTGGCCTACACTACACCCTTCACAGGTCTACAGCGGTTATCACCCTACCAGTTCTAGCTCTCTAACTGTACCATTGTTGTATGGTGAGTAGGAAACTGAATAACAGCCGTGCCATACATTGGCCAACGCCCTGCCACCCACTGAGCTGAAGAAAGCCAAAGGCACTGCCAGCTCCTTTTTGCCTTCACCAACTGGCTTTTTTCGCAGTTTCCCCTCATGTCACTAACCCCTCCCTAAAACAAGATTTAGTAACAAGTGCTGCTTTGCATTAAACAGTTTCTCCCCTGTGTGCCTGGCTAGCTACTCACAGGGAAAAAAGTTAAGCCAGCCAACAGCCAACAGTTTTTGTTGGATTTGTGGGTGAAATAGGCTTTAATAATTATTGGTTGTAATCTTCTCTCTGAATAATACGTTGACTCTGTTGGTGACTGTGAGCTTTTGCACTGGAGCAACTAAAAACCCTTACTGTAAAAAATGTCCTCTTTATCATCTTTACAAGTGTATTTATCAAGAGCACAGCAACATTCTCCTACCTTATGAGACACACTCTGAAAATGTTCATTTTTAACTACATTCATCTTGTTATCTTCAAATATGTAACAGACGTTTGTTACATGAGTTGCAACAAGTCTTGAATTATTTCTCTTATTATTAGTCTTTAGAATTGTTCATTCATTTATAATCACAAGTAAAGCTTTTGTATTTGACCCTTTACGCCATCTTGACGTCAATAAACCTCAAAAACACTCAAACAACATCTTTATCTGTGCTTAAATTCAGGGAGACCAAATTATCTAAGTGTTTCCCCCTTTTATGAGCATGGCTAAATTTGATCGAAATACTCATGCATATCCACTTTCATAAAACAGTTACTTGATTGGGGCCCAACATCTTTTGAACCGAGGAAACGAAACAAAGCGCTCATTCACTGTTTACTCCTAGAGAGAAATTAAGCTTCTTTGTTGTCTCTCAAAGGAAAAGTCAAGGGGGGATTACCATTGTTTTTCCAAATTGGGAGGAAAGCTCTGATAAGCTCTAAAAATGGGTTTACGAGACATGGAGCTCAAAAGGAAGGCCAACAGAAGTCATGATCCAGCAACTAAAACTCCTGTGATTAGAATGCATCAACACCCAGGCAGCAGCAAACACATTATCTTGATAAAAGTGTTGACATAATGGACGGGCTGCAATACATTGTGTCCAGGCATGTCTGACAGAACTCCAATCAAAACATGTCTAAAAACATTAACATTCACATTTCTCTAGTATTCCCAATTCAGCACTTTCTGTGACCACCTACCAATTTTGTTAGCTGTATGACAGGTATCCACAGTCAGCCGACTCTTCCTGTCCCTGAGAAAGCCCATGGAGTGGAAACGGAACAACATGGTCAGACTAGCCATGTTCTTTGTCACAGATAACAATCCAAAGTGTACCGGTGTGACACAAAGGAGCGTCCAAAAGTGGTGATCCTGTGTTATATACAGTAACTCATAAAGAATTTAGATCCCCAAGACTGAGGGGTCAAATATGTTCTCTGGTTTTCGAAAGTGGATTAATTAGTTATTATTCAAGCACAAAAAAGATGAAAGCTAACTCTGTTGATGGTGTTCATGTCTTGTCTCAGTGTGTGAGAGTTGACAGCCTTCTCCTGTCTCTGTGAGTAGAAAGTAAGGACTGTCCTGCTGTATGTGTATGTGTATGCAAGTGGGCCAGGTCACATATCTGAATGATCCTGTTGGAATAAATAACTGAGAGGGATTGTCACCTCTGAAAAATAGGCATGTGGTGGGGGGGAGTCAACTGTAACAGGGATATACAAACAGATGAGTAAGTGTGTATCAGGTCAGGTTGTTGCAGCTGTAGATGCCTTGTTTGTTTATTTTGCAACAGCATAACATAACATGTGTTATAATAACCTCCAGACATAAATAGCCTCACCATATTCTAGAAATATAATAAAAATAACAAAGAAAAAGCTGGGAATATCAGGATAGAAAGTCTCCATTGGAACTTAACTTTAAATGCAGTTTTGCTGCATCACTGGGCCGGTGTGTGTTTCTCTGTGTATGCATATGTTGGGGAGGGGGTTACCCTGTGAACTACTGTACTTTTCGGCCCCTCACATTACCCCATTTACCCCCATGTTACCCAGACATGTTGACCTTTCATTGCTTTCTGTAATCTTTTATTTTCTCCACTATACTTCTACTTCATATCTAGTTTATAACAGAAAATGAATTCACCTAGAGGAGTGTAATACTCTTTTCACTAAAACACTGTGGCCTTGAGAGAAGCCTGTCTCTGTGACCTCCATACACCGCCTTAGTGTTGCATGTTGCACTGTTACTGTAGCAGAGAGAGATAGACAACAAGAGCAGAAAGACCACGAGAGGAGTAGTGACTGTGAGATGGATCGACACAATAAAAAAGCATAAAAGCCCTTTTCAGCATAGAGCGTCCATGTGCATCTGTCTGCTTCTAAGCCCACAACAGTATACAGTACAAACTCACTGGGCAGCCAGCTGAGTCGCATCAACACATCAATGAAGTAGAGAGGAGAACTCTTTGTACGGCTCAGGGAACACCATTCATCAGCTTCCTCTATCCAAACCGTGCTCCGATTGTCCCACCACGCAACAAAACCAAGCCAATAAACCACAGTGCACCAAATAACACTTGACAGGCAGGGTGTAGGAGGGAGAGAGAGAGAGAGAGAGAGAGAGAGAGAGAGAGAGAGAGAGAGAGAGAGTGCTTCTGTGGTCCACTGTGTTACTAACTGCCTCAGAAGAAAAGAGGACAGAGAAGGAAAGAGGAAGGAGAGAAAGTGCTTGAGACAACACCATGTCAGTCGCCTTCATTCATTTTAGACAGTTGTGGCCCAAAACAGATGGGACTTGGATTGATGACCTCATACAGTGGGAGAGAGATGGACGAGTGAAAGACAGAGGGAAGATATGTTTCCATCCTGTTGTTTTTGTGAGCACTTTCATATTTTGCACATAAAAAACGCCAGTGACAACACCAATAAATAAATAAACACAATATCACAAAGATTTGTTATGCTTGGGTGAGGTCAAAAAGTGGCCATGTAAAAGAAGAGAAGACGCAATACAAGATACAGATTTTTCAGATGCACCTTGACTGCTCATGGTAGACAAAGCATTCATGTCACAAAGCTGCTCACCATCATGTCCATGTCTCCATGCCACCAGAAAGCTCAAACAAATAAAGAATAAAAAGAGCAGGGGTATCGAGGCTAGGGGTCCCTTATTGCATGTCACCCCCTCTCTATGAACACAGTGGATCATTGAAGACAAACACATACCATCTTATGTGGGCAGCAGAAATTAAGTGTTACTGGTGCCCAATTAGATATGTAATCTTGTCACACCAGTAACATACACTGATTATCATTTTAACTTACTATAAAACCTATGTGACCTATGGAGAGAAATCTAATGCACCACCACAAAAGGAGAAAATACTGCACGCATACTAACAGTATCCAATAAGTGTGTTCTTGCATAGGACAAAACATGAAGAAACATCGCCCCATTTCACAGCGGAACTGTCACTTCAGCCAAACAATGACCTCAGCTGACAGCAGCACTAACAGAACAACAGCTGAGCTCTGATAATAGGATTATTTATATCTGCTAACCTCAGGGACAAACCTTAAAATTAACACATGATTAACTTAAAAAGCAGTCAATAACACAAGTGTTGTGATGAAGCTAGAATCAGTACTTTAGAAATATTTGTTACATCATGGAGATACAGTAGCTAACACACATCTATGGTAAACGAGAGAAAAATATAAGGGATACTTAAAGTAAGCCAGCAGTGACTTAGGTTCTGTTCTTTCCTTTGTCAGTCGCTGTTGGAATAAAAAGGAAAGACAAAGAAAACCTCAAATAAAATGCTTGAGCGCAAATTCATTCAGAGCTGCAAAAATGCTGCTGAGAAACCTCGCTGTCTTACTGTAATTTCTTTTTTATAATAAGTACAGTTCTTAAAAACTGTTGAATGTGGTTTCTGTCTCAAATCCAGCAAACAGACCAAAACTATTATAACTGAATCCAATTTAGTCTTTAGTGTGTGTCTGTGTGTGTTTGTGTGCACCTGCAGGGCTTCCAGCTTGCTAAAAGCAGGATAGTTCCTGTTTACAAGCTCAACAGTCAGAGCCAGTTCCCACAGGAAGACACACAAAGACACACACGTGTACAGACCTTTGGCAGTTCTGTACATTATTGTTTTATTAAGTGTGTGTGTGTGTGTGTGTGTGTGTGTGTGTGTGTGTTTGTGTGTTGGTGTGTGTGTGTGTGTGTGTGTGTGGATTGTTGCTGCTGGTGTACATATCATTGTCTCCGCTCCTGTCATCCTCTGCTCCTCTCTAGTTCTCTTCCTAACTCCATCTATTCTCTGTTATCTTCCTCCCTCCCTCATTCTTATATTCTCCTCATCCATGTCTTCCACTCTATTCCTTTGTTTCTTACCCCTCCATTGCCCTCTCCAACATTCCTCTCAGGTCATTCCCAAGCCTACCCTCCCTCTCCTCATCTCTCCTCTTCTCTTCGCTCTGCCTGCCTCCCTGTCACTCCATTCCTCTGTGAATAGATTTTCACTAGACTTGTCCTCAACAAAGACCAGACAAAGTCCTACACACACAGCAGACAGGGAACTACAGGCTATGGCTCCATAGCCAGGAGGCGGCTAGTGGATCCCATGGCTATCCACTGTTGTTACAGCCCTGAAAACAACTGCCTTATGCAAACAGGGAGCCACAGGACTCTCGGATGGAATATCTGACTTACATGCATGGATACGCACATGCATGCGTGCCCAAACACCCCGATAGAGTGGCCGGTGGTCACTAACGGGAGCAAAAAGGTTACACGTTTGCTCTCTGCTCTAACCAGTTTCACCAACTGAAACCTTACTTGCTCTGGAGAAGTGCCTAGCACAAAACACTCAATTATTTACTTTGCTTACTGGTTGGAGTATATTTTCAACTTGCCAGTTGATTTAAAACAGTGTTTCTACACAGGGAAATATTTTACACCAATTTAGATTGCTGAGCAGTTCCAAATCTAAGCTCATCTAGTTATTTTCATATTTTGTTGAGGCTCCCAAGTGTCTCAGTTTCTAGCCATCCGCCAAGAGGAAAGGGGGAGGGGGGTTGAGGGCTGAGAGACACATGGAAACAGATAGAGGTGAGAAAAATGAAAAGTGGTGAAGGAATAGAGAAAAAGAGAGAAACAAACATTACTTCAGACTGGTTTGTGTCTGCTCCCAATTTAGGATGCTCTGTTCAAACCATTTAATTGTAGGTCTTTTTATGACTTTGGGGCCTGAACTTCAAGCAAACAACACAGAACCACATATGAATCTGGACTCCACCCTGGCTGCATATAGATAGGATACCATACATAGGCATGTTATACTCCACTTATATTTTTATCGGCATGATTTTTGAATAGGAAATACAAATAAATCTCATACCTATTCTCTGTAAAAAAATTACGAACAGCAGAGTGACGATATTATTCTGAGGAGAGAGAAATGGAGAGAGAGACCTACATACTAACTCCCTGCACTCTTTGTATCACACAGTAGGGGTCAGTACATACTCTTATCCGTAAAACTGTTGTTCGTGGGGCGATAAAACCACACACTGTAGAAAAACATGAATGTAGCATCTGTGACATCATCAATAGGTCTCTGGAGGAACATTTTGCAGTGTGCTAGACTGAGATTCATTTCAGTCCAGCAAGTAGGCTCCCATTTATACTACTCTTTAACTCCACATATCATTTCAAAGTTTTCAAAATCACCACCATGACACACGTTACAAGACCTAAGAACAAGCAACTAAGAACATAACATCAGTTTCTGACATTAATGCATTGGCTTTAGCATTCAGCTGCAGTGGTTGCTTTCCAGACATTACTTAAAAAACACATCTGCTACTTATATTTACAATCAAAAAAGTATTCTTCACTCATAAATGAAATCCTGTTAGCACTTGTATTTGGTTCAGCATATCAAGTTGGGAATACTGACGACTCTGTCACATCTTGCATCAATGACAATGTTGAATAGTTACTGAGAGGGAAAATAAAGGGGGAAAAACAATATGATTTTGTGGCTGACCATTATTAATAGTGCATCTTCTTCGAGGATCAGTCATTTTGATATGCAATTACACATTAACATTATCTTAAACCTCTTCATCCCAAACAGCAGAACGAGAGACAAGCAATAGGAATCCAAATGAAGGAGGCATTCCCAACATTCCTGACCCTCATATTCCCATCATTCAGCTGCAGATAAATCCATATTGATGGGCTGTTAAATATTAAATGTTTATGGGTCACTACACTTTTTTTCATGGCCAAGAGGCTCATCTCTCACTGTCCAGACAAGGGAAAGGTTCAGGGTGTCAATGGGAAGGAGAGAGAAAACGGGATTATTTTCTCATTTAATCACCCTCAGGACCCAAGATGCAGTTCTAGTGTTCGAGACTAGAATGCCAAACAGTGTGTATGATATATAGCTTAAAACAGTGCTGGCCCTTTGCCATTTACAGGGACGTGGGATATTCTAATTAACTTCATCTTAAAAACACCTTATGTAGGGATCATGGAAACAGGGCATCATAAAGAGTGTCTGCTGCAAATCTTTTAAGTATGTAAGCAAGTAAGTAAGGGAATTCAATGGTTTCCACTGCAAAGTGACACAGGGCCAGCCAGATATAACTGTCCACAGCACCAAGTATTCTCTCTTTGAAACAGTATTTTCTTCTGGTTTCCATCATATCTTCTCCTCCATAAAATTATCATTTGACTACTGTTTCAAATACACAGTAGAAATAGACTTTTTTTATTACAAATTTTGCTTTTGTCCTGGTTTAAATAGGTCCCACAAGCCACACACCTGGAGAGTGAGCCAAACGCTATAAGCACAGCCATGTCAACACTCAAATTAACACCTAACTGACCAACCATGGAAAGAATGAACAAGCCAATTATACGTTCAATCTTAGGGTGACAAAGTGAAGGTCATGAGAGAAAGATGCTTGGGAACCAGTGATGTAAAGTTTGATTCTTTAGAGTGCTTCACTTTAAACTTCTTTGCTCAATTATTTTCATTAATTCTCTCCAGTCCGCTAATGCACACATACTGTATAATAGGGGAAGCAAACCAGCCACAAGTGGTGATGAATTTCCATTTCATAATACCAAACCATCCAACTTCTTTGTTTCAATCTCTCATCTCATCATAAACAAGAAACTGTTCATACAATTATTACTTTAACCAATTCAATGGACAAAAACGGACTCAAGATTAAATCAAGACTACAAAAACGACAAAATTCCTCAGTGTTCATGTCATATGAAATTAGCAGGGATAAGGGGAGAGGATGGGTGAAATTTTAGACTCTTCAAACAGTGTGACTCAATATTAGGGGAATCTTTCTTAGCTAATTTTCACATTTGAATATTGCAACTGTACGATGAAATGTAACGGAATCTGCTTATAATCAAATGATCCTTTTTAGCATCTTGTATACAGTATATGCCTCCCTGTGTGATCCGATTAAATGTGCCTTGGGATTTTTAATAAAAGCAAGTTTGAGAGATATTTCATATTATATAGCCTAATATAAAACTTTTCCGTCATTATTTGTGAAAATGAACTCTCCTCTTGTGATGTCAGGTAGCAAATGTGGAGCTATTTCAGAAAGGAAAAATAAAACTTGTGGCTATATGAATATACACAATATTAGATGTGTTTAGTTGTTTTTTAATAAGGTACAAGCTGTTTTACTGTAACTGTAGAGAAAGATAATCAGATAAGTCACTATTAGGAAGGTGCTTATATTATATATTATATTATATACTCAAATTACCATGGCTTTACAGATGCAACCTTGGAAAGGAGAAATAACACATTCTTCCTGTTACAAATGAAAAATGTAATTAATAAGAATTAAAATGCATCCTTGCTAAGTTCGGTAGATTCAGGGTTTAGCTGCTGCAGTCTTACTTGGTCTGGTATGATCAGTAGTTTATGGTGGCTAAAGTTAGCTAATGTTAGCAAACTTTAGATGGATATTGTTGTGTAACTGACATTAGTGAGTCATTTATCTGACATTACGACTCTTCTCTACTTGTGCTACTGTTAAACTGTTTTGGCATTTACCATCATCCTGTATGTGTCAGCTAGCTTTGAAGCAATGTTGCCAATTTTAAATAGTGTTATGCAGTTAATACTCTATAGTTCCCCTCAAGCTGGGTCGTCAAAGGTTCAGGTCTTTACTCTGTGATCAATGGCTCAGGGAGGGCTTTCCCCTCGAGAACACAGCAAAATATTTCATTTGTCTTTCATGTTGAGAACCGCTGGCAATGTGATGTTACCCAAGCCACTATTACCTCTTCTGTTCCACTCCTCTGGTTGTTACATCCCCCTCTTTGCAGGAGGTGGAGTGAGACCACATGACTCACATGCATTCATTAGTTAGCTTGCAGACCAAAAATAGAGAGTTGTGATTCTGTCAAGAAGTACCTCTAAGTATAGAGCAGAGTTTATGGGGAGCCAAATGCTGTCATTGGACCGTGCACGTTTTACCAATATGATAAATGCATTATCATGTTGCAGGTAGTGAAACATGACACACATTAATGTACATAATGCATTATGTGTGTGGTTGTGAATACACAAACACAGACACACACACACACACACACACACACACGTACCCTCAGAAACATGCAACATTTCAAAGTCATTTAAAAAAAAGTGTGGCCTTGCCTCACGGTTGCTGTGTCACTTTGTCGTCCGTCTAATGTTAAATAATTCTGTCTTGCCTTGTAACTCACATAATACTTACAAGGTTCAGCAGACAGGATGTGGATGGACATGTCTTCAGATTATCTCTGCTCCCTCTGCACTTGAACCAGTCAACTGACCAAGCAGCATCACAGCATGGGTTGGTTTTCATCCATATATGAACTTCCAAAGGATGAGAGATGGTACATCCTCCCCCTCTAAGAAAAGTGCTGTGGGTTTCAAGAATCATAGCCTTTACCCTCTGCGTTATTCTCCATCATGAATGCTGCTTCAAGTAAACACCTTCACTAGGTGTCACCTTTGATCACTGGCCATCATTCTCACACTGATACTATGTCCACTGCAACATAAAGCCACAGGGTATTAATCAATCAAAAAAGTCAGTCAAAAAATCACTATTAGTTGCACCCCATGTGCAGATTACATTTCTGCCTGTGGTGTCACTACTGCTGTCAAATGCAACATTGCTGCTATGGATCAAACATTTATCTACAGTATTTCAGCAGAAAATGAACTAAATCATTATTGTATTTACATATATATGATGATCCTGTCACACAATCCAACATCATGCCCCATTACTCTTTTGAATTAATGAATGAAAAGCATTGAAGCATCATTTCATTAGTATAAAATAGCATTGCTCTTGCAGCAGCAAAACTGTCAAAAACTGCGAACACATCTATTGCAGAGGATGGAGAGGGCATACTGGTGATATTCGCCTGTCCCTGGAGCAGCCAAGCATCATTTATGTCCCTCGAGTCAAGGAGCGACCAGCACGCACACACAACTCCCCACCAGCCACACCCTTCATGCTTAGCCCTTCCCCCTTTGGCCATCTATAGCTAGCGATTGGCTGATGTGAAGGGAAGATGTTGATGGCGATTGGACAGGTGATGGAGCAGAACCTCGCTTTCCTATGCATCAGTGCTCTCCAGGAAAAGACCAGGGAGAGAGAGAGAGGACAGAGATGATGATGTGGGAAATTGGAATGATATGAGGGCTGGAGGGGGAGGGAGGTAAATGAAGAAGAGACGAGGGGGAGAGAGAGATAAGGAGGAGCGGAAAAAGACAGAAAGAGGGAGGTTGACAATGAGCTACATTACACTGCTCACCTATATTTTATCCAAACACTGTGCATGTATAAGAACCATATAAGATTATTACTTTTACTGCTTTTATTTAATAACATCAAGTCTTGCAGAGAGAAAAGATGTTGAAAATTATAGTGAATCTGATGTCGACAGTGTAGAGGAACACACGGTCTTGACTTAAGGGAAAATGCAGTTTACAACAGATGGGCTTTGCGCCAAAATGTATTAAAATTGACAGAATGTTTATTTATTATTATTTATTTACATATATTTTACATATAATAACTTTAATCTGACAATTCTGATTCCATGACAGTTTCTGATTCAATAATTAATAACTGCAATAAAACTGTCCAAACCTTTTTATATGCAGTAATATAGATGTTTAAAGCTGTGTCCAAAGATTATTATTTGATGACATAAAAACACCCATTCAAGAATGTGCATGTTTTTAATAAGTTAATTAATACATTTGATTAATAAGCTAAAGTTAAATTAACTGATGTGGTGTTTGGAGAAAGAAAGTTTTCACATTTTTTCTCCACCAACCCTTTGATTGTCTTGTTATTTGCAGCCACAGGAAATATTGCTTGGTCAAACAGATCGCATTATGTTGATATCCTGTGACAGGAGGATGCAAGCTGTGCTCTTTCTAAAACCAACACAGCCAGTGCTCCACAGCATGATCCAATTAAGGCCGTCTACACAAGCACACACACACACATACACACAAACTAGGTAAAGGCAGAGAGGTCAGGATGCACACATCTAGGTGCACATCTGAATGAACTGCATGCACAGAGACACACAAAGGTGCACACAAACATTACACAAACACACTCAGAACAGAGTCCAGCTGTCTTCGTGTAAGACACCACAGGGCGTCTAACTTGCTTTCCTCTCTTTCATCCCATCCCCTATGTGTGTACCATGCCAAAAAGGAATAAAATCACTCTCGTGCACCTTCTCTGGATCCGTTCCACATTGGTGGAATGATCTGCCTGCTCCTACAAGATCAGCAGATTCTGTAGCAACCTTTAAAAAGCACTTGAAAACGCATCTCTTCCATCAACACCTAACTGACAATCACTAACTTCTTCTTCCTTTCTACCTTTGTATCCTGTGCTAGGCTTTAATCACACTAGTTTTTTGATGCACTTATGCATTTTGTTACCTTGTGTTGTTATATTGCTTCCATTGTCTTCCTCATATGTAAGTCGCTTTGGATAAAAGCATCTGCTAAATGACTAAATGTAAATGTAAATGTAAATGTAAATGTTTGTGTGTGTGTGCGCGTGTGTGTGAGAGAGAGGATGGTAGAGTAAGAAAGAGACAGAGTCTCCCAGCAACTTTACTCAAAGGAAATATTTCCAAAATTTCAGATGTCATGAAGAATTTCATCTTTCTAACAATTTGAAACTAATAACTTTCCAGACTGATAATAAATGTTGCAATCTCATTATAAATGAAGGAAAAGAAAAACATCAAACAAGATACTATTGAGAGGCTGTCATGTAACTGGACATTCCAGGTGACACTTTGCAATGTCCTTGTCCCATAATAGTAAATACAGTCTCATGGTTTACCTCCCATGCTAAACCTTAACCATGCTGTAACTTGTCGTGTTATGAGAACTGGTGCCAAACTCAGACATCTATGCAAACTCTCCTTTTCCCCACAGTGCTACAGTACAAGCTTCACTCAGAGCTATCAGTTGTAAACTGTGATCACACACTCTTTTGTAGACACTAGTTAGATGGTCAGTGCTTGTACTTCATGGTTGGTACTTGTCCACTTGTCTACATGCATGCAAATTAGGTGACAGCACCTTTTCTAATCATGTGCTTTAATGCAAGCCAAGTTCAAGTGAAGTTCAGCCAACCTCTTGGCTAAGCTGTGATTTTAAATACACACCTCACGCGCTATAGAAGTAGGACATGAAACTGTATCCAACATTATTATAATGTACTGTATATAGTGTTGTTATGAGCTATTTTTGCACACATTTGGCTCATTTTATATTTCTCTGCATACATGTTTGTACATAGGGGTTGCTGTTAATCACAAATTACGCAATAATAAAAACCTGAAGTGTAATTGCTGGCCATCTTTTGAAAGATATAACAAGACAAAGACAGAGAGAATGCAATGGAGCGAGAGAGAAAAAGATATGGAACAAAAGACAAAAAGAGGAAAATAGAGAGTGAGTAAACAAAAATCACTCAAATACACACGACCACATCCACAAACACACCAATTAGAGTTTAGTTTTCCCCACCCTGGCCTCTGCAGGGGAGAATAAAAAACAAAAATCCAATGAACTCCAGAGAAAACCACTTCCTCCACTGCTTAGAAGAGTGAGTGTGAGTGTGTGTGTGTGTGTGTATGACTGTGTGAACATGCCTGCCTGCTCGTCTACCCGCAGAGCACATGGTTAGCATTCAAAGCCCAATTCAATAAGAACCACACAGTGAGCTCAGTATGGGCAAAGATGAGAGACTGAGTTCACAGCTGAATTAAACTGAACAGAAACATATGGAGGAGAGGAGAGGAGAGGAGAGGAGAGGAGAGGACTCCCCACCCCTCTCTCTCTTTGTGCATGTTCAAATATTCATCTATTTTCAGCCAGCAAGACTAGGAATCATTCTCATCTAAATCACCATACAATGCATGATAAATATTATCAGTGCAGCAAAAGATCAGAATCATCCTGACTGAACAGGCAGTTGGCTACTATTCCAGATTATCTTGGACCGAGAGCCAGAGCATATCTGGGGAACAGTCCAACTATTTACTCTAAGCACGCTTAGTCTGTAAATCCATATGCAGGCCAACAGTTTTTGGGACACTTGTGATTTTGTGGTTAAGTGTCTTGTAAAAAACTAAACCAGATTGTAGACATTTTTCATTTTCCCCTCCATCGAACACAGTACTTACGTACTTCAAATTAATGCATAATCATCAAGATATATTACACACTGTGTTAAGTAATTCTGAGTTCTGATAACACAAGAAGTATTACTTCATAAGTGTGATAATAATTAAACCCAAACAAACTAATTGAGCAAAAGAAGAAAGTAAGTGAACTAACTAAGAGTGTGTGTGTAAAATGAAAGTGCCCATGTTTAGATGCAGGATCTTGTGTGGCACTATGTGACCTGAGCAGAACCAATGAGTGCTGACAGATCAGACAAGAGAAGCAGGTTGCTGTTGGTAGAAAGGTTGAAGTTCGCATATGGCTGAGTCTAGAGACGCACAGACACTACTCAGCACTAAAGCAAGGCCCACAGGCTATCAATGCTGTGCATGAATTCTCTTTGTACTTTCACTAAACATTATAAGCCTGCATCATTAGTCTGGGACCACTGATTGTAATGATTCACTCATCTTTCCTTTTTTTAGCCATATGTATCCACCAATAAATGAAAAAAGCTGGACTTTTATTCTTTTTGTTATAGTGGCTTACTATATTGTATGTATTGTCTTAATTCTGGGCAAGCACCTCACTTCATCCATTATTTTCAGGATACCTTGTCATACATTATTGCTAACTTATCAACCCCTTATACAGTAGCTTTGAGTTACCACCAGTACACAGAGCTATAAACAAAACAAGTCAAAGCCCTGAAAAGACCAATGTTTCTCAAAACATGTTGGCCAAACAAGCCAAGTTTAGATTAAAAAACAGGAAGTACCCGAGCGACTGAGGTTGTGTCAAATCCTTTGAAAGGAAGCAACAAAGAATCTAAAACTAGCACATCTCATGGAGGCAAGACCAACATTCACAACAATACGCATGAGTACGTGTAGCTACTGCAGAAAAAGGAAAAGAAAACTGTCAAAAGGCATACAGTACATGATGGCTGGGTGGAGGCAAACATCAAAAATAATACATACTTTCCCACTTAGGGATCAAAATAGCCAGACAATCTGTGTATATATTTGAATGTTTAGTCGACCTTGGTGAGGGGGTACCGTCATCCACTAACGCAGATAAACACACGCTCAGACAAAACCACACGTCCACTATGTCCTTCATACACACAAACATGAGGACAAATAATACATGTTCTGTTGTGGCCTACAGCACACTCCATGTTTGGAATGTGCCAGATCAGCTAATAAGTAAGTGAAAGATGTTTTAGTTTTCATTTTTCCAAGAGCACTTTGCACACCTGCAATTTAATGTTACAGCGCAACAGAACACTTCAGGCAATTTGCTAAATCGACCCTTAATTTAACAGCAAGTTAATTTTGTTCAGAGTAATTGAAAATGAACAATGAACAATCAGCCATAAATGGCCAGTACAACCTGATTACCTCTGATTCACTGTGAGCAGCTCATGAATGTCTGCTTGATTCCAACGAAAGTACACAAAGACACCACTGCAGCTCTTATTTTTGTGAGTCAGCCTGAGGGACGAAGTTCAAGGGTTTTTGGGCAAAAAGCCTGCGCACAGGATTTGGCTGGTATGTCCCAATCATTTCGCATTAACATCCATTCAAATTCTGGCAACTGGGAATAATAGGCCAAGCTGTCAGTTGAAAACAGCCTTGTAAAATGTTCATCCCTGAATGACCTCATTGGAAAACATCATGTCAAAACTGTGTCAAACACATGGGGATAAATAGAACATAATCTACTGATGTTTGTTGAGCGATCACGAGTGCTGTATGTGTCCCATCCATCCCTGACACACTCCTTTTGCTACAGTCTAATACTGTGACACTTAAACAACATGCACAAAAAAATCCTAACAATTCATATTTACTTTCTACCACTGTATGCCATCTTTCTTGACACAGATTACACCAAGTTAGATTTTCAATGAAAAAGCTCCAAACAATGCAATCTAGCGCAAGAGAGACTAAATTGAAACCAGGACCACATTCAATTGGGATAATCTACTGTATGTGCATACCCTAATATAGGCCACTTAACTGCCCTGTTTGTACCCCAAAACAACTCACCCCGGAGAGACCGACTTGGTGTATTTTTAGTATGTACTGTATATATGTCCTAGGGTATTAGGGATGTGAACCCACAAGGTCATGGTTGCTAGCTGATGCCACAGAGGAGCTTGAGTCTAATGGGATTGGATGCAGTGGAGCTTTGATGGAAAACAACATTTCACTTAAAGTGGGCATGGTTACTCACACAAACACATACAGTATATAAGCTACACTGGCTCATCCATGGTGAACTGCACAACGTTTTGAGCATCTGCCTTGCTTTTTCTGCTACATATTGAGTACAATCCTGACTGGCAAGACACGTGGATAGGGATATTTAGCATGGGCAATAAACAGATCATGTGCAAACGTTCCGCTCTGGAAGGAAGTTTCTGAGTGGTTCCCCATGATGACAATCAGACCTACCTGAGGTTTGACCTGGGCCATCCAGTTTGGATTCACATTTTGGAAGAGAGCAATCTAAAAAAAAACAGAGATGAAAAAAATTTAGAGGAAGGAAGTTTAATAAAGTAAATGAAGCGGAAAAGGACTGTCCTGTAACGCACTAGAACAGTACCTCAACCAGGCTGTAGTGTCATAAATTAGAGCTTTGTGATTACAGAGTACAAATGAGAGAGTGAGAAATTGTGGAGCAGCTGTTTGATCCCTCTCTGAGATTAAACACCATTAGACATGCTGCACGCAGATGCATCTGCACACACACATACTGTACATGTGCACTCACATGGTTGTGTAAATGTACATATACAGTAGTACATGCTGTTGCAGGACATGAGCTGGTGAAAACATGCTTTACACTCAACATCTGAGTCAATATGTCTGTACAGATTGAGACTATAGATTCTTGTGCCCTGTCTTCTTTATTCTATTCTCTTAAACTCTGTCACAAACACATACCCTCAGACACACGCACACACATACAGACTCACTCAACACACCAGCTGATAAGCGAATTAATCATTTAAAGATACCTAGTACAGTAGATATCTGTATCTCTAATGCCTGAGGATTCATCTGCAGGGAAATGAAATGTTAAGAATATTCAAACAGACTTGTGAAAAAGCAGAGCAGTGTGTCTGGTGCTTGGTATAAGCTTGTAACATTAGACAGGAGACAAAATTGAGCCCTGCCCTGAACTGTAGCGCTGGAGTCAGTTTCGGCATCACGATCAGGTCAGGACTTAACAAAAACAACTGATTCATTATGGATGTTTTGCTATTTTCAGCTATATTCCTACATAAATAAATAAGGAAAAATGACTGCATTTTTTTTTTTTTTTCATATAGAGAACCGATTTGAGAAGTGTTCCATGCCAATGACAATGACAACTCATTGCCTGACTCCAAAGAGACACTGGATTTATTTATTTGGACTGACATGCATCTTGTAACTGACAGTAGACTGAAACTTTCTTTCTGGGTCACTCATCAGTAGGACACTATAGTGGCACGAGATAACAGAGAGGAGAGGCAGGGGCAGCTTAGCCCTTCTTTGCCATGACTTCTCCTGGCTGCCTTACTGAAAAGAACAGCCTGGCATATGCTGCTGCCTAACAAGGATTACAGAAAGCACCTGTTCACACACTATGTTTCATTTTAGACAGTGTAGTGTTTGGTCCAGTGAAGAGTGCTCCTCCTCTAACAGAGTTTTCAAGACCTTACAGTCAGTCAGTCATTTTCTACCGCTTGTTCCCGTTGGGGGTCGCGGGTGACCTGGAGCCTATCCCAGTGACTTTAGGCCTTAGGCGGGGTACACCCTGGACAGTGGCCAACTTGTGACCTTACATGTGTTTGGAATCTGTTTCTTGTTCGCAAGGTGTGCTTGAACCCCAGGAGAAGTATGTGAAAGAAGTTACAAATTGAACGATAGTGAATGTTCAGATGTTACTCTGAATGTCATTTTCAATGTTAAAACATCTTTACAGAGTGGTGGAATATATAGCAAACAGATATCGTCTGGAGAAAATCTATCTACGTCAGGAGGGTAAAGAACTCAGATTTCTATCTTATTTAAACTACTGAGAAAATTGTTCCTGCAGCTTCAATACTGTGTCGACATGAGGAATCTAATGTTCATAACTGGAAAACAGTGGAATGCCCTTTTAGGGAGGATGATTTGGAAGGATGTTAACGGGTTCATCTTACAGTAGTGAAGTGTGAAACATCAAATTAATTTTATTTTCTTCGATGTGCAAACAGTCAGCATTTTATTTGTAACAAGTTTTAGCCTCACCTCTATTTGTGAATGCTACAACAACAAAATAAACATTTAGTACATTTGTACAACAGTACAACACTACTGTTGTAGCTAAACTGGCCTTATTTCTTCTGAAACAATACCAATTTAACACTAGGTACTTCTGCAAGCCAATACAGTAGGATGGAATGTTAATTTTGATCCTCAACCTATTTTATCTGAAGCCAGAGAGGCCAAGCGGCAGTTTAGCCTTCCTAAGCCAGAGGAGCACTGGGTTGGCACTGTTCACGCGACAGGGATCAGAGCCTGCTGCTGTCTTCAAAGCAAGAGGGAATGTTACAGTGTGTGTGTGTGTGTGTGTGTGTGTGTGTTTGTGAGAGAAAGAGAGACTACACAGTTCCTGTTGGACAGACTAAGCACAGCTGTTGACAGAAGACAAGCAGTCTCGGGCAGCACACAAGCTGACACATGTATGCAAACACAAACTGCAGGCTGTGCTTTGATTTTGCCAAAGCTGAGTCCATGTTCTGCTTTATTACATTTTTTTTTATACAGACTTAAGTAAGTAAGTAAGACCATGGCTTGTCTACTAAAAAAGTAAAAGATGCCATAGCACAGATAAGTGCAATGAACACATGGGTCTAGTATCTGCTAGGATGTAGTTGGACATGCGCAAGTGTTCTACTGTGCGTAAGAGAATATAATTTATTGAAAATTAGTGCTACACTATCAAACATACATTTACAGCAAATTACCCTAAAACTAAAGACAAAAACAAAAGCATGAAACTAACGCACAATTGAGAAAGAAGTCTGGTGACCCATTCTAACGCACTCTACGCAAGGGGAGGAACTGGCTCACTCACTCAAAAAAATGACACACCGTATCCTGACACATGACTCTGTACTGCTCTCTCAAGAGGAAGTTCTTAAAAAACAGTGTGTCTCAAAACTCATGGTCTCATGAGTCTGTGGCTGCTTTTTTCAAAGTGCTATTCCTGAAAAAAAGGAAGCACAAAGCATTGTGGGAGGCTTGCGACTTCAGATACCAGATCCAGATGCTTCCTTGGTTTAAGCTGTAGGGAAAGAGAGAGGAGATAGAGGAGGAACTGTTAAAGATGGGGAGGATTGAAACATCTGCTGTACGGGCATAAGGAGGGAGGAGAAAGGTCGAGGAAGGAAGAATTAGGAATGTGCAGGAATACCGGTAAACATTTTGTGAATTAATATGTTTATGGTCTCCAGTAATGCTAAAAACATGTTTACATAATGACAGTTAAAATGATGACTGCACTCATTGCTGTTCCCTTCCTCATTTGTTGAAACAATAAAATATCCAAAAGCTGACAATACTGTGAAAATTCTTGGCACCCTCCTTTTAAGATCTATAAGAAAGCGTTATGGTGGCTTGTGCAGGCCAAACACCACTTTATGTTGTTTTTTTTCCTTTAATGTGACACACATCTCTTTGTTAGTCAGTCAGTTCAATTTGATAACCTTTGTTTGGATGTCTCATTTACTAAAGGTGGAAGAGAAGGAAGGCATGCATTGTGGTGGGAAGGAATCACAAACAAGCTAGTAGAAAACAAGATCATTAATTAAATATATGAGGCAGAGGCAAGGTATGAGGTAATGATGGAAAGCTGTGTGGGAGAGGAGTGGAGGAGGCGATGAAAGGAATGAAAAAGGAGAGATTGAGTGGGAGCCTGAAGTTGACTGACAGAGGTTTCTCTCTTATCAGATGGGGGATTTGCAGGAGACACACAGACGAACCCACAGCCTCTTTTTATGACCCCCAATCCTCCTATGCCTCCATCCCTCATTCGTTCACTCCATTCCTCCATCCCCCTCTTCCTTGCTTCCAGGGCCTTGGGCGATGTGGGTGGGTTGTAGTGATTTATACCTCTGTACATGTGCATGTGTCTTGTATGTGTGTGTGTGTGTGTGTGTGTGTATGTAAAGTAATGATGTCCCACAGGCTACACTTAGCCTCCTACAAACACATTACCGACCTATTGGAATTCCTGATTCTCAACAATATCTTTCATGTATATGGAGGAGCATTCATATGATTCCAACCACGATGGTTGGGAAAAAAAATTATCTTTTTCAGTCTATGTGTCTTCAAAGTGGGCCCTGGCATAGATGTACATGACATTTTACAGTAATCAATTATTTGGCGAGATGGAGGGGGGCTACATGTCCGTAAAGTGTATTACGACTTTTTTGAAAAGGTCAAGAGTCTCTGATGAGATCGATCAGCATGGTCTGGCTATAAAATAGATAATTGCATCGCTGTGCTACCTTCTTGATTGTGTTCTCCATAAAACTCTCCAATAAACACAAAGAGAAGAATGGGCTATAACAAGCATCCCAACATCTGGTCCTTATTGGGAGCATACAGTAGGCTTTTAATATAAACTCAGAAGAGGAGGAGAAAACTGCCTCTTCTCACTCACATACAGTACACTAGTCTGGAATCGCTTATTTTTGGTATGCTGCTAAGTGCTTATTAGCCATGTGACCATTGCTATTTCATGATTTTAAGCCATACATGATTAATTTTATAGACACAAACATTGTTTTTGTGAGAGAAATTCAGGAACATATGCACCAGCACTCTGATTGGTTTATTGGCACAATATTTGATGTGGTTTCAGGTGATATTGAATTTAGTAATTTTGCAGCAATCGCAAAATTGGACGAAAACACAAATGAAGCTGAGCGTATATCTGCATTATTTACGAAAAAGAAAACGTAAGTCGCAGCTGCAACAGTATGAAATAGCCCTTCACTTTCTGGCTCTCAGTTGTGGCCAATGAGTATCATGATGTCATCTAGATATATTTTGTTGGATTTGTAGAAGATTTGTTCTGGATCCATTTCCTTTAGAGTGACTTTTAACTGTTCGCACATACAAATAATGCCATTGTTTCATTTTGTTATATTGTGTCATACATACTGATGTATTGGAATTTTGAAAAAGCATTATTATGCTGATCACAAAAGAATGCAATCCTACCGGTGAACTAAAATATTGATCAATACAATGTAAAGGTTTTGCTAAGAAGCCAAAATAACTTATCATCCTGATTGTTGTGGCCCTTTCAGTTTAGCTTGGTTGCTAATGCAGAATTTGCTATACAAGTGATCATTATTTTGTACTGTATCTGTCTTATCAGGAACATAAATGTTGTAATTATTTATTTTGCAATAACTATATAGATGTATATGTATTTCGAACTAGTCCTCTTTTTCTCCTTCTGTTGAATTAGTGAGATAGCCAACTGGGCAGGCGGGCCCAGGCGATTTAGCAGGGCAGGCAATGCCAATCTAAGCATAGTCTTTAACTCTGACCAACTGCCAATTAGGCTGCCCCTGGATGCAACCGAAAGGTTTCAGCCTCATGGAGAGCAGAGTAGCCTACATTTTGCAGTGTGTGCTCCACCCAAGCCTCAACTCTATAATTTGATGAGTGAAGGCTTGTTTGTCCCTCTAAGTATGTAATGTCCTCTCTTTCTGAATTTCACTCTCAGTACACATTTGTCTTTGCCTCCCCATCCACGCCTCTCTCTATATCAGTACTGTTTACCATACATGCTTTCAGATGCATACTGGTCTGCTGAAGTCCTCATCTACATGATTATATAAGATTTCTGCTTGAGTATGCAAGATAACATTAGGTCATTATGCTTTCATTGACTATGACTGTGCTAGAAGAAAATGAAGAATCACTGCTCAGTGATTTGGCTCTCATTACAGACTGCACTGGCACAGGTCACTGGGTTCACTTTGGGAACAGAGGAAAATGGCTCTCTGCATTTTCAATACTGATACTGCTATTGTTGATGCTGATGTCCTGTTACTTTCTACCCTCAGATGCACTGAACGACAAGCTATAAAATACAACATGCATAAAGAGGTCCAACAAACATTGGTGTTAATTTAGTTGTTTTTGTCCTCTTCAATTTGCTTTCAATCTAAATTGAGCTTGCATTGTCAGGCCAACTACAAAGTAAAATTAAAAAAAAAAAGCATAGGCGTTTTCCTACCTGTCTATACAAGACTTTCATAATTATTCTCAAAAGAACTACAATGACAAAGCAGAGGTAACCACTTATGTTACTGCCTATCAATTATTCTGCTGGTATAAAAAAATCTATTATTTAACACTGCAGACTGCCAAGACACTCATACATGTACAGTTGAAAGCCTGTCTGCATTAGTAATGAATAGAATAGAAGCCAGGTTCACACAGTAAACAGTAGATCTTTGCAACAACCTTAAGCCCCACAATCCATGATTGTTATGACTGATGACCACTGTCTTATGACCAGTAGAGTTGGGGATACGGCTCTTATGTAAGTTGTTAGGACAGTTATTTAATCTTATTCCAGCATACATCTACAGCGTACATCGGGTTGCTTTTTCGTCAATTGAGTTTCACAGTGCAGTTATGTACAATAATGTAATTGCACAGGCGCAGTAACTTCATTACATGTCAGCTAAGAGACTATCTACGAAATTCGTAGTACGAATTAATACCCTGTAAAAAAATAATGTTATTTTTGGTT
Organism: Coreoperca whiteheadi; assembly: GCA_011952105.1. Taxonomy (NCBI): domain Eukaryota; kingdom Metazoa; phylum Chordata; class Actinopteri; order Centrarchiformes; family Sinipercidae; genus Coreoperca; species Coreoperca whiteheadi. The sequence goes on along the minus strand of CM022486.1, from coordinate 19,557,173 downwards.
TTGCAAATATTGCTCACTACAGTGCTCCAATTTTTGACAGTGGTACCAGTGACCACATGATTTTAATTCATATGGAGCTAATGACTCTGTCATGAAGATAAGAAAGAGACAGTAGTTCTGCAACCTATACGACAATAGAGGTTTTGGGAAATTTGTAGGCCCGATTATCAATAAAAATGGCTCTCTGATTTTGGTGGCACTGCAAAATGAGCCAGCTTTAGTCATGATTAGCTCTATTTGATGTATTGAGTACTTCACATTGCTATGACAAGGAGAGGGCTATCTTCCCTCACCTACACAAAAATATTAATCATTTTTGGAAGATATTTGACAACAATATAGCACAGCTTCCAGACTCATCCTAATATCAAATCTTGAATGTTCCACAACTAGGCAAATTTCTAGTTATGAGCAACTTGCCTTGATTACAAATTACCTAATATTTCATGTTCACAGGGGACATGTTGCTAAGCTTGCGTGGGCTTGCAGTAATCAGCAGTATGTTATTGGGCTGTGATGCCTCACTCTGAAGAATGCTTGATTGAAGTCCAAAACCAGAATCCAAACGGGAAACAAAGAGGTAATTATCATCAGCCGTATTCAAAACAGAATTGGTTACTATTGGTCTAACAGTGATTGTGCAATTTAAAAACAACTAAATATAGTTATGAAGAGTGCTATTGTATTCCCATGTTTTAAAAAGGTTTGTTTTGCAAATGCAAGCAAAGCTGGAGTGATATATGCCTGGATAGCTGAGCAAAGGCTTTCTGTCTTCAACATGTTTAAGAAAGCAATTGAATATTTCTCATCTATGAACAGTTGCAACAATTTTGGGATTGGGCTTTAAGTCACGGCATGAGCAACCTGGGAGAGTGACTCAGCGGCTGAGCTGTGATCCACAGCATCAGTGTGGGACTCAGAGATGGAGCTCCATCTGCTCACTGAAAATAATCAAGCAGAGAGGAACATCAAGTATTTTCAAGGGCCCATGATAATATTATCCATTCAGGTGATGAAATCAAATCAAAAACTAGAACTTTGAAACACTTGGTGCTTTGATGGAAATCTCATTTTAATCATCCAAACAGTCCGTCAGCTTTATAACTACAAACTCACATCCGGTTATCCAGCCAGTCAATAAGTTAGTCTCTCAGTAAGTCTCCCTCTTCGCCAGTGATCACGCCGCTTAGACAGCCAGTCACTCACTTTAGGTCTTGTTCAGTACAAGAATCTGCCATATTCTAGCCTTCACTGACTAAGTAGGGCATCAAAGTGCATCCAGAGCCCCAGAAAAACAAAACACACTCACACATACACAGAGCCCCAGAAAAGTGCTTGGGATCAACTAGGATGAGCAGCTGCGTGCCAAGATTTCAACATGCAACAAGCTGGCAGCAATTAAGGAGCCTGCTGGAGAGGCTACAGCGAGCGGGATGGCCATTTCTGCTGGTCCTGTACAGTTAAACCACAAGAAAGCCTGGGATACATAGTATGCATGAGTAACGAGTGAATGACTGACATATCATACAATGTTTGGTCAAATTGCAGATGTGTATATGTGACTTATTATACTTAAAACAGAGTAAAGAAATAAATGACAGATAAAATGTTTCAATGTTAGATAAACTGAGATCAATAATAGGCTTGAATCAACTGAATAAATAGCATGAAGTGATGGAAATACTATTAACATTTACTAAATGAATGAAGAAATTATAAGCAGTGAATGAATGAATTCATTGACATGTATTGACTTGTATTTCATTCATCTTTCCAATATGTCCATCTTGGTGTCCAATTACAGCGAAATGAAAGATAACACATCAATAAAAATGGATAACTAGGAACGTTGTAAACATCTCTAATCTCACACACAGACACACAGCTATTTGACATTATTCACTCAGCATTTAGTGCTATTCACTTTAACAACCCAGAAACTTTTTTTCCCCCATACTTTCTCTTCATAATAGTCTCTTATAAAAGTTTCCTGAGGCCATAACCTATTTCTGTCTCCATCATGAATACTGTATGAACTGCATTTGCCGCTATATAAACATCCAAGCAGTCCAACTTCACTGTGAGCCAACTTTCCAGCCTGATACAACACAGCTATAGGAAAATACATTGGCAGGCATCCAACCAACCGTAAGAGAGAATGCAGCATTTGAATACAATCCATTTTGACAACATTCCTAACCGTCAGACTGGCAGAGGCAATTTCTGGGAGAAAGTATGTGGTTTATAGACTGTTTAAAAAAGTATGAAGTATATTTGTGTGTGTATGCACATGCAAGCACGTGTCTGCTGCATTTATCGATTCATATTCATTTAGGTGGACGTGTGCAAATGCTGTCTGTGTGTGTGTTCCTGCATGTGTGCAAGCTGTGGAGATGGTTAATAGCAGACCCCAAGGCACCAGGTGTCACAGAAGGAAACAGCTGAGAGAGAGACAGCTGCTTCTTCTGGTGTGTATCAGAGGTGGTCCTGCTCTATTGGTGGCGACATCTTTCCCAACACTGGACTTTGGCTTTAAAAAGTACCTTCCAAAAGCTGTAATAGCACTCACTGCCCTCCCAATGCCTGTGTCAGAGAGGTGTTTTATAAAGTATGAACAGGTGGAGGCTTGATTGTGGGTTTATATCCAGGAGGGTGTTAGCTAGAGTAAGACAACAATTCTCATCTCAACATACAATGTTGAAAAGTCCAGGCTCTAAAATTTGCCAAACAGTGTTAGACACTCTTAGAAATGCCTGTTCTACAGGTTTGAAAAAGCCAAAATAAACCACATATAGATGGGGAATAAAATAGTATGATATACCATATATATGGTACCAATATCACAACAAAAACACACCTTCCTTGGCATTTCCACAATAATATTAGAAAGTCAGTATGTGACTATACCCGGTAAAGTTGCCCATAAAGTCATACTACTCAATAAATGTAAATTACACCTTGGACCTACAGCTATATGTCGGATAACAAGGCTTCTCATAAGCACTACCACAACAATGTGCATGACTAAAGTCCCCCTGTGTTATTATTTGGCTGACACTGCAGTCTCTTTGCACCTATACAAAAGGTGTTTATGTTTTGGATGCAAAGTGATAAGGTATGCGGGCCTATCTTTATTTGTTAGGTTGATGCCATCATATGAGACAGGCCCAGTGCGCGGAGTGCAACCTATTGCCCATACGTGCGTTCATGGCCTAGCCTCTATCCGTGCATCAGCTCTAAGAGACCTGGGTTAAGAGTGATGCATGATCACACGTTCGTTTACAAGATTGTTCAATCTCCACGCGTCTGGAGACAGAAATTACATTTAAAAAAATGTTCGACCCACATCCAAGGTGTTCGTAATGGATACAGCCTGTAACGTCGAAATACTCGTAACGTTACAGCCCGAAGAGACTGTGGTCGAGCTGTAACCATCTACACCTTGTAGCCTGTTTGATCCAACCCAAAATGGGGTCACCGCCTAATAATCAAAAGCGCATATTTCAGGAGGTGTTATTCGAGCTGTTGTCATCAAAGTCTGCGGAATGACAAGTCAGTGGACTAAAATGTGGTAAATAACTACAAGCTGTGCGCATCTCTCCAGCACGTCCGACGCGCAGTACGCATCTCGCCCATGAAACCCATCATTGGTTTTTGTCATTTTTGGCAACAATGTGGCAGACCACGAGTGATCACACCGACAGCTCTACTGTAGCTCTCCCACAGCCAGACTCGCCCCTTCCCGACTTACCGGATTTGAAAAACGCCGCTATGTCTGCCGCGTCCTTCGCAGCCTCATCTAGTCCCTCTCCTGCGCTCATGGCTGCGGTCGCTTGTGCGGAAACAGCGCAAGATATCCTCCAATGGCTTTATTGTTGCAATAATGACTTATCAGCAAAAGCGGATCCTAACGCCTTTCATTGAATCAGATCCGGTCACACAATCTGTGCTCCCTTCATTAGGCGAGAGACCTCCTCCTCCATTTTGGCCGAGAAGGGAAAATCCTGGCGACCGATCGGCGGCGCTCCCGAGTTGGGACGTGAGGGAGAGGAGGGGGAGGAAGGAGGGTGATAGTGAAAGAAGGCGGAGGTAAAAGACGAGGGGAGGAGGACTGAGGGAGGAGGGCTATTCCCTTTCGAGTGGTAGGTGGGGGGTGGGATATCCTGGGATTCCGTTTCGGGGGGTTTTGGTGCATTGTGCGCCACCCAAATTTTGTGTGCGCCACAGCACATCAGCAGCCCCCAGAGTCACTCACTGCGGTGCTGATGCGGGATGCGTGGGAGTCATTCTTCAAGATATTATGTCTCAATAGCCCAAGCCCAGATGTTATGGGAGAAGGCATTACGACAAACATCATAGATAGCCTATCCCTCCTTTTTTTTCATACGTGTAGTAGTAGCAGTGTAGTAGCCCTTCTATTATTTTATGTAACCTTATTAAATAGACCCTTATAGCTGAATATGTGCGGAAACGGGAGTTTAATATTCCCACGAGGTCATTGAGTTTGAGTTGAGTGGCGTTACATTATTTAGTTTCCTAACAGTTATGGCCTACTGTATGATGGCAAGCTGCTCATAACGTTTCTTTTGCCAGTAGGCCTAATGACTAATCGTGTTTAGAGCGGATCAGAGGGAGAAAATGACGACGAGGGAGAGGGATTATTTAATTCTCTCTTCATCTCCTAGTGATGAAGACGATGCTACAGTATGAGGTCATTTGTCCCACAAATGTAACCCAGTTCTCCCTGACAGCTGCGGCTCAGTACTTTTAACTGGGGACAGTGCACTGTTGCCATCTAGGGGTTGCCTCAGTAATTGCTCTGGGAAGGTCAGCAACTTTGAACTGTGACAACATACGCATTTATAGAGTATTACGTTGACTACCGTTTGCTTCCTTTATTCCAGTGACATAAAGGCCAAACTAATCAAACATGGAGCATAATTAAATCATTTGAAATAAAAAAATAAGTAGATGAACCACATAAATTATTAAATCTACTTTACCTACCTTAGTTTAGGCCTGTAATCATCAGTGATGATGCAGCTGCGTAATCAGCAGACACACCTGCTGGCTATTTAGCTGTTGTTTCCTGACGCCTCTAACTGCTCATGATGATGGTTTTAAAGTAAAACTGAAAGATTATGACTATATATGCTTCTGTCCCTTTTTATGTAAAAACAAGTTGGGTTGCAATATTGTGAAACATTCTACCTAAGTAAATAGCCAATGACAAAAAAAATCTACATTTCTTTCAGGACCAGCCCACTAGGCCTCCCTTTGCCCCTTCTACCGATTCCTCGTTACCTTGGAAACCACTAGCAACATACCGGAATACGACTGGCAAAACGTGTTTTGTGGAGGGTCGTTCGCCTCAACCACGAATACAAAATTCAGAAAACTGTGACCTAAATAAACAACGGGGAAAAACGTTGGTGTTGGTGCGGATGGAGCTGGAGATCTGAAGTGGAGGAGGCATTTCTGTGAAGGAATGTGTGAGCCATGTTCGTTGGTTCTCGGCTCGTCAAAGTCAGCTACAAGAACAGACCCACCCAGCCTTCTGTCCCAGTGGAGTCCCTCAAGGAGATGCAGGTTTGATCCCAAATGCTTATAACAGATGTTTGATAATCATGATTCATGACATCGTGACATTTAAAAAAAAAATGTAGGTCTAGAAGGAAAATATCCTCAGTGCCCCCCCCCCCCCCACACACACACACACACACGGGGAAATGTATATCCTACATTTCGTCTACTATAATCATCTATTATCTTTTATTCCTTTAATATTTTTTGGGGTTTGGTTCTTAATAGGACTGTGTAACCAATCCTCATCGTATGGTTATGATTGGTTTAATATCTGTAAAATATCACTCTGACATCACTGGGTTTGGATTGTTTTGTTAATTTAGGTGTGCACAATTTACCAACTTTAATGTAATCAGTTTCGTATTCATTTCGCTGGCACATTTACAGCCATACATGCAAAAGCAGATTTCTTCCTCCTGACACACTCAGGTATATATTTTATCTGGTTTCTGATGATGATCATCTAAAAAATAGATTCTTTTAGCATTTTTTTATATTGTAATGTGAAAGTCAATATATACCTCCATCTCTAATAATCAGATTTTATCTTTGAGCACCTCAATACAAGCCTTTGCACAAAGCAAAAAACTATGAACGTTAGAAATATTAAGTTATAGACCAAAGGGGGTTTCTTCTAAAGTGATCCAAATGACACTCTCACCTCACGAGGGGCTCTAAATATATTTCAAATGATTTATATAACATCGGCCTCAATTGCTATAGTAGTTATTTAGCACAGCTATTTGTAGCTAACTCAGAGTAGTATGATATGAGTTGTGAGAGAATCCAACCTCAGATTTCCCTTCTCTCTTATGTGGAAAAAAGGGCCCTTTTGATTATTATTGTTTTGAGAACCAGTACACTATTAAACTCTCTGGCCTCTCTGCTGTATTCAATAACTTACTGTACTAAGTGTTGGTTGTATTATGAGCCTCAGTCCACTAGATGGTAGTGTATAGTTGCTGTAATTTTAGATGCGCCTCAGAAGGCTGGATGATGTTCCAATAAGTAGTGTTTTACATCTAGTCCTCTTCATAAATGTGGAACAGAAGTAATTGGCATATGTTTTTTTGAAGGTTTTGGTTTTGTTTGTGAGTTATGTATCTATGCATTTGTTATTTTGTAATGCCTATTTACAGCTCGTACCATTTATGCATTTTGTGAAAGTCCATCTTTCACAAAGGTTATAAAGAAATATGTCTTGTTGTAATTGCATTGATTCATTATAACTCGAAAGCAAAAACAATCTAAGATACACTGCTATATATATATATATATAAAGCTACTGTGATATACAACAACTCTGGAAGCCACAGCACTCCCAACTGAATCTGCATCTGCTCCATTGCAGACTGATTTTGCCCATGTGGTTCACTTTGTTATTTATTTCCATACATTAAAAAAGGAAATGATGGTGATATGGCGACAGCTTGTGGTAGTAGTAAACGCCTCCTTCTTGTTTATGCATTATTTTAAGCAGTTACTATTAAAGGAGAATGTTATTGATCTAAAGAAAATATAAATAGATAATCCTGGTCTATCATGATCTGGACAAATAACCAATGATATTCTTTTCTTTTACTTGCTAAATGAATGATCAGTTGTCGGTGTGAAAAGGCCAACATCTCTAAATGCCCCTGGTTGAAACTCAGCTATACTTGGTTTGATATTTTTTGTGTTTTACAGCAACTTTTTTGTAACTGGAGATGTGTCTCATCTTCTTTGTTGAATACAGTATGTAGAGGCCTGCTTTTGATGAGTTTCAGTCCTATTCTACGTGTGTGTGTGTGTGTGTGTGTGTGTGTGTGTGTTCAAAGGAACATTTCTGTTACTTTGTGACAGACAAAGTTATCTTATGACATGTTAGGTGACGAGACTTGGTGTTAACTGCCTTCCACATGTGATGGACCAAGAAAATATTAGACAACTTCTACAGTATCTGCTTGTCTTCCTTTTATGTGCACAGTAACAGACTTTAGATAAAGTAAAATATATTCAGACAATAAAGGCAATATAAAACAATTATCATTTTGCATCCAGGAGTGGTTAGAAGCAAATAGACAACAAACTCCCTTAAAGGAGAAACAGTACAAAATGCGGAGTCCTCAGAGCTGTTTCGCCTGCTGAGCCATATTGTGCTAAAACCTGGTGTAGTTTTAGAACAGATTTGTTTAAGCTCTCCATGTCTGTCAGTGTGAGCATCCTCTGGTAGAACAGTGGACCTTTCTCTGTCTTACACACACTGTTTCTTTCTCTTTCAGATCTCAACACCCCCTCATTTATAATTTAGAGTCACTCTCTTGTTTCATGGTAGCTCAAAACCAGACAGTTCAACTTATAAAATCAGTCATGGCATTGTGAAAAATTGATAACCCAACTGCTTGTAAATGCAAAGCTTCACAATCAAACCGTCAGTCAGATCCTTGTGGAGAGAGGTGTGCTTCACATCTGCTGGAAGCCACAGTAAAAGCTAAAGGAATTTAATATTAATTAGTGGGAGGTGTGTGTGTGTGTGTGTGTGTGTGTGTGTGTGTGTGTGTGCGCGCGTGCTCACTCACTGGATGAATGATTACGGTCTCCTCACTAGAGCTGCAACCAATACGTTTTTTCTTTACAGTCTAATCTATCAATTATTTCTTTTCGTGATTATTCATTCCATCTATAAAATGTCAATAAAACAGGGCCCACGGAGGCATTTTCAAATTGATTGAAATGGTATTCAATTTGCAATGATATACAATAGAGACAAGCAGCAAATTCTCACACTTTGGAAGCTAGAACAAGAAAATCTTATGCATTTCAGCTTCATAAACAACTTAAACAATTCATTGATGGTCAAAATAGTTGTTTAAATTAATGTTACTTTGATTGACTAGTCATTTAATTTAATAGTTGTTTCAGCTCTATTTCCCACAATGCATGTATTAAATACTGTATGTGGGTGTGTGTATATTTCCTTTATATGTGTTGACCCTTGTTTCATGTGCCTGTCAATTGTTTTTGCAATACGCATCAAGCCAAGTCTTTCTTTATTCTTGCTTTTAACTTTGACATGTTACATTATCCTTATGTTAGAATAAACAAAGCACAATGCTAATGCCTATCAAATGTCACCATTATATTCGTACTTTATGAAGCTGTTAACTACAGTCACTGCATGACTAGTATCCGTGAGTTAGCACACAATGGTAATGCACACAATATCCAAAAAGGTGTTTTAAGTGTGAAACCTGGTGACCTTTCAAACAGGTTGACAAATGTCTTGTTATATTTTTTTAATTCATACTACACTGAGACACTATGTTTTATCTGTTCGTGTTTGTGTGTGCATCGTGTTGTGTGTGTCTTATGTTTATGTCTGTGAATGTTACCTGCCCACACTGTATTCCAATATCGTAACAACCTTTCCACCCTCACCCGCATCCCTGTCTCTCCTTCCCATTGTTGTAATAGACTTGTAAGGTGAGAGCAGGGCCTTGATAATTACTTTGCAGACAGATGGTCATCCAACACCGCATTATCTAGTTAGCAGTCCCTTTTTAGAAGCAACACTCTCATAATTTCAGGGCAGTAACCTTTCTCACATGGCACATAAGAAGGCTGATTGCTCACATACAGAACCAAAGCCACTTGTTCTCGGTCTTGTCTTCTTTGTTGGAAGCTGTAATTCTCTAATGTCATGAAACGCAAAGCTAATTAGGAAGGTGGAATGACCTGAAAAGAAGTGTCAGACAACGATGCTGCATTTTAAACCAGACTATCAAAACAAGGTAAGGTGACCCAAGAGTTCTGACGTTACAGACAACTTGGCTTCATGACTATCTACTTTGGCCAAATGCAATTTATCATTAATGTGTTAGGATTCAGTAAACAGCTGATGTGTTTGTATCAAAATGTGGCTGGTAGAAAATTTCAAGAAGAATAAAGCAAGGGAAAAGCTTAGAGAAGCAGGTTTTATTTATGTATCAAAACCTATTTGGAAATGTTTAGTGTGCTGCAGGTTATGCAGGCTTCTCACAAGGAGCAATAACTGATTTTATCTGACAACAGCCGCAGTCTGGTATATTTATCGGAGAAAGATATGGCAACCAGTCATGTAGTTCTGCTTTTCCCTGAATGTACTTCATGCAATAGAGGTTTGAGATACCCGTTATATGTTTACATAGATAATTAAAGTGCAAGTTTTTTGATTAAAAAATAATATCAGAACTGTTTCCTGGATTTTGTAGTAACTGCAGCTCTGAAAAAACACGTCCACAAATAATAAATTTGACAAAACATTTAGTACTATAAGTCATGATATTGCTGGGTTAAATTTGTATTTTTACATCTCTGTTATCATCCAAACAGACTTTTAACAGAAAAAAGTGACCGCACAATTACAGATTAGAGAATTTGTGCACTAAATACATGACAAGGCAATCAGATCAGTTTTTTTCATGCTTTTCTGGCATTTTGTGGGCTTTTCTCTTGTCATACTGTATCATCAAATTTCAGAAAATAAAGGAGACTAAAACTACTATTTTGAAAATTACTGCTGCAATAAGAATTTAAAGTGAGGACCAGTTTTCTCAATCGTTAAAAAATATTGTAAATTATACAAGTTTGTCATGAAAGAACTGAATGTGAATTTTGCTGCTACTGTTTCAAAAAGAAAAAACCTTGGTATTTAAATTAAGTGCAGTAGAAGTGAGTAAGTAGACTAATATTAGCATGTTGTGTTGTTTTTATGGCCTTTAGGTTATACAATTCTTCTGTGACTTGGTTTTGTAGATAAGGTAAATGGCAATGTGTGAAATAGGCATGCATTTTGACTACTGCAGTATTTGCAAAGTTTAGTCCCCAGCAACTGATCTTTAATGGACATTTAACTAGATTTATATGGTCTATGTGATCAGGTGACGTAGTGGGCCTCCACTGTTACATTGTAGTGTATATCCTGACCACAACTGGCTGTGAAAACTCATTGACAGAAATGGCCATTAAACATAAAGCAGGCATAGCTTCAGCTCACCTGGCTGTGGGGTCACCACTGACTATTTGATAGGGCTAATCCCTGCAAGGGTGAGAGTACACAGCTCTCCTGTGTACATGTAGATGAGAAAGTAGTAGCAGGTTGTAGAGAAGATATAGAAGGGTTTGAGTCAGAGATACCAGGACCTGTCATGTCGCAGGTGTTTAGAAAGCAGCTCTGGAAACAAACCGTTTCCAAGGTCATTCAGGTAAGGGAAAACATGTAGCACTGTTGTTGTTTTGTTCTGGTGAGGGTTCTCTTCAGTACGATGCCAAGCACTGGCTGAAATGGCATATTTCATTAACCACTGTGTGATTTTAAATTAAATGGAGAAAACCGGCTGCAAAACCGCAACTTCTGTGATGACGTTGCTAGTGTGTGGTATTTATATTCCCCAGTGGATTTGGATTAAAATTGATAATTTCCTTTTATTTGAGGTTTGGCAGGGAACTGAAAACATTTTGAATTGCTTTTTTAATATTAGATAGATTATCAGATTTGCCAAACTGTCCTGCTGCATCATTTTTTGTTATAGTTTGTTTATTATGGGGATTGTCAGTCTCACCATGGCTTATCTCATAATGGGGCTTTGTTTGCCTCTTAAAGCTATTAATGTTGTGGCTGCTATTGGATGAGTCTGACAGTGCTGAATTCTGTGTTATGGGAATAACTAAATGTGGTTGTGTCTGTGCCTGTGTGTTATTGTTGGTTAGTGTATTTTGTGTGTTTGTGTATTGCATTCAGCAGTCACTTAGTTTGAAAAATCTGCACCACACTGCATTGTGTCTGATTTGTTTGTCTCTTGGCTGAAGCCTGTTCACACAAGTTGTAATCAAAGCAGAGAGAAGGTGTGAAACGCCTGGTTGCCTAGCAACTGATGGCTTGGCATGCTTTTTTTTATGGTCGACCTGTGATGCGAGTGTTTGTATGTATAAAATGTGTGTGTGTGTGTGTGTGTGTGTATCTCCAGAGAAACACGGTTGGTTTGATTCATTGTCAGAGTTATGTAGGGATTTATTTAAGCTAATTTGAAACATGTAAATAAATGTCTCTACTGTATTTTGTGATGCAAGATTGGGTGAATTTTTAAAATGATGTCTAAAATGCAGAATATTTCTCATTTGGAGAATCAAATATAATGATCACTGATCTTGAAATTAGTCTAGAAATTGTACAATTAGTGTCATATACAGTAGTCATACACGTGTTCACACGTTCTAATTGGGTGGTTACAAAATATCTCTCTCAGTTCTCCCATTTAATATATGCTTTACAGAAGTGAAATATGACAGAGCTCTGATACAATACGAAATCTGTTTACAATAGGTATCAGTAAAAAATGTTCAAGTGTGAATGGCCCGAACTGTGTGCAGTGAGAGTAAATTTTAAGCCTGCAATTTCATTGCAGTTAGCAACTATCCTGTTATCTGTTGAAGTGACTTGCAGCCACTAATCCTGAGGGTAGTCTGTTGGTGCTTGGCAAATATTAACATGATTTTTGCGAAAGTTAATAATTCTGCAGTTGTTGTGGGTGATGCAGGTGGACTGACACTATTTGGGCTCTTTAGAACATTTTTATTTGTCTTGTTTCACAATACAAACTCTCACTGTGGTTATTGTCTGATCTCTTTTTAAAGCTGCTATCAGGTTAATGTGTTACTGCTCTCACTAACCTTGTTGACACACACACACAGCTTGTGAGGTTGCTGACATGCTCCACCTCACTCTGCCTTCACATGACTCCCCCAGCTTTAACTAACAAGAATCAATACCTTGACTCCTAACCACCCTGACTTGTATTAGAATTGTCCCTTCTCTCTTTATATCCAAGTTCATGTCTTTTGCTCTCCTTCTTTGTCCTCAAGTCCTTACCTGTTATAATGTCCGGTTACATTCTTTCCTATCTTTCTTCCTCCCTCTATTTTCTCTTCCTTTTATTTCTCACCTCATTTTCCCACCCCTCTTACCTTTCTTTTCATAATTTTTTTCCTCACCATCTTTTGGATTTGGCAACTTTCTTCCTTATGTTTCTTTTTAAATGGTAATGGACCCTACTTGTATAGCGACCACTCAAAGCGTTTTACACACATTCATAGACTGATGCAAGGTACTACCATGCAAAGTGCTCATCAGAAAGAAACTCAACATTCACACACGGTCGCCACTGATAGCACAGGCTTCGGGAGCAGTTTAGGGGTTCAGTATCTTGCCCAAGGACACTTTGACATGCTGGAAATCGGGGATCAAGCGGCTGATCTTCTGATTAGTGGCTGACCCGCTCTACCTAAGCCACAGCCACCCCAATAGGTTTTGAGGGATAGATCAGATAGATCCCTGAATAAAGCCTTATCACATTTATTCTCTCCAATCTGATTCTCGGTACAATTCATGGAGACTCACCCAGGGTGCTTGCATGTTCAGTATGTCCTGTGCTCCTGTGTATATTACAGGCTTTTGCAGTCAGTTTCAGTTGGCAAGAAAAAAAACAGATGTTTAAGGATAAGGCTTATGAACTTTGAAATCCCTGTTTTATGAAGTGCATACAACCACATGGATGTGTACTTTAAAAGGAAGAGAGGAGAGAAAGGGAGAGCATGATGAGAGAGAAACCTGATCACTTAATATGTCATTCTCAATGTTAAAGTTTAATCCAGTTGTTAACAATTGTCTAAACAGATTGGTATATAAAAGAGCTAGCTCTCAAGTGTTCTATTTTTTGCCTGGCCAGTCACAGTAGGATGCTTCCTGCTTTGCTGTAGAAGAGGCGCTTTAAAAAGATGGTCTGACCATGGTGACATTAATGCAAAAAGTATTTTAAGCCAGATAGAACTATTCCTGTCATCCTGTTTAAATTCTAGACGGACAAAAGCAAGGGTAAATGAGAGAATTTAAATGCACACTGCAGCTGGCACACCATGCAACACCAGGTTTCATTTAATTTATTGGCTGACCTTGTTCCTGCTAAGCAGCGTAACCTGGCAACCCATTGTGGTTGATGTTACTGCCCCACCATCCTAAATGCAAGCCATGGCCTGTTGTAAACTGGCTGTGTTGTTGTTGAATTCATTCTCAGAATCCTGAATTTTGCAGACTTTGGATGGGTGCTAAGATAAAGTCATGAGAGAGAAACGGAAGCACAGGTACAAGGATGAAAATGGAGATTTGAACATTTGTACATGTGAAAATCTTGAAGGAATACTGACGCCAGTTTTGGACATTTTCTGTCATTTTTCTTTGGCGCTATGTACAGAAGTACGGAAGGATACTGTACATTGACAGTATACTGAGGATTATTCCTTTAACTACTTTTTGATATATTGTACTGCTCATTTAATGAAACTATGATCATGACTATAACTGTGGTTCTGTGAGTGGACTTTTTATTGAAATGTCTGAGAAAAAGTGCAGTACCATAGGAGAGCTTCAACCATCTGTCATTACCAACAGCCTCATCACTACATACCAAGTATGTGAAATATGGTGCTCTGTTCGGTCATGTGATGGTTTAACTCCTTAATTTAAAAGTAACTCGACGCTCCATCCAAATTTTAATGATATTTTTCTGTATATATATATATATATATATATGTATATATATTTTTTTAGCAAAAGTTGAAAGAGGAACGGGAAGCTAAGCGGGCCCAGCTGGATGGTAGACATGACTACATCCTCAGCATTGTGGCTTCATGCCTGGGACTGGAGAAAGCTGATGTGGAAGATGCCACACTGGCGGGGAATCAGGTACCCTGTGCTCATACATTTTCATACAGAATTAAAAAAAAAAACTTTTTGTAAGAAACCACAGCAGCCTGTAAAACTGCTAAATATAAACAACATGTATATTTTCATTGATACAAAATTACTTCCACATCTATATTAGAGTTTGGCCATGGTTGCACTGTGCATGTCTGTGCATCTACAGTAAGTGCTCAAACGGCTACACGACATCTCTCGTTTTGGGAGACTGTGCTGAAAGATTTCCATTCATATTTCTCAGATTGACCGCATGGAGCAATTCTTTGGGGCTGAGGGTCTTCCACACCTCATGTTCTACTATCAGGACACTGAGCCAACTGAAGCAGGTAACGTGAAAATGTACACTCAAAAATGAAATGTGTAGACTATATCTAATTGCTGGTAACACAAAAGTTGAGGTTCTGTTCCTGTTTGAACTGACCTATGTTGGTGACAGCAGTCACGGCAGTATTGTAATTGCTGAGGTCTCCAAATCAATTATAATTCAATTCAGTTCCCCAGTATCAGGATCACAGTGAGAAATCAAGCTAGTTGTGATGATCATCATTTTGTTTCTGTGTCCAATTCTTTGTTGCAGCAGTCTCTGCACCCTCTCAGCTTGTTTCCCAGCAGCCTGGTCGCAGCAAGAAGTCTAAAGTGTTTGTGACAGACGGGAGGGATGTGGCGCTGACCGGAGTGTGTGTCTTCTTCACCAGAGCCAACACCTCTAAGATAATCACCTCTGAGAACATACACAGAGTGAGTCACCTCGTACTGTCTTGGAAATGTAAGCAAGTGGTCGATAGATGGTGGTCGATAGATATGAAACTAATCTAACCATAATTACACCTTTTTGATAGTGGACAGTCTTGTCAACGTTTATCCAATCATACTGCACAAAGGTTAAATGTGGGAATAATATAAACCATATACAATTAAAAAAAACTTAAGAGTTTAAAGAAACATTCTACTGTGGGGCCCTCTTTTATGCAGTTCACTAATATGACAAATGCAAGCAGAATGATTCTTTCACTGTAACAGAAGATGAAAGGTTTGAATGACAAAAGGACATTTGATTCCTTTTCCTTTGGCAGTGATTTCTCTTTGAGCCCATTTGTCTGTTACATGGTTTCCTTTAACTAAGACAGCTGTTTTTTCATCCAGAGCTAGTGAGACAATAGGGGGTTCAGCAATAGCACTCTGATCCTGTGGGCAGTTCTGGGTGCTGATTCTTGCTGATCACCTGCTGTCAGCAGCAAAGCTAATCACCACCACTGTCACAGAGTCATTCTAAAAACTCTTCTCGCTTTCACCCAGAAAGCTCCTTCTCGACACGATTCCTGAGCGAATGCTTGAAAGGGAACTTAAGGTTACAAATGTAACCCCGGTTCTCTGATAGAACGAGTGAGGTATCTCACCAATCCACCCATCTTGCCTTAAGCAAGGAAGAGGTAGACTCATTAGAATGACTCCATGAAACTCCCTTTAAGTATGAGGAGGATGGCCTTCCTCTGGACACCAGCGTACATCAACTGGTGTAATGAAATAGGAGCCTCTGAGGGCTACACAGGGGTGGGGGATGGGTGTGAGATACCTCACACATGCTATCAGAAAACTGGGGTTAAAGTCATAACCTTACATTTTTAGATTTAGTAAAATGCTGCATTTATTTTTTTTTTAACGATGTTAGGATATGTGTGCACTTCTATCTCTTTCTAGGATGTAAGTTTCAATATGTTGGACACAACAGAGGTGGGTCTTTTAAAAAGTGTGGAGCAGTTACTCTCCGAGATCTTCATCCCCACGCTGAGGAAGATGAACCACGGCTGGGGGGAGCTGGCCAGTCCCCAGGCCCAGGCTGTTAAACAAGACTTCATATCATCACTGGAAAGCTTTGTGTCTGTTTTGGCTGGAGCACAGGAGAGCCTACAAGAAAAGGTAAGGAACAGATACTAGTACACATCAAGGATACGTTTAATTGCTACTGAATGAATTTATTTCAGAACAGCTATCAAATACCCAATGAAGAAACGCCGGTGATTTAACCAAAGCTGTAATAACTAAAAACTAATTTAAATGTTTGTGCACTAAACAGATATCACACCCATGCCAGTGCTTGGGCACCTATATGTTGCTTAGCAAAAACTACATAATGGTTTGGATTAATATAGACAAATAAACGTTGTGGGAACATCTGTGAACCTTTTTCATTACAGTAGTTGTTTAATTAAAGCAGTGAGACACTTTTAGAGCACCACAACCTAACAACTCTAAAATAACCGTAGACAGCCTGTTTTGATCACAGCCTCTTCTTTGAAATGAATATTATGCAAAAGCTTGTGCGAGCACTCACAGGCACATCCACACACAAAATAAATTATAGACACCGCAGCAAAAATAAACCATGTCATGGCTTGCCTCCAGGTTACCTTGAAAGAGTGTGACACATTTGATCTGCGGGTGCTGAAAGGCCCATCAGACTACATGGCAGCAGCTAACAGCGCAGAGACCACAGAAAAGATAGAGGCCTGCATGAAATTCTGGATCAAACAGATAGAACAGGTAAGACATGTTAGGTAGCAGGTAAGAAGTTATCCTCATACTTATCACAGTTATTTATCTTCAAACTTTCTAAAACTGCAATGTTGTACTAATGTTGTGCAGAGTAGCTTGTGGCCAGATTTTAAAGCAGCATTTATTCTCAGATCTGTTGAAATGTCTTTGAATGTGCCACGTATCAGGTGAAGCTGAACAGGTTAAATGTGAGAAACATTTTTGACTGGATATGTGCTAAATATTTCATGATTAAAATGCATATTCATCCTGAAAAGTAGCAAAGCTATCTGGCAGGGCAGACGCAAAGTATCATTTTTATCATACAGTTACTTTAAGTTTTGCTGAAATATGAAGTACGAAGTATTTTGGCAGCACAGACTAATCAAAAATGTTACTTTTGTTATGTATTTTTTTCTTCTGTTAACTTATTTCATGTTTCTACAATCACTTCGCACAACTCAAACATTTAATGTTCCAAATTAAGTCCAGGTCAGTTGGGGAGGAATGCAAAACTACCACAATAAAATGAACAACTGGAAAATGTAAAACTCAGGGAAGGCAATGATATATTGCAGGAATGGTGCTTAAACAGTGAGTAGATGTAACGTACTTCTGTTCGCCAGGTTCTAGCTGAGAGCGACCAGCTAAGAAAGGAGGCTGATGACCTTGGCCCCCGCGCTGAGCTGGACCACTGGAAGAAACGAATGTCCCGCTTTAACTATCTTCTGGACCAGCTGAAAAGCCCTGATGTCAAGGCTGTACTGGGCGTGCTCTTGATGGCAAAATCTAAACTCATAAAGGTCAGAAATGACTGTCAGTGACTGCTAGGTTTTAGTGACTATATGTACATGTAAACACTTTTATTTTTGATGACAGTTTTGATTCTGCCAATCTCTTCTGTCCATCAAATCAGTGTTTCATTCTTGTTTTTCTTCAAGGTGATGTTTTGATAAAAGTCTTTCATATAAAATGTTAAAGACTGTAATGTTCAATGGGACACAGTCTTACAGTAAATGTAGTAAGGGTCTGTTCTGTCTAGTTGTGGCGAGAACTGGACACCAGGATCACTGACGCAGCCAACGAGGCCAAAGACAATGTCAAGTACCTCTACAGCCTGGAGAAGTTTTGTGACCCTCTCTACAACAGTGACCCTGTAAGAAAAATACTTTAATGTCTTTAAAGATGAAGTGGTCTGCTACTTTAAAAGCAAACCAAATGTACTGTAACCATGTTGAACTGCCCTTAAGCTATGAAAATGGCATGTTACACAAATACTGTTTGTACTGCACTGTTTCCATGTCCCACATGGGCAAGTACATGTAATTACATATGTAAGCTGTACAAACACTCAGGAGCTATAATTTATGTTTCATCCCAGGTATCAATGGTGGATGCAATCGCAGGTCTGATCAATGCCATCAGGATGATTCACAGTATTTCTCGCTACTACAACACATCAGAAAAGATTACATCACTTTTTGTCAAGGTAGGGCCGGCTGTTATTCTGCACAATGCAACAATGATAAAGAGGATTATATTGTAATCAACAATGGGATTCTGCAAAGCTGTTTGCTTACAGTCTGGATATTGTCTTCATTTGAACCTAGAGATCTGTAATTTTCATGTTTTCATTTCTTTCAAAAGGAAGCATTGAAACATTCAATTTTTGTCTACTGGGGGCATTGTCACATTAACCCACAGTGAAAAACAAAAATTATGCACAAAAGGATTAGGAACATTTCCATCCCAGTGTTTAAAACTACAAGTTCAAATTATGAAAGGATAGATGTGAACAGAATGTTACATGGACTGTATTACAGAAACAAAATCTCCCTTTGACCTTTTGACATCCTTGCTCATGAAAATATGTGCACTAATATTTAGCTACTTTAGCAACATGTATAGTTGCAAGTTGTTTGGATCCATAAAGAATTCAAATTCATATCTTCATTTCATCATACCCATCAATATCGCTAGGTGACAAACCAGATGATCACAGCCTGCAAGGCCTACATCACTACTAATGGCTCTAATTCAATATGGGACCAGCCTCAGGAAGTTGTAGCAGACAAAATCAAAGCTGCCATCCACCTTAACCAGGTACTGGATACTGCTTATTGGTAGAATACGTCAGTTATAAAGTAAATTGGTTACCTCTTTTTATTTTTACTGTGTTTACGTTCTTATCAAATGGGGTTTGTTTGTAAAACTGCATCCTCCAGGAATACCAGCGATATTTCCATAAAACCAAGAAGAAGCTGGAACAGACTCTCTCAGAAAGACAGTTTGACTTCAGTGAGATGTACATTTTTGGGAAGTTTGATACATTCCAGAGACGACTCAACAAGATCCTGGAAATGTTCAGCACTATTTCCACCTACTCTGCCTTGCAGGACTCTAAGATAGAAGGACTGGAGACCATGGCCACCAGATTTCAAGTGGGTGTATTGCCAGATTACTATTCTTCTACTTAGTTGCTTGCTGTGGGGAAATAGTCAGATGGTACCATTTTGGGTAATAGAAAATAACACTAGAATGTTTTAAATTGGATCACATTGTCTAATTGGTGTTTTTAGATGTTTTCCCTTAAGAGTATATTGATGTGAGCAATCTTTGTTTCTGCTTCCTTGGACGTCCAGACTGCAGAAATGCAGGGGAAATGGGAGGTAATGTTTTACCGCAGTCTTCAACTTTTAGCAATGCATGGCCCATTTTCATCATTGATAACATGCAGTAGTATAATTCATAGAGATGCAATTTTACCACTGTACATATCACTTAATAAGAATATGACAACACTAACTGCATGGAACATGAACAGAGGACCAACTCCAAAATTAGTTGTTCATATTAGTTGCTCCATTGATTTGTGTTGTTCAGTTATTTTCTCCAGCAATTTACTAGAAAATGTTTTGCACGCTGTCCAGTTTACCTGCTGTAATTCCATTAGTCCTTTCATGGTCCAAATAATCAGACAGAAATGGATTAAAATAACTTACAGAACTCTCCTTTTGTAGAAATTGACAGTTAACTCTATTAATGGTAAGATTTTGAGAATTGGTGCTACATTTCCACTATTATTTTGCAATCTGTTTGTCCTTTGCTATTCTAAAACCCAGATAAGCTCCCACACTAAGATGATATGTTGCTAGCATCAGTGTGATGAGACAAAGTGGGTCAAGGAAATGGGATTAAAGAGTCATTAAAGACAGACTGGTGTTATTTCCAAGCTCCAGTTTGACTGCAGCATAACAATGAGGCAGATTTTTTTGAGAGGCTCTAAAACTTTTGATTTAGAACTGATGGAGGTTTAAAAATAAAACTTGTGCATGCATGTATGCCTGTGTGTTTGTGTGTGGTAGGCTATTGTGCTGAACATGAAGAAAAAGCATTACAGTTTCCTTGACCAGAGAAGAACTGACTTTGATGTTGACTATGAGGAATTCTGCAAAAGCACCGCTGAGCTTCATGTAAGTTAAATATTACAGACACAACTAATTTTATTTTTTCTTCTATAGTGGACAGTACAATTTATAGGTCTTGAAATGTGCATTGGTGTTTTCAGTTATTATAGCTGATTAGACCTCTGTTTAGGTTGAAGTTGGTTTGGGCAATATTGGGATTGATGTGAGGTCATTATAGTCCACGTACAACACAACCAACAGAGAGAGTCAAGGAGATGTGAAGTTTAGTTTGTACACGACCACACTATGCAATGGTTTAATTAGGCAATAAGTAATAACACCTCTGGCTTATCTCATTATACTGTATATAAGACCCAGTATGAGCCTTTTATTGGGGGGGGGATTCATTTGTATTGAAAAGTTCCACTCCGCTGTCTCTTTTGTAAAAAAATGTTGTCATTGGTCTTTGTGCTTCCAGAATCAGCTGAAGAGTTTCATGGATAGCACCTTTGAAAAAATTCAAAATACAGAGAGAGCTCTAAATGTGCTGAAGAAATTTGAAAGGTAACCCATTTTTTAGCACTTCTTATTCATATTTATCTAACCATGTATTTCTCAGTCTGCAGTCTGGTCCTCTATTCTCTATCATACCAGCTTATTAGTAATAGTTATTTGCAGTTATTATCCATTACCTAATCAAATGACTGAAATAAAAAAAACAGCAGGACTCGGAAGAGACCTTTCTCACAGACCTTTTTCATGCATACTGGCTCACTGACATGATTTTATAGGCACATCTAAATGGTATGGTCCCATTGTTAATTATTATTAACAATTATTATTGTTTTTATTATTTTGTGTTTCCTGCTATGACAAGTCAAAATGTCATGCCATGAGAAAGGTCTTTCCACATGACTGTAATAGACCTTGACCTAAAATAGTAAAAGATGTGGTTGCTGGAATACCCTATTACAGTTTCTTCTATTCACAAATTAATAACATTATTTTTACAATATTGGTTGTCTTTTGAAGTCTGATGAAATGCAACTACTTTTCGGAATCACTAAAAACAGACTTGGCATCCCAGACCTTGGCATTGATGAGAAGTATCAGCGTATTCTGCAGAACTATGGCCGGGACATTGAAATGGTCTCCCGTATCTACATGAAGCAGAAACTGGACCCCCCAATTGGCCGGGACTTGCCCCCAGTCGCAGGACGTATCATGTGGGCTAGGCAGCTGTCCATCAGGATCCAGGTTCCTATGGATCTCTTTCAACAGGTTATTTCTGCCTCTTTACAATGGAATTTGGTTGGGCCTAGGTGGTGTTTTTGTTGATTTCCAGTAGAATTGGCAGTGCATTTTTCCTTTTTAACTTAAACAGTATCATTCTATTCCCGTGTAGCATCCGGGAGTCCTTTCCACACCAGAGGCCAAGAGGATCATCAGAAACTTTAACAGGGTAGCAAGGGTCCTGTTGGAGTTTGAAATGCTCTACCATCACAGTTGGATGAAAAAGGTAAACTGAGAGAGGAAACATAAGGTGGACTGGAGAGAAGAAAAGAGCATAAAATTTTACATTAGAATTATATATATATATTATTACATATATAATATGTAACAAATGAAATTTATGGCGCAGGAGCATGCACATATAATATGGATATTTATGTCTCATCATATAAAAAATGCACATGTGTACATAGATATGTTTTTTCCCGCTCTTATTCACACCACTGGCTTCGGTCTCTCACTAGTTTTCCTTTTTACACTTTTTCTTTGCTTCATGTTCCCACTTCCTCTCACCTCTTTCTCACAACCCTCACTAAACTACCCAACCCACCATGATACCTCCTACCCAGATGGAGGATGCCCGGGTGGGCCTGCAGGCCTCTCTGCTGGTCAGGTCTCCAGAGACAGGAGAGCTGTTTGTAAACTTTGACCCAGAGATTCTGACCCAGATCAGGGAGGTGAACTGCATGACCAGGATGAGTTTGGAGATCCCACCCTTTGCTGCGCTGTTGCAGCAGAAACAGGATACCTTAAAAAAAAACTACAACAAACTAAAGGTGGATATTACACACCGTTGTACATATCTGTAAATAGATACAACTTAAAGATGCAATATGAGGGGCCAAAGTTGATGCACTTACTGCATGTCATATTTGTGTTAGAAAGCCCCGCAAAAATGTATATAAAAAGTGTGGTTGATAGTGAGCAACATTGCAGGGAGCAGTAGCATGCAGTCATGCTAAAAAGGTAATTTCAGTATTTACAGTATTCTCCACAAACTGTATTACTATCTTTTCCCTTCCAGTTAATGTTGAGTGAGAACATCCGAGTGCGGGCTAAGATTCAGAGTGCCTTTGAACAGCTGGCCATGCTGCATGTAGCTAAGGTAAGATGTGGTTATGATATAATTCAACTTGCATCTAAACTATAGCCCATATCCTGCATGTTATTTGTTCATTTATAGGATGGTGGTATTCATACATTTGCAATTAATATAATTCTAACATTAAAAATAACTGTGCAAGATCTAAATTGTAATCAGTGATAACATTTTAAATATTTCACAGTTAATCATGTATATATTTTGCTCCGTTTATTAGGCTACATATGTAATAATAACTCCATGAATGTATTAAAATAGAACATTTTAGGGCTCCGAATATTAAAAGCTATGTGATTTGCGGTGATTGATAGTGATATAGAAATGGAATCCGCTACAGAAGCTGTGTTGTTTAATTATTACACGTGCTAATTTAATTGGAAGCACAGGTGTGTGAAGCTCGCTGACCGGAGTCAGAGCGCTGTGCATAGCGTCCACTAGGTTAAATACAGCCCCCAATTGCTGTTTGGTTCATTTAAAGTTTAACCACCCAACAGTCACCTTTTATTTTGTTTTGAGATGAACCCCGCGTATTTCCGCATCGCTTTCAGTAAGCAATATTAGACGAGCGCACTCTCGTCGTTATTGGCACGACGACCGCGAGCTCGCCTCGGCCATAACTGGACTGTGCAAAAGAAGAAGAAAAACGCACGGAGAGCCAAATAAATTGGCTGTTTTTAATGTGAGATACAGGTGAGCTTTCTTTGCAGGCTGTAGACTGCCTTCATACATTATCAACTAAGGTGTAGGCTAACATAGGCTGGGCCTTGTGTTGCCTTACCCCCCCCCCCCCCCCCCCCCCCCCCCCCCCCCCCCTCCCCCCCTCCCCTCTCCCCCCTCTCTCCGCCACTAC